>CM023621.1:9003158-9143158 GCA_013358685.1 Antennarius maculatus | reverse complement strand
GTGAACAGCAGGATCTGGGGTTAATTAAAAGTGTGTTAATCATTGAAAGACACCCATTTTGACAATTCTTTGTTAATATTAAAATATTACACTTCAAAAGAAATTTTAGAGAAAAAAATGTGGCTCTGGAGAGTTCATCTGTCTCTGCTTTGGCTCCACCTATAAAAAAGAAATATAGGACCTTGTGGTGTGTGCGGAGGAGCTGTGCCGGTTGAAATCCTCAGTCCTAATGACCTCTTTCATCACTATTGTTGGAACTTCACCACATATGCTTGGCTGATAAGAGTATGATGTGTAAAATGGAGAGTAGAGCATGTTTTAAACCTGTTATTGTTCATGTATGTGACAAACATCCTTTATTACTTTGATGGGAAGGTCAGCGAGAAGCGGCACAAATCCCCTACGAACCTCAACACGCTGGGAGACTTTAGGAATTGTCAGTCACGTTCCTTTGATCCACATGGCTGACCTACTTTCCAGATAACACGGAAGAAACTATCTTTACTGTACCGCCTGAAATCATATACCTTCATTTCTGACCTAAATAAATGAAACCCATGCCTGCTCATTTTGGGGTGCTCCGCATGAGTTGCACCACAGATAAACATTGTCTGTGTTTAATAGCTGCTGATTAAAATCTTTTTTTATGATGCAGATTCTGACAAAAGCTGCCCTATATTTGGGATTCCATGCATTCTTGCAGATGTTTTTGCTGAGTAGAACCAGGTGGGGTTGTAATATTTTCCAGTACCGTTATTGCACAGATTTGCCTTAAGCTATAGGTTACACATTTATGCTTGAGTTGTCATGGAATTCCCAGCTGAGATGGCACATGATCATATTAGTCTCCAACATGGAGACCTTCCTGACTGTAGATGTGTGCATATTCATAAAATTATGTTAATATATGTATTTTGGGTGCATTATTTTATTTTATATTTCTTTTCAATTTACAGATAGCCCCAAACCCCAGTAGTTTATGTACAGCAGTTAGCGGTGGTGTAGACAGGTCCACTGTGTTCTGGGGAGTGTGCCATCTACCCCATTCCACTGCTCATCTCTTGGAAACTAATCAACAGACTCTGCTGGGGTGACAGAGGAGAAACTAATTAATGTTTCAGCTTCACTCTCTTTCTTTTTATTACTATTTGTGCCTTTTTTGTACTTTTTGGTTCACCAAGTGTCAGAGGAAAATATTAAAGAAAAGGGTTTCTTCTGACACACACACACACGATATTCCAATGGATTGCTCTCTATATCTTAATCGGAGGTGTTCTATCTACTAGTCATATTTTTCCAATCATTAAATTCTAAATACTTGACAAAGCACAACCTCTGAGCCTCATTAAAAACACAGTTATTGTGTCTGGGAATTTAATCAAACACAGATATTGCCTTGACTTTTTTTTATCTGGTTGAATCTGTTACCGTTCAGTCTCTGAGGGCAGCTTGATTTAGAGGGAGTGCTGCCTGCTTTTTGTAGTCTCTGCATCTTGAAAATCTATCACTACACTCCCCCCAGCATGCTTCCCGTATCTGCAGGGGGTTCTTGAGAGCTGAAGGTCCGCATCCACAGGCATAATGCATTAACATGATTTATTACAGCTCTTCGAAAGGGACTTTTTAATATAATTTTGGTAGCATAAGCCCAGTGTTGACACTTTTACTGTACCACACTAAGAGAAAAAAAAAATTGCTGATATTTTTGATACAACAATTCTCACATTTATGCAGCCATTATCACAGCATTGATAAATTATGTGTCAACTCAAAATGTGTGTAATGTGCTGTAATTCTAGGCTCCACTGTTCACATACAATATCCCATTCAAGCATGAGTCTGAGGCACGGGCTTCACCTCATGTTGTCTTGGTTGCCCAGGAGGGCACTAACATAGACCACATCTGGTTATTTTTCTAGTGGTTCGGTATCAGTGAACCGACAAACCATATCTAAAATACAACACTGCAATAAATATAGAGCTGCACAGGACTACTGGCTAATCAGTTACAATAAAATAAGATACAAAATCTCAAACATATTTTTTAACATTTCTTACAAAGGTGGAGATGTGTGGAGATTACACACTTTGATTTCTTTGAGGTTATTCCACAGAATTTCTATCAGTGCACACATGAAGCAACTTTTGTAAACCAAATTTACCATGGCTTCATTGAAATTCAGGGATATAAAAAATAACTGCCAAAAATGGCAGGAAATAAATGTGACATAGACTTCTGGTCTGAACTACATTGCCTTAAAAGTGTATTTTCAGTACAAATGCTTGTTTTTTTTGGTCCCTGACAATTATTCACAAAGATGACTCCTGCATTTGCTGCGATCTGGGCAACAACTGTGTCGTAAAAACACATCAATTTCCAAAGCACAACAGTTTCTAAAGGTCTCAGAGGGAGTGTTGTTCACTTCCAGCCATGTGTGACGTGAGACACGTCAGTGCGTGCAGATGTTTGCAAGATTCTCAGCTGCAATTCATGATAGTTGTGTTCTACGCAAAACAGCTAAATACGTTTCGTTTTGAAAATAAACCACTGACGTTGTCTGTTTTCGGTAGATCCATTTCTCTTTAAAATGGTCAGTTAAACCACATCTACACCCACACTAAATCCCACACTCGCACCCACCCACACACATGCACGCACACACACACGCACCCACACACACATGCACACACATTGGGATATTTTAAGAAAAATTCCCAGACAAAAGATGAATGATGAATAAAAAACATTTATTTCTAGACGATTTGTCAAGAAAAGTCTGCAATGTGACTCACATTCATCCATGGAGGTGATAAATTTTCACTCCATTTATGGATGTGTGTGTGTGTGTGTGTGTGTGTGTGTGTGTGTGTGTGTGTGTGTGTGTGTGTGTGTGTGTGTGTGTGTGTGTGTGTGTGTATGTGTGTGTGTGTGTGTGTGTGTGCATGGTGTGTGTGGAAGCTGGGCATGGGAGGATGCTGGGGAGGGGATTTGCTGTAAAACTAGAGGAAAATGAAAGAACATGCTGAAGACCCGACTGGAGTTACAAGAATAATCAACGATCTGAAGAATTTTCCACAAGTTTTTTAGGGGTTTCTGCCCCTTTTGGCAAAAATGGTGGCTTTCTTAGGAAACAGGCAAGAAATATCGTGACATCTCCTTTAAAGATTGCTGGGAATCCCTTTACTCATCCACCCACTTGAACAGTTCCGTGCCTCACAGATCAGAGGTTCCCTTCATCTGTCGGGTCATCATTCTTGCTAACTTGTCTGCGTGTTTACGGTTAAGCTGAAACACGATCAAGTTATGTCTCTGGAGGATGGAAGGAGTATTGAAATGAGAGTGGGCGTCTATTTGGATGCCCCAAGATAGAAAGGCTTCCCCCAGTGAAAAAGGAGGGGCATTACTCCCCAAATTCTGTGGTGTTTTTGTAGAGTTTCCCTATCAGTCACACTAGATAAAATATATAACTTAAATAAAGTAGATGCAGTCTGTAATCCTTCTGAAGACATAGACATGGAAAGGCATTTTCCCCTTCAGACAACTGATAGGCAAATGCACACAACTTGCATTTTCTATATGAACTCACATCACCTCCGATGAGTCAGCAACCGATGAGTCACCAACAACACATCAGGAACCCATGTTCATCTGTGTAAGTTGTTTTTAACGTGACAGCCAGACAGCAGCATGTCACTTTCCCCCCCTGAGAGCTTGTGAAATATAGGTAACATGATATCATGTGATTTATCAGATTTGGACATTGCATGCACATTTACTCCATTGTAACTTTATGTGGGTTAATGTATAGTTCTGAAGAATCAGTGTAACATTTGTCTTTTTGTGAAGGGAAACACAGAAACTAAACAAAAACACATGTGAGGACACATTCCTGGATTTGTCCTTGAGATCCTGCTGGATCTTAAAACTCCTACTCCTTTTGATTCATTGAGCTTAATGTTGTACAATTTAATTTAGTTATAGCGGGAGTTGCTGTACCTGTGTAATGTTTCCTGTCCCATTTCAGGCCCTCTCTATCACTGAGTTTTACTCTCAAAATGTATTGAGGATCTTTGGGGTCAGTTTTATGGACTCAATCCATTTTCAAAGGAAACAGCAAGATTTGTTTAGCAGATTATTCCAGATGGAAGAGAAGATACTCAACTGACAACTTTAAGAAACAGCACGGGATGTTCCAAATCAGCAGAAAGGTCAAAGCTTCTTTCGGCTTCTCCAAAGGCTGATGAGTCAGTCTGAGATTGCCCCATACTGCACTGCTGTACAGAAGCCCTTTTGGTCCCCTGACAACTTTGGTCAGACAGCACTGATTAGACAAGAATTGTGCCAGGAAACATTTCAACCATGTTGTCACTGAATCTGGATATTTATTCAGAGATGCATGTTTAGTTTTGAGTTTTCCATCAAAAAGACTCAGAGGCTTTCCTTAATATGCAGCAGAACCGACTGAGACGACTGATAGGTGAGGCTGAGGTACTGTTTACTCTCGACTTTGCATTACTTCATTGATACTTCAGTGGAGGTCTTTCAGTTGGCATATGCACTGAAAAATATGCCATGAAAAGTGGAGTAACAGAAGCAACACGTTTTGCTTCTCACATGCTGTGGATGAAGACAACTTTTGACTTTCTACTGGCGCTCCCACTGGGAGGTACAACGCAAAAGGTATGCTCCCCACTGGACCGCAGTAAAGACCATCTACTGGAGGCCTCTCGCACGTATATATTTTCCAGATCTCATCATGAGGCAGAAACTCAGCCAAGAAAAGCTACTTGTAGAGCTGGAATGCCTTGCAGGAAAATTGAAACACCCCATTTTATTCACTTATCACAAATTTTACTCCAATTTTTCTGTACTTGCAATAAGAATAGCATGACTGGTTTTGTTGTTACGTTTAATAGAGTATTTCAACAGTAAATAACAAGGCTGCAAAAACAGATAGAAATAATTGTGCACTTATATATTCCGGAAGACTAAATTCTCATTACCACTTTAGGATGATGATCTCATTGATAAGCCTGACCAAGTTATGTCGACGTCAAGAAATCAACATCATGAAGAGCCTATAATAACAATTGAGTCGCTGAGTCAATTGAGTCACTTATCTAAAGTATGGGTTGAAGGTGATGTTTGAACCTACCCCAGATGACCAAGGGTGAAAGGCAGGGTACACCCCAGTTGAGATACCAGCTCATCGCAGGGTCACACACAGACAGAAAAGTACTCACGCTCACAGTCATATCTATGACCGATTTACAGTGACCAATTCATCTAAATTGCATCTAAAATGCACAGAATTGAACATGAGAACTTCTTGCTATGAGGCAAGAGCACTACCCACTGTGCCACCGTACTACCTCCAAAATAACAATCATCCAAATAATGATAACATAGTCCAATTACTTCTCATTAATTACTGTAATCTCATTATAACTTTCCGTAATATTTCCCTGAATCTGGCTGTCCCTGCTGATGTGTCGGACAGATGCTCTGATTAAAGGTGACAACGTGAACGTCACTGGGGAATGTGTGACTGATGAAATGTCAAAGCAAAAGCAAGTGACCCAAACCATGTCCCAAATATGAACTTTATGATGAAAGCCCAAACCAGACGTTGGATAGGACCTAAATTGATACATTTCTTGCTATTCAAGTTAGATCTGGTGACATTTTGTGATGCTGAGTGTCTGACACAGCACACAGACAAAAAGAGATGACAATCAGCACGAGCTGGTGTGTTTTCACAGGAAAGCAGTAAAGGTAAGAGAGGAAGAGGACATGTTCCTCTGGTGGATTAAAGGTTGTAACTTGGTAACTGACATTTGAAGATTTGGAAAACCTAAACCAACTAAAGCTCCACTGTTAATCTTGTGGCAAACCAGCTTAAGCAATAAATCAGTGACTCAGTGTTTAAATTTTTAAGTGACTACTTGGAGCTTTATCTTTTCTCCATGATGCCCCAAGACAAAAGAAAGGGTACATCTGATGACTCAGCAGTTTCAGAACGAGAGAGTAAAGGCTCATCAAACACGGATAGATCTAAAGCATTTACATTTTGCAGTAAAAGAATTTAATTTCAGTTGAGTCCCAGGTTCGAGTCCACCTGGGGCCATTCTGTGGAGATTTTGTGTGGTGTCTGCATGGGTGATGGGATGCTTTCCATCTCAACGCCATCTCCTATCCCACCCCAGGATATCTGCATAAACTAAATCATCAGATCTGTCAGTAATGTTTTGATTCAGCTGCCATGAAGTTATTTGGAAATTAGAAAAAATTAAAAGAGCTGATCCACCCTTTTGTTTGGATCATGTTCAAACTTCAGTGGTATCTCCTATTAGACAAACCTAACCTTTCACTCAGTTTCATAATAAACACTGTTGGAGTTTTATGTCTTAATGTTCCAAAAACTTGAAAAAAAAAATCCAGTCCACACCTTCTTTTTACAGACCCAACCCAAGTTTCTTCATAATATTTCAGGTAGGTTATGCAAATAGATGCAAACCATAAATATCTCTGTAAATCAATGTGGCAGTTGGTAATATTTTGCAATCTGGAACAAAACACTTACTTTCTGACACTTTCATGGTTAAAAACAAATGTCTCTAAATAGAATCAATGGTGTTTTACTGCTAATGACAAAAAAAATCTTTTTTCCTTTAATTTGTTCTCTTAATAAATAAGTCGCAACTCTAACTCCCCCCTTAACTTTTACTTTTGAAAAAGCACCAGCTGTAAAAAGGCTGACAATGAAATCGCTCTCAGTGTTGAGTACAAAGGCGAGTTATGACAGCTGAGTGTTTTTAATGGAGGCCAGTTTTTATAGAGCTCTCTCTCGCCCGGCTGAAGGATTTATTAGAATCCCTCTGAGGCACTCTCATGTCTCCCACACAGCAGCGCAGCTCCTGTTTGCACAGGACCGCTGCTACTGTACACCTCAGCAATACAAACAATCACAAGCTTTAGAGTGCGTTACATGTGCTGTGTGTCTGCTGTGGTGTGTTCAGCTGTAGGGCCACACTGGGGAGAAAGGTGACACTTCATCAGACAGTCCTGAAAATGGTAAAGTTCAAACTAGTTTATTAACCAGGTTTTACTAGTTATTAAAGTTTGACATGTTGGGTCAGAAATATTAATTTAAATATTAAGATTTTCAGGCACATCATAAATTATGTAAAAGTTGTACATGTATATTTTAACTTCATTTATTTTATTGTTAACATAACATTCTTTGAAACACGGGCTGCACGGTAATGATTGATTCCAGCAGCTGTGGTCTGAGTAACACTCTGAGTATTCCAGCAGACTTGGCGCCAACACGTTCTACCCTGAGTCACCCCTGTGTAATGCTCTTTCACTGATTGTAAAAGGGGATTTGTGTAAAGGTACACTTATCTGTCTCACCTCTTTGTTAACTGCTCATAGGGCATGCAGTCTGTCTCGGGCTGTGTTATAGAGCTTGACAGACCCCATGGGTTAACAAATGCCTGATGGGTCTAGATAACATACGAGGTTTCCCGAGTGTGGCCTTCCATGGAGATGGAGCTGGTCAGGCTCACCTCCAGCTGGTGAACAAACACATTCAGAGCTTTGAGTTTATTTAAGGGGTTTTGCTCCTTATGCTGTGTGAGTTCTAGTCATTGCGGTGACATTCCACTTATTTTACCAGTTTGAAGGGACTATATTTTTCGAATTTTGTCCGTACTGCATCTAAATTATTTGCTGTGCCATGAACCTCAGTGAACAACTCAAGTAATCAATCAGAAAAAGACATGAATAAGCACAATATAATGTTAAGTTTGCAGTAATACCAGTCTCAGAGGATTAGTAAATATAGTCTGGACAGGATGGTTCAACTTGCTCATTTAACACTGTGGCTTTTCAAATATGAAATTCAGCCACAAACACTGAGACTTGTCATGATCGGTCAGTATGTATAATTTATCATTTATTCTCTGTTCTTTGACCATCATTTATTTATTTTCTTTACTTTCATTATTTGTAGTTTTTGTTTAATTTATTTATCACTGTGTGGTGGGGGGTTTGTGTGTGCGTGTGTGTGTGTGTGTGTGGGGGGGGGGGGGGGGGCTGCAAGAATGTCAAACTCTTAAACTTCATATCTTCTTTGTAATAAGACTGAAAAAAATCAACTAAAGGACCCTTGATTAAAACTTTTTTTAGTAATACTACATTTTCAGTGAGTGGGAATTATAGCCTGTGGGCCGAAGCCGTTGAATCTGGTCCTTCCTCCTGGAGCCTGGACACTGTACATAGGTAGCGAGGAGTAGAGCTGGGTGTTATTAAAGCTTCATGAGAGGAATTTCTGATCGGAGCTTTTGTTTTTAGGTTTCAGGTGTTATGAGTTGAGGTGTTTAATGGGTGGAGCTGAGTTTCACATCTTGCCTGACTGAAATGACAGATGAATAACAGCAAAGAGAGACAGAGTGCATTTGAAGTTCCATTCATTTTTTGTTCTTTCATTCGTTTTTCATGTTTGTTTGCTCTTTCATCTGTTGTCTTTTTGTCTTCCTGTCTGTCCATCCATCAGTCTGTCCGTTCAGCTGCCCATTTCTTCACTTTTTGTTCGTCCCATTCACTCACTTGTCCTGCTTAGGTACAGGAGCCCATCCCATCGGACAGTGGGAGACAAGCCACCGTCTTTGTCATGGATAGGATTAGGACCCATATGCAGAACACCAGTGGAGAAGCTTTCATTCGGGTACAGGTGTTGAGATGAGGGACAGGTGTGGAGACTCCGCCCAAAAGTTTGGCTTCTCCTCCTGCCACACCCCAGCACAGCAGAGCAACATGGCACAAACACCGTACCGTGACAGTCTTCCTCCTCCCCATCATCACTCAGTCATCACAGACACACCAATACCAACCAACCAGCCACTTTCATCTTCAGAGTCATTAGCCACCACCACCACCGTCGTCACCATCATTGTCATCTTTCAATCAGAATCTCCATGAAGAGACTGATTATAACATATCATCTGCTGCAATAACATCCTTATAATGTGAATGTTTGCTATTAGGCAATATTGGATTACATTAATAATCATGATAAACCTTAGGCAATACAAGGCTTTTTTAGTAGTAATCAACATTTAATCTCCCGAAAGGAGGATAGCATTACATGAGTTGTGTCTGCAGTTGATATCTGACTGGAGAGACAGACAGAAATGTCAGCTGTCCAACTGTCATTACTCCATGTTTCTTTCAACAGCAAGCAACACATCCCCCCTTGAATTTGTTTATTGTACCATGGATGGGTTAGATGAAATCCACTTTGGCAAATGAACTGAAGCAGTCAAAATAAAATATTATCGGCACAACTGGTAATAGAAAACAGTTTGAAATATGTGGCTATGTGTAAAATTTGAGCAGTGCTGCAGCCCTTCCCCAATGGAAAATGTCGTCTTACAATTCTAAAGTCTCACATTTAGACAGAGCAGTATTGCCCAGTTTCCATCATAATATTGTTTTAAGCCCTTTGAGGCATTGTGGTCATGAATGACTGATATGTTCAGGCAATTGTAGAGAAATGGGCATGTGATTTTACGTGGCTTCAGACCTTTAATCTTCAAAAGTAGGAATTACTCGAGTTAAGGACATTGTAGTTTTGATGACAGTAAATGATAGCTGGACAAGCTCCTGCTTAAGTGTCACTCAGGATAGTAATCACAAGATGATGGATTATAAACAGTCCTAGAACCACTATACTGTGCTGGCAGAAAAGATGGGACACGCTGTGTTGACTTCACTGTGAGACTTCTTAATTTAAAGAATATGGCTGGTGACAGTCAATGTTATTCTTATTTTCAGAAAATCCCATACAAAGACTAAAACCATCCAAGATTTGATCTTGCAAAGACTTGTCTGTGTAGCCAAAGATGTATCTCTTTCCTTTGCCATTCAGCTCCATTGTTGCATGGAAAACATTATACATAGATAATTATTGTCATCCAGAAATTATATAATGATCTATTATGGAACTATAGAGCTGGATTAACACCATACTTGGTTCCTGAACACAAGCCATCAGTATGTTGGGATTCCCTAATTTATTATAATGTATAACATACAACGTGCTGAAGGAAAATGAATATAAAAAACACTTACTGCCTGCTTGGCACAATCAGAATCAGAATCTAAATCAGAAAAGTAAGTTTGCACTTACTTGGCAATAATTTTTTTTCTGGTGCTTTAACAATAAACATGCATCAGAATACAACTTCGAAATACTACTAAAAAAAGTACTCGGAAAAATTTTAAAAATTTCAGTAGTCAATGCAGAAAAGAACCTACAGAGTCAGAATAAGCGTCTGTCTTTGCTCCTCTTCCAATCCTCATGGATTTGGAAGGAATACCCATAAATGGTACAGCGGAAAATGTTTGGTGCTTTAGAGTGACAGACTTGAAACAAATTCAGGTGCTTTCTAATCTACAAAGAGTCTTGATGCCACATACAGTATAAACCAAAAGAATGCATGAAAGGGTAATTAAAAAATATTTTGATCATGCAAATGGAAATGCAAACTGCACTTTGCAAGAGATTTTCCATTTCTTTTGCCAAGCACTGATATACAGTCTTAATGTTTCCCATCACTCTGTTGGATAGGTGATGTGAGCCATTTTATCTTTGCCCTGCAGGAGCTAACAGGGGAACAAAAACAATTATTCACATTTACAAGAAATTTGATGAATCAAAAGTAAAGTAGTTTTCAGCAAGGAAGGTTTTCAGCTTTTGCACTGCTGACACAGAAGCTGCTTCACTGATCTTCATAAATCTTTTACTTTAAAACCATCACCCAGTTTCCAATCTTAAACTTTTGCTCACTTGACTGGGAGATCAATTTAATCAGTAAGAAGTAAGCAGAAGTAAAGTTACTTTACTATAGCACCTTAAAATTATCACGTTAAAAACTTGATATTCTAGTATACACTTTTGGTGCAACATAGACACATCATCAGTGATGTAACCTGGGTTCACTGGGTGTTTTGGGTATTTCAACATCAAACACCCTCGCCCATGGCTTTCTGTTTTGCAGTGCCTTCACTCCCAACATCTTGAGTGCCCTGATGAATGACTGGCTGACGAATCCTCTGCATGCAACCTCGATGGGGTTGCATCGGGTCCTCCAACCAGTGCTTCGGCATTCTTCTGCCAGTTCCTCATACTTTGCCCTTTTCTTCTTGAATGCATCCTCCATCCGGTCATTCCAGGGGAAAGTCAACTCCAGCACGACCACTTGCCTTGTTATTTCTGACCCTAGGACCATGTCTGGCCTGAGTGTGGCCACTGTGATGTTCTCTGGGAATTTGAGCTGTCTCCCTAGGTCGTCCTACAGCTGCCAGTCCTGAGCTGTTGCCAGCAGCCACCCTGGTTGACTCTGGTGCTGCTGTGGCTTCTCCCCAGGCCTAACGAAGGCGATGGACTCCCTTGTTGGTTGATGGTGTTTGCTGGTGGAGATCCCTGTGCTGATGACCTCTGCAATGACTCGCAGTACTTGGTCATGGTGCCAGCGGCAGCTCCCATCTCCCAGTGCTTTTGGGCAGCAGCTCAGGTTGGGCTCAAGCGATCCAGCTCTCTGGCAAAGAGCGCACAATGGAGTCTTGGCCAAGCCCCAGCGGAAGAGGTTAGACGGGCTTGGGAGCACATCATATAGTGATCGAATGAGGAACTTGATCCAAGGTGGCTCAGACCAGATAATGAAATAATTAAAAAGAAAATAAAACTTGACGAAGATGATAGATACGATTTGAGTTAACCTGCTGGATTTGGTTAACGATCTTTCGGCAGCATTCTGAACTATTTAAATAGAATTTGGTGATATGTCATCTAGCTGTACCTGATGATAAAAAAGCCTGGGTTATAGATCAGATGTTGATTCAGTAGACCTGAGTTTTCAATGTTTTGTAACGTAAAACACAGGTCAAAGAGTAAATATGTAATCTGATGGCCTGGTTAAAAGACAACATTAAGATTTCAAAAATCAGACATTATAGCCGAAGAAAGAGAACCTATAAAAAATTCCCCTTGTTTTTTTGATCTATGGAAATAAGATGGACCTCAGTCAAGCCTGTTTCTGTAAGAAGTTGTTTTTCCAGTTTACAGTTTAGTAATTCTATCATATCTCCTTATAGAGACACAGTTGGATGTCATCAGTGAAATGATGAATCTTTTCATTTGGTGACAATGGGAAACACACAGAGTGATTAGAGTAAGGACTTCAGACTCTGAGGTACAACCCAAGCAGTTTAAGGTACAAATGACTTTTGTATTGTATAAGCATGTAAGAAAGTGTTGTTGGGTATTTCTGTTGTTCTTTTTATTTTTTAATTCCACATTGTTTTAATCCAGGTCAGTTAATACTAACAATTTTTATGTGATATGTTGTCTTTGCAGAAGAAAAGGGAAATGCCATGGCATGACTTCTCACCGTTTGCACTGACCAGTGGAAGCTGCAGCATGTTTTGGGCCAAAAGGGTCATGGAGAAGTTTGACCCCTGTGATTCAACAGGACAGTTTAAACACACAAGAAAACCTGACCTCTGTGTAGCTGCTGTCACCTTTAAAATGGAGATGCTGCTCCAGGGTGTAAATTTATCTGCTCAGAAGTAGCTTTGCTCCTCACGTGTAAGACATTTTGACACACATATTGGAGGCCTTGCTGGAAATAAATCAATGCATTATTGACTTAAGCAGCGGGATGTATACATGCAGTGTTTGTCTACAACTGTAAATCAAGATCCAAATCCTGGACTGAGGCTTATGTGATTTAAGTGTACCATGAAATGATAAAAACAGGCTTGTGTCCAGCAGTTTAAAAATATAATATCAAATGCAACTTACATTGGAAAAGTCAAGGAATGTGTAGAACTTCTGGAAAGATAAATAAATGGCTGAAGCAGAATTGGCTGCAGTCACTCTGAAGCACGTGAGGAGAGGTTCCTTCCAGTCTGACTAGTTCCCCTCCAGGGCAGCTCCAGAGTTCCACATCCAGATGCAAACAAAGAGCCCCTCTAAGTTGATGAGGAAATGGAATAGTTGCTTAACAGTTATTAGAAAGACAAATACAGGGACAGTCAAAGGTTCGGGCACATTGTTTTCAATTTTAGCTCTTAAGTATATTATGTGTATCATGTGACATGGAACAGAAAATGTTTTGACTGCAAACATCTGCAGAAGCCCATCATTTATTTTTTATCGTTAACATTCCTAGAAAATGATATTTAGATCAAGTTTTTTTGTTAAATGGAAGTTTATTTTGACTATATTTCAGTTTCCAAGAATCATCTGAACGCACCTTTGTGATTGTGTCAGTATCTGCTGATGAACTGATGGACAAGTGTTTGATCTAACTGCATGCACTGCATCTCTTTGTTGTACTAGTTAATCATTAAACTCACTAATATTGTTTTTAGGTGACAAATCAACTGTTTAAGCAAATGAACATCTTATTTACCTCCATAACTCTTACAAGGAACAAAAATCTTCTTTGAGCTTTTCAATGGGAACCATTTGACAACAATCCAGAAACAATAAAATAAACACCCTTTTCAGTGAAAGACCACTTTAAATAAACATGGTGAGCATCTTTATGAGTCCATAGAGATTAAGACATGAAAAAAACGTCAATTCCCATGGGTTAACACAGTATAGAGCCTTGTCTCGTCTCCATTCAGCTTTGGATTGAGGCCAGGCTGTAGCTGCTGATACGTATCTAATGGTTTTATCAGTGTCTCACAACTCCATTGAGTGTCTGAGTGTAGTTGTATTGCACATGTGGAAATCTATGGAAGATGAAGGATATAGCACACTGAGAGGATGTGAGGCTCATCACGCTGTGGCTAGACAAGCAAAGACAGGGTTGCCGCTTTTGATTTAAATTATACGCCAAAAGCAGATGTGTAACAAACGTGAGTGCTCACTTTCTTCCACAGAGAGCTGTGATTTCTCTCTATGCCTTGCAAACACTTACCTTCTCCATGCTACTTCAATATAAAAATATGTATATGGTGCAATGAAATCAGGTAAACAGCAGCAACTAAATGAATCCTTCCATCTCTGGCATTAATCTTGAACTAGCAAAAAACCTTGAGCATATCGAGTTTATCATGTATGCCAAAGCAATACTATATACCGTATCCAAATAATTATATACTATTTCTAATGGTAACACAGCTCTGCATGGAGTTGTATAGCCTTGGTGTCACTGGCATTAATGACTTCATTGGATTGGCAGGAAAAAGACTGGTAGCCTATAGGTCTGAAACAGCTGGACATGTGGATATATTGAAAGCAGATGTGGCCCGGAATGTCCACCACATGGAAAAGCTGATTGTGCCTATACCTCTACAGTAATGGGGGACCTTGCAGCCAAAAGACTACTCAGTGAAGCTGAAAAAAAAAAACTTCTGGAAAGTTGTTGAATTAACACACTGAGGCCAGTCTCCCACGTTGAGCTGCTTTGTGTGGCAATGTGCTGACCTCAAGAGTCTTCTTTTGCCTGATTCCTAAAAAATTAGAACCATGATATCTGTGTTACACATGTTAGAACATGAAACACAAAGAATTTCAAAATTTTTTCCCGCTGTTTTGGGAATATAGTTTTAAAAATAATATACCAAGTGGTGTCTGTCTGCACTGAAAGTTTTCTAAAGCAAAAAGAATTTCTGGACTCCAATGAGCCCATTTCATCTTTATCCCAATTTTATCTCAGACCGCGTGGCTGACTTTACGACATAGCTCTTGTAATGTGAATAAAATCTTCTGTTTTACAATTTGGGGACATGGAGAGAGCACAGGCAATAAAATGAAATGTGAATTCAAGAAGTAGGAAAAGTTTCCTTTAGGTTCAAGGAAAAGCGGCGGAGGTGTTCGGGAACTTTCCTGCATTTTGGATGTAATGTAAATGTGAAGGTGAAGGACGTGTGAATGAAGGACGGGCTACAATGTCAAGCAGAGACACACACACATACACACACACACACACACACACACACACACACACACACACACACACACACACACACACACACACACACACACACACACACAGTAGATAGATATACAGATAGGTAGGTAGACAGACAGACAGACAGACCGATCGATCCATCGATCCATCGATCGATCATCGATCGATGTGCAGACAACCCAGAGGGGGGCCTCTAGTGGTATGAGCAGTCAGCACACACTGTATTTTAAGCATCTCACCATGCTCTTTAAATGGCATTTGCATCTGGCAGGCCAACACAACATCTTACCTTGGGCTCAGTAGCTCGGCACAGAGTGAGATTTATTGTGATTTGAAAATGTAATCATGGAAAAACTTGTGAGCATACCTCTGCTCAAACCTCTCTGTAGACGTTAGACAACCAGTTTCCCTCTGCTGAAACACTTAGTGCTCCAAAAGCCACGCTGCCTTTGTGTTGATCATGCTCTGGAGATTCAGAGTAGGAGATATCTGTTGTCCACCGCAAATGCTGGGTATTGGACCTTTAACGACTTTGACTTGTGTTTGGCCTCAACGTCATGTTAATATTTCCAACACAACTTCCTCAGAATGCGAGAAAAACTCCGAATGTGACCGCCGCCTAACTCTCAAATGCTCCTGAGCCATTATGACGATTAACATCTGTGACAACACCATCTTAGATGACATTACAAAGTGATCTGCAGGCTGCACGGTGAAGGGTAAAGCTGCAATCTGACGGGCTTGAGAAGGTTATAGAGTTAGATCATGTCTTTAGGAGCATCCAGCAACATAACTGTGGTGAGTCTGAAGAGCTCATTAATAAACATTTGAAGCCTACTCAGTAGCTGTATTGTCTCCAGCACGTCATGTCTGAGGTCCACATTACTTCACTGTGACTGTGAGCTTGTTTGAACTCACCTTTCAGCCTCATTCAAACCGACTGCTTTTCCATTTTGTGGCTTCTGTAGCTTCTTAATAATCTAAGATACCATACAAGGACTAAAGGTTGCCTTGAACCGGGAAACATTTAAAACCGTGTACAGGTTCAGGCCATTGAGTAATGGCTCCTTAGTCAGAGGCAGTTTCGTTGAGGGTAGAGTAAAAACCAGATAATAAAAATAATGAAAGCAATGAAGCTGCACTGAGAGGATTAAATGAAATGACTACGTGAATTAAACACATTAGCACTGCTGGAATGTAATTAACTGAACTTTCTTTTTTGTTTTTACTTTTACAGTCAATTCAGGTATCTAAGGATAACTCTGAGATGCTATGCTACAGTTTGCACTCTACTTTTTGTGTTTGGAAATTTATTAGTTATCTTGCAGATTGTGAATAAAGGAATGGTTTACCCAACATTTTATATTCATTAATTTACCCAACCTCCGGTCGCTGGTCCACGGGTCAATCGGTACTAGGATGCACAAAAAGAATACATAACTTACATTATTTCCATTTTATTTAATATCTGATTCTGAACAATGTTTTGGATTCTCTCCTCCACATCCGTCTATGACTCACTCTCAGTGCCTGTCAAGATGCTTTCCGCGGTCACATGACTGCCTTCTTACAGGGGCTGCTCAGCTGGTAATACAAAATACTTCACCGCTCAATTGAAACTCCCAAGCTAGTAAAACAAACAAAAAACAAAACCTGAAGGGAAGTTATAAGGAAGCTGAAAATAAGCATACACATTGGATTCACATTTATTTTTAGATTTATATTTGTTTGTGGTTGTCCTGCCACACCTTAAAGCCTGATCCGTGAAAATCTTGTCTGACGTTAAAACCAGTCCGTAGCGCAAAAATGGTTGGGGACAATGGAAAGTCATATTTTTGAAGATCATGTCAAAACAGTTGTTGTGTCACGTTCAACAACGATAGGAAATAAGTACTTGTTTTAAAGTGTAAACCCCAAAACAAATCTGGAGTCATTTCCATTTCCAAAAGTACAAAGATTCCAAACTGGTTGAAGGGTTTAAGTTGGAATCCGAACTGCAGTTTTTCAGACAACAGCAATAGTAGCTGTTGTGAGGAGGTCATGTAATATTTTTATTTTCAAGCAGACAAAATGCACCTTTAACTGTTATCATATATGTATTTTATTTCTAATACTTGTTTACTTTCAATGATGTAGAATGCAGGACTTTAATTGATATTTATTCATGAAGAGTAATGAGATTTAAAAGTTGTCTGCTTTCTACCAAAACCATATTGGATCTGAACATCAGTATCTCTTCTGCCACAAACTGAAACAACACAATAATACCTCCGGGGATGAAACTCCTAATTATTGACAATAAAAATCTTCCTGAATCCTCTGGTGACATCACAAAATATGGACTATTGGGATATCCTGCATACAGACTTAACCATTTCACACAAGATGAGAGGGGAGCTGACAAGAGCATAGAGGACATACAATGAAGGTGTTGGGCTGCTCTTTATGAGTGGAACCAGTATGGTTACATTAACAGGCCTGCGGTTTGGCAGTCCTCCCAGAGGATGACCGCATTCACTATATTAGCACTAGAGGAAGAGATGGCAGCCTTTAACGAGTCAAAAATTTGATGAAATGTTCCACTCAGTCAAATTATTTACAATCTAGTAAGAGACGTCACGGTAAACAGACACACCAGGGGATGCAACTATGAGATAACCACAGAAGTTCAATTATGTGTCTTAATAAGGAGATTTTCCTTGGCAGAAGACTCAGACAAAGTAGCTTGTGAAAAGGATCTAATTAGATGTCTGGAACCTGTTACATAAGAATTAATATGTACCTGAATGTTTAAAGGAACTGGTAAAAATAGCAACTGATGATGGGTGGTTGATAATAGGAGAGCAAGCCTGGGGTTGTGTTTGTGCTGACTCTTTAGCAATTAATGTTTGTTCTTAAGTTTAACTCCTGTGTGACATTGAGACATGCATCTGACTTTAACAGATAAGTTAACATGAGAAAATGTGCATATTTATGTTCTCTGAGACACAGAAGTTGGTGGATACCGCATTTGTTTCTGCTAAGAATATGTAAAGATATATTCTGTGGCCTTCCAAAAACAGAGGAACTTTATATTTGTATAATATTTGTTGGTTTAAACTAAAAAACACAACCAGAGAATTTCCCTAAGGGTTATACTAAAAATAATGAGCATAATCCCCAGGCAGGTCTGTCGAACCCTGACAGCAGATGTTCAGTCCGCTGGTTTTTAAGGATAAGCAAAAAGCAATATCCTCCTCAGAGATCAATAAAGTATTTTGATTCTGATTTTTTGATGAGCTTGGAGCTGCTTGAGTTTTGATAAGTTAGGGTCGAGGCCGTGAAGGGATGTTCTCTTTTCCTTTAGTTCAGAACCAAGCTGTGACTTATTGTACAAATTTGGAATCTGTCAATTTGTCTCTGATTCGAACTTGTTAAAAACAATTATAATATCCCAGTTCTGGGGAAATAAATATAAAAAATTATAGTATGAGGGTCTGTAAACTCAGTATGGATCATATTCTGAAAATATTCATCCGATGATGAAATAAAAATGTTAGTGCACACATTGATGTGGATGTTAACTGATACAGGCTGAACAAGGCAGTCAGAGACTGCAAAATCCCTTCACATCATCACATGTTTGTGCCTCTGGCTTCCTGAACATTTCACTTCCTGAACAGCTTTTTGTTTTGTGATTATTGTCATCAGAGATGTGTACCTAAATTAAAGATTAAAGATTAAATCCACTTTATTTATCCCTCAGTGGGGAAATTATCCTTACACTCCACTTGGTACAAGCATATATGTGTGTGTGTGTGTGTGTGTGTGTGTGTGTGTGTGTGTGTGTGTGTGCGTGCGTGCATGCGTGTGTGTGTGTGTTAGTTAAACAAAACGAAAAGAAAAAGGTACAAAAATGAAAATTGAATCTAATTTTCACACCCTTGCCTCCCTGAATATAATGCCTTTTGTTTCGTCTTTCTATCTTCTCCAGTTCCTGCGACATGTGCCAAAAATGTGCAAAAGTTGAAATTTGACCTTGACTTACTTTTCTCAAGGTCAAGGTCATCATCTCATTTTCATCCCCTTTGCTGCCCTAGTAATGTGCTTTTTTTTTCATATTTCTATCTGCACCTGTTGTGAAAATATTTGGTGGACAGACGGACGAACACACAAACACAGACAATTACAATGCATCACCGCTTTGCAGGATGTAACCAGGACTGTATATTTGGATGCATACTGTCAGCACCAACGACTGGTTCCTCTCTTTCAATAGTCATCCATAAATGGGTGATAATGTATGTCTGGCAGTGTGAGACTGAAAGATTCATCACTAACAACTGTTTTAATTTGTTACTGTGAGCACAGCACGATCCTGTCTAAAAGCTGAATAAAATTTTCCATACAGCTTAACCACTAGTGGAAAATCCAGACTGCTACTGGACCAGGCCAAGAAATAATCTGGCAAGTAATTGTTCATTTTTTACACATTTGGTTTTTGTCTACGTTAAACAAGATATAAAATTATCTTGTAAGTAATACACAAATGTAGTTTAAATGTTATCTCCAGTTTCAAGCCCTCACACAAAGCTATACTAACAATAGATGTGTCAAAAGAAAATTTATAATTCAAATATCACATTGCTTAATATCTTACATCAGTCAAACACATGTTAAAAAGTATTTTTATAATATAAATACCGTGTCTCTTTGTTCTATATGTGAAAGTGCAATTACACTTAAATGTTTCATTATTCTGCAAGATGTTTATTGACCTGCAGTAAAGATCAAAATGATGAAAAGCAGACCCATATTACATAAGAGCTGGTTTTTGGAAAGGGGATCATTATAAGATCCTTACATTGCCTTGGAGCATGACCATAAGTGTCTGTCTGAGAAAACGACTGTATCCACATTAATCACTCAGCAAAGGAAGAAAATAAATGCATTGGTCACCTTCACACTGTTGGGATAATAACTGTCTCTGGAGTTCATCCTAATGTGACATTTGATGTGACTGAAATACATAAATGAAAACACTCTTCTTCTTTTCAGAATTTGAGGCACTTTGTGATTTGCCCTTGACAATATTTTTGTCATAAAATAAAAGAGTGACGTATTTGAGAAATAAAAATGTCTCAGAAGCTTTTGTTACTCAATATTACACATGATATATCAGCCTTTTAAAGCCAAAACAAAGTCTGTCATATCTTTTAGAATAACAGTCTGTCAGTAGCAGATGAGATTCTGCTCAAGAACCAGACACTGAATTATTATACTGATCATAGACATGGATGGTTTTGCGTCAATAGATTTTCCAGATTGTTCAAAAATTCTAAAATATAACCTCATTTGTATGGTATTCAGAAAAAAAATATTATTCTGTGAAAAGATATTTAACCTTGTTGTGAAGGTGAATGCTAAGCCTAAGGGAAAAATGAAAACCAAGCTTTCATCATTGCAAATGTGACAATGGGAGGACTCCATGGGAGGATTTATGTAGCTATTGTTAACTGAAGGTGATTTGACCACAGTTTATCATAACGTCTTTCTAATGACTCATCTCTAGCAAAAAACCTTCATCTTGCAACTTTAAAAAAGGCTACCAACAAATCGAGTTTCCTAAAGTTCCCAGTGATTATAATGTATTCTAAAAAATGACTATTTTTTGCAGAATCTCAGTTCACTAATGGATTATTGATGTCTGCAAGGATGTTAGCAAGGCGCTGCATTTTACTGTTCATTTGTGCAATTTTCTATCACTCTTATTATTTTTCTTGATGTCATATTTTTGCTTCTGTTGCTTTTTATTAAAGTGTGTAAAAAAAAAAAAGAAGGAATATTTTATTTGTGTCTTTCTTTTTATTATTAAAGTTGTTAGAACCACATACCAGGAATTACAGACCATATCATCTTTAAAGTCAAAGCAGATCTCAAGACCAGGATTTACTTTTCCCCAATGCTCCTTTTTTAGGAGTTATAATCATCAAATTCTCGTTCCTATTACTCCATCATAAAACATCATAAAACTTCCTTTCTACAGTAGGTAGAAAGGAAGGCTTTTTGCTGTGATTCATAAGTACTAAAACTTTTACTAATAGTTAATCATTTTTTGCATTATTCATTGGGATTAAATGTTGTATCTTTCCTCCATTCAAATATAAGCAGTTTTGAACTTTAGACCATTTCTTGGGTGGTTGAATGGTATAGTCATCTGGACAAATGGAATGATTATTTGGGTGTCTGTCTGCTCCTGCGGCTTGTGCTCATGAGCAGGTATGACTAAAATGGTATCTGTGACAGGAATGTTGTGGCTAACCACAGCTATGGATGGAGAGAAGACCAAAACACAGTTGCCTTGTTTTAATCCAGATTTATATAATTTAAACAAGACAGCTTTAACACTGTATTCATCATGTATACATACAGTACATCACTGCTCTTTGAGTCAACTGTCTGATTTTCCAACGTATACAGGCTGGTTCTCCAACAAGTCACACACCCCAACCTGTCGGATGTTTAGACCTGACAAATTTATCACTGACTCTCATTTGTTCGGATCCAATTTTAATTTTTTCCCACTTAATCATTCCCAAATGACCTGTGTTAAGTACAGCTTGTGACAACATCAGCTACCAGACAAATTGTCTGGGCAGAAATATCACCACCAGTAAGGACCCACCAGAGAGCCGCAGTAAATTACAGCAATTCTCGCTCATTTATCACGGCCCGAGGTTCAAACCTCTGCTGCAGAAGCTGCTCACATTGTGGCCAGAACTTTTCTCAAAAAGAAACACTCAAGCCAACCAGACCAGCCACAGCTGGAGAGGAAAATAAGGTTTCTTTATTCAACATGAAATTTGACGCTCTGCCTTGATGCAACACTTTGCTGCCTTTATATCAAAAATTAAAAGCATCTAGGTCAGCAGTTTCTTCTGTAGACTGAATGCACAGTGTCACAGACCCCGTTAAAGCTTTACACTAGGTGTGAGAATGTACATTAACTTTGGATCCAGTCCAATAATCTACAACAGGGGTGTCAAACTCATTTCCACCGAGGGCGACATCAGCATAACGGCTGTCCTCAAGGGGCCAGATGTAACTTACAAATGCAACTAAATGTAAGTCAATGTAGTGTAAGATAAATGTAACTACTCCTTAATGTTAAATAACTCTGAATTTATTACTAATTCAAGTTAAAAAATTACAGTTGCACAAAATATGTTTGCTTGTTGCTCTGTTATATTTGTTATGAAATCCACAGAACTCCATCAATGAGGGATCAAACTATCCAAGTGAATGAAGAAAAATAACATCAAACACAATTTAGGACATAAACTTTGGAGTTAAAATGGGATTAAATACTGCATTGTGGGAAATGGAGTTTTGGTCAAAGCACACATTTGACCTATTTACTTTTAGACACTTTGACCTTTTATGCTCTCGCGGACCACATAAAATGATGTGGCGGGTCACATTTGTCCCCCAGGCCTTGACTTTGACACATGTGATCTACAAGATAAACTGAACAAGGGAGTATGATTAGTATTTATGTTGACATGAGTTAGGATGGATTGATCATAATTAGGCATGGACAGTTAGTCACCGTTTAACCCATATGTATTACATAGTTTATGTTTTCTAGGTGCATTAAAAGCTGATATAGAAATTTATTAGCAAATAGCTGAGAACCCTTCCTGGCCTTCTATATACTGTATATCAGTCATAATTGTGATTTCTACCAGCTCTCAATAGATGCATCGAGGTCTTAGTGGCTCAATGATCAGCTATATTCATTAAGTAGTCATTAGCATCTCTTATACCTGTAGTGTCAGACAGATTGTCTAAAGTTGGTTTTAAGAGCTTTATTTTCTGAATGCAGCTGCTTTGTGGTGCTGGAAACAGCTGATGGGATAGTAAATGTATTCACACTGAACCAGTAGCAAACGTTTTATGTGGGTGACACTGTGGTCAATGCAAAGTTGAGAGTAAACATCAATAATGCAAAAGAAGTTTAATGAATTTTGTATTGCTATGGTGACAGTCACATGATCTTGCAGTGACATTCTTATGAAGTGGGTTAAGTAGCAGAAAAATTCTTGTGCTCGGTGTGAACAAACTATTACATTTTCAGTGGAAAAGCCAAAAAATAAACATAAAAAAGTCAAATCACATTAAAATCCTTTATTTACAAGAATAGTCATGGGTTAAAAGTACGGAATGTGGACACACCCTCGTCTCTGACAGCTAAAGCAACATAAAACGGTGTTCAACTTTAATAGTTTCACACATAAAGTGATGGAGGACCATGTGTTATCCAATTGTAAATCAGAGTCAAAATTTGAGTTTTACAAAGTCTTTTTTGTGCCATTAATATTTAACAACCGGGAACACTGTGAACTCTTGTTAATCCCCCAACAGCAGTTTTTACTTCAAGTGACTAGACATGAATAAAGGCAGTTCCAGAAATCAATAAAATAGTGATTAAAGACAGGACACCCTCTCCCCTTCATCAGACATGCGCACTTTCTTTGGCAAATTCCGACAAACTGACTTGTCCAATAAAAAGATGTAACATGCAGTTGGGAAACACCACATCCTGACTGGGAATGCTTATTTTCCATACTATCTTTCACCACTGGCTTCATCATAGCCATTGATTTCAGTGAGAGTCCCAAGGAACGCAACTAACAACAGATTGCAAATTACCAGTGATGGATCACTTTAAGCTGTCTGCCAGTAATAAGTGACCACTTCAGTCAAGACAGGCTTGTTGTTCTGTTGTGTTTTTTTTTTTTTTTCTAGTCCGTTGCTATTTGTTGTCTTTCCCACTGGTTGTCGTAGCAATCACTAATTTCCTTCCATATGTATAATAGAAGAGCAAACTTGTTTCCATTATTAATGCACTGTTGCCACAGTGTAGGTTGTAAATAATTTAAATGTGATGTAAGTCTCTATAGAATGCATATAAAGCCTTGAATGCATGGAAAAGGAACTGCTTTGTTTTGAGTGTTTCTTTCACTGCGTAGCAACAATGTTTACTCATGCCTATCAGCCCATACTCCCAAAAGCTGCTCAGCGCTGCTGCAGGGAATCTGTGTTACTCTGTTTGGCTCCGTGCTTATATGGATAAATAGTTTCAGATGCACAATAAGGACGGAAATGACATATGTGAAAATAATCACACATTCTTTTCCCTGGTAGAAAACAGAAAAACTAACAAACTAAAGTACCAATCTGTATCATCACCTCTTATTTTTGGAATCAGCGTCAGTGTTTTTCCATCATTATTAGGACAAACATGTTGTTCCAGATAGTGTTTAGAACTCAGGTGCAAGGCAGTGGGGTGCCAAAAATATAAATATGGTTAATCACAGCCGGATGTCCAGTTCTGAAAAACTGAGTCATGGCCATTTCGGTAAAAGAACCATCAGATAATGAAGGTCCAAAAGACTTCTTCGAAATTACAGTCCACTGACTCTCGACTGCAGACGTCACATCTTCACTGAATTACTGTCTGCGTCAACGGCTTGCAGTCTGGCACGTTCATTTTTGCAGTTTGAAGTTTGTCTTCATATCTGCTTTGGTTACACAACCATATTAGTACATAATGAACAACAATAAATGCTTGTTTGTTCTGTGCTAGATTAAGAAAGGGCTAATCTGTATGATGGCGGTACCACCAGCCATACCAGACATTCCAACCAACTCCTTGGACAAACCTTTCATGGCTCAAGGTTTAAGACTTTAGCATACAGAGTCACCGCCAAGCCCGTTATGTAATTGTAGTTTGCTGTTTCTGAAATTTTCACAGTGGCCGTCCCTTGCGCTAGGCCACAGTATGAAGACCGCAGTCTCCTTATAAGGGCAAAGCTTCTATGTCATCGTGGAATTTCCCATTATCTGCAGAAAACTCGCTTCCAACCAGAGACGGTATGTACTGGAAAAAATGATGATTGCCTCTTTTCAGCTGTCTCTTATTTAGTACCGTATCTGTTTGCTGTTTGTCCATTTTGCATTTAGTTATTGTTTCCTAAAGAAACAGTTTTTGTCTGAAAGCAACAAGCCTGTAATTTGTTTATCTGAAGAGTTTCTTTCCATTGTGGTCATGGCTGATGTCATGAGACTGAATCCGTTGATTGCAGCTCCAGTTGAGTCACGTACCCTGTAGTAGCTGGAGATGTGCTACTGAGCTACAGCCATATCTCATTGATGTCTAATGATGATTAAGCCAGAGTAGACGGAAGAGCTTTATCAAAAATTGCATGCCTATGAACACAGTCTTCCTTCATTCATGTCTCTCCAACTCCCCCCAAACGTCAGAAGGTTCCACCTAAACTTAAAACACCTGGGACAAACAGCCGAGGAGAGGCTGCACCGGAGAAGGTGCTCTTTTCCCAGATTAAAACAGGTCTGAGAGATGAATCAAATATGTGGCATTGAAAGTTGTGTGTGTTTTTGTAAGTTGCTGGGTTATTGGACAAACTTTTGCGTCAGTGGATTTCATTCAACCCATCATAACTTGACTGATCATAAATTGATTGCCAGCAAAGAACAAAACTGAAACGTGAAGCTGGGATGGCGCAACACCAGTGAAGGAAAACTACTCCTGTCTCTGTGATTGAGTAACCCTTTGATGTGCTTTCCGCACTTGTGTAGAGGTTATGAATTATTGGTCAACTATTGTTGGTCATGGCTGCATTCCATTTAGGTGAGCCATTTCAATGACCCTTTTTGGGTCACACACCGGTATACTGACACTATACACACACCTGTATTGTATCTATTTCTGTCTGTGTGGATTAAAACACCATGTCTAACTATTTTCTTCTGATTTGGCGATTAACTTTTTAAAACTTAATTCAAACTTCAACTTTATCCCTCTTTAAGAACACAATACAACTACCAGTGCTACTAAATGTAATGGAACATGGATGTTTGACAAAACTGCCAATGAGAACAATTGATCCACTTGCATCTGTTAAACATAAAACAATTGTTAATACCATTTATCCCACATAAATAACTGAAAAGACCAAAACACAGTTGCTTTGTAAATCAAATCTTGTGCTTATAAACTAAGTAGCTGCACGCAAAGATTCCAGTGTGGTGCCAAAGGAAAAGAAGTGTGGGCCACAAACTGATACAGGACTTAAAAAAAGGTTTGGCTGGCTGCGTCTGTACTTTGTCTGGGCAAGAGCTGCCTCGCTCCCATTTCCTACTCTCCTTCCCTCCTTCTCCCTGCTGAGGTAAAAATGAGTCACTGAGTCAGCAGCTGGTCTCCGTCATCCCCGAAATCTCCCAGGATTTCCACTGTCGACAAGCTGCCGAATCATTACGCTTTGGCAACATCACTTCCTCTTTACCCTTTTATGGCCATCTTTGCTGCATACTAAAAGACCAGTACTGATTATATCTATCACATATTTTTTCATCAATTTTTTATGTATGTTTTATTTAATAGTTCATAGTTAAAATAAACCATCCTCTGCAAATTAATTTTATTGCCTCCTCTCAAAAGTTGTTTTCCCTATAAACGTCATCATAGTTGTACATCATAGATATTAAATACCTCCTCCTATCACAAACATCTGTAGGAAACAGTCCCAACAGCAAGGCTTGCATTTAAATAAATAACACACTGACCAGACTTTTAGTGTCTCCATACATTACAGTATATTTACAGTGGCTTCATTTTTCTTCAGCTGCAATGGGTTAGCATCATATTTGTCGTAAGTGATGCGCAGTTAAGAAACACATGGAAGTAGAGAAAAAAAAGATTATGGAAGTTTCTAATCCACGTGTAGACTTGTTCAACAATTTGCTTTTTTGCATTAGTATTTTATCAGTAGTAAATCACCAATACATATAAACTACTTAATTTTGTATGGAGTTCATGTCTTGCCAAAAATGATCATGCAAAACATGTTGTGTACTATGATTCTATACTAGCAAATGCATATTATGATACATCGTGAAAGAAATAAAATAAGTCTACAACACAAAAAAAAAAAAATCTTCAAATGCAGAAAAACAAATCTCACATGACTTACTATAGTCCTTCCAGTCAGTCACGTTCACAAATTTCTCACAATGCCCTGTGTAGTTGACAATCCTCAACCACAGGTGGCCCTTTGAGTCAATCTAACAGTACAAGATCCTGAACTAGCTATCAGTCATTTTTAAATTCATCCAACCAGTGCAAATAACCACTTGGAGTATGGTAAGGTCAACCCAAAGAATGCCTGTGTGAAAAGTTTCATGTACATTTTTGGAGACAAATCTGCTGCAGAAGCCTGGGAAGCATCCCAATAAAATGTTCAACCCAGTTGATTTCGAGCTCCTCACCCCACTTGAGACCACATTGCTGGTTTCACTACTGGAATGTGTCACACACCTCTGCTCATACTTCTAGAGAAACGTTATTAGTTGTTGATTTTCTTGTCTTTAATTGTGTAGCAACTGGTATCGAACAAAACTTAAAGACAACCCATACAAGTTATCGAGAAAAGTCACTAGAAAGTAGAAAGAATAGCTGCTTGTGATACTGCTGGAAAGGTCAGGGAACCAGCAAAGTCACTAGGATCCATTCGCAGCTGAGTTATTTTGTATTCTCTGATGTTATACTTTGGCATGGCTTACAAACTAGCACTTGAAAATCAGTTTTACTCTGTATTGGAATATGGATTGTGGAAATTTGCCATTATTCAATGTTATAACTGAGTTGAAATCTTTTGAATTTCTAATATATATAGTAAAAGACTGACCATAAAAACAAGAAGGTCTCTATTTTTGTAAGTTCTGTTGATTACGGATGAGTGGATTCCTTTTCTTCTTCTTTTCCTTTCGGCTTTTCCCTTCAGGGGTCGCCACAGCGAATCAATTGCCTCCATCTAACCCTGTCCTTTGCATCCTCTTCTCTCACACCAACTACCTTCATGTCCTCTTTCACTACATCCATAAACCTCCTCTTTGGTCTTCCTCTAGGCCTCCTGCCTGGCAGTTCAAAACTCAGCATCCTTCTACCAATATATTCACTATCTCTCCTCTGGACATGTCCAAACCATCTCAGTCTGGCCTCTCTGACTTTATCTCCTTGAATCAAGTTGTTTAGTTTTCTCATTCCACTGGTTGGGAGGACAAGCAGATCTCCTTTTTGCTCCGTCTCGTCTCCATTCATGTTTTCCTGTGAAGTGAGGTGTCATGCTGTGTGCTGCTTATTTGAGGAGTTACTGTGGAATCCCCGTTCCTTCAATCTTGGCCATCCAGGCGGTGGAGATGAGAGCTGGACCTGTCAAAACCCACTCACATCTCACTCTCACAAAACTTGCAAGAAGTTTATGTACAAGGCCCAGTGGAAAATACCAACTTCATTTTTGGAGAAGAGCAAATTTCTTTCCATCTTCTCACCTCTTTTGTTGTATAAGTGAAGTACAGTCGGCCCGTTCTTGTCTTCTTGGGATATTTATCCCCAAATACAAATGGAAATAACTATTCTGTTTCATCATCAGGTGTGTTAACAGGGAACAAATCAATTCTCCTATTGATTGATCTAATTACCAACCAATTTACACAAATGATCACCCAGTGAACAGATGACTCCAGACGGTTCATGCCTTAAAACCTCTATTAATAATTAACAATGATCAAGTTATTCCTGGCAGAAGTTAACATTGATTAGTATAGGTGTATCCTGATGTACTGTAAGCTACGGAATCTGGAATACACAGACTTTCCTTTTGTGCTCGCTGTGTTGTGGTGTTTGGCCCTCAGGTGTACCTGACGCCATGCCCTGCACACTGGCCAGACTAACTAATTTCACTTAAATTGACTTTTAAGTTGACTTTTCCTATAATCACCATAGTAACAGACAATTTTACACAACTCTGGTGAGGCAATGAAGTACCAGGATGAAAACTCACAAAAAAAGGACAGGACAGGTTTTAAATGACATCCTTTAGAGATAAAGTACCTCACTGGAAGCTCTCAGAGAAAACTCCTGAGTCTTTGGATACTGATATGATTTAGTTTCAACTTTATCTCACCCTGGGATTGTTCCATTGAGGGGATGGCTTCATAAATAAGCTACAGTGAGAAGTCCCTTGAGATCATTAGAAAGAGAAAGCAGTAAGATTCTGAGCTCTGGAGCTGATCGTGCATAATTACCATCAGTAAGAACTCAATTGAAGTTGAGATGAACACAGAGAAGATGTCAGTGCTGGAGACCGAGTCTCAACATGCATCCCCCCCCAAAAAAAGATTTTGGAAATGCAGTGTCTGAAAAGGCCTTCAGCCCCATCATCTGGTCTTCTTTAACACCGGTAGTAGATTGGCCTGTATGGAGCTTTTGTTGCAATGTTAATCAGCTGGACCAGGCCAACTTGTGGATTTTCTTCATTGTTGGACCAATTTGAAGGAAGAGTCTTCTTCTTCTTTGATCATCACCTCATGAAAGAGTCAATTCTTAATTTTCCAAAAGCAAAATTCTTTTGATTCTCACTAGGACCAACAGTACTGTGACTGAATCAGATTAATTTACAACATTGGTTCAATATTTATTGAGAGTACATGTGTAAAAAAAAAGGAAACAAATCATTACATTCGTAAAAATACAGATTCCAGACAACTGTTTGTCATTTTTCCATGTGTATGTGCACAGACTTGCTTTTTAAAAGCTCCACACAAGCTCACACATGAATGCTGGGAGAGCATCTCCAATATGGGAGTAGGTTAAATGTTGGGCCTAGTCCTCTGAGGATAGTGGGAGTGAGAAGAGGACATGAGGAGACAGGCAGGAGGGATTTGAGTCACACAAGACAAAGGAGTGAATCACATCTGTTTGCAGGGCGGGTGACTGACTGGTGTTTGGATCGGTCACAGCCGTGGAAATGACGGGAATATAAGCCGTTACTGGAGAGACAATCCACATGTGTATACTTGACAGGAGTGTCTGCTGATGAGCCCACACACACGCACACACACACACATACACACACACCACACATTTTAAAACAAAAGTCACAAATGTACATATACACAAACATGCACATGAACTGATGAAGGTAATTTTGTAATTGTGCAGCAGCGTCTTGCAGACCTTTCTTATCCATTAAAATAAAACAAAAAAATTCTAAGAATAGGTTTAATCAAAGTTGAAGGGTTGGAACAATGAAGACAAAGATTTTGGTTATGGTTATTTTGGCTATTTGTACTCAATGATTACTTAATATTATTTTCCGCTCAACTCTCAAGAAAAATAATTGGCAGGATGAAAAAGAGAAAAAACTGGTGCAGTCTATGATAGTTTACATACCACAGAAGAGACGTATCATGTGGACACAGGAAGTCCTAAACTAAACACTAGAGAAATATCTCACCTTAATGCTACTCATGCTTGACTCCATGCCAATGTCAGGCCTAGACATTCACAGCTAAAGTTAAAAAATAAGGGGATGTGAGAGGACAGCTGTAGATGGTCAGCTATGAGCCACTGGCAGTTTTCTCCCATCCCTTCCCGTAGCCTGAGGAAAACAAGCTTCACTAGATAAATGCTGTGTTTAAGTTTAGCTTTCTCTGAAGTAGTTAGTCTTTGCATACTGATCCTCCTTACCTGTGACACATCATGCGCACACAGTCTGTGTCGTTTCAACCTTAAATAACCCGCTTCTTCTTTCAAAGTAAGAGCGGCAAGAAGTGAAGACAGACACCATATTATTAAACTTCTTGAATTAAAGAATTTCTTTGAGAAAAATATTATTACAGGTTCAGGGGAAAAGCTTGCAAAATAGTTTATAACCTAACTATACAAACTGCAGCAAGAAGGAATTTCATCCATCATCCATTTCATACAAGACCTTTAAAGCGAGAGTTATTAAAATATCAACATCCTGGCACAAAACTATTTCTTGGTTTGGTTTTTTTTTATGTTGGCTAACAGTAGATGTTATGCTTATTTTATTCATCTGTTTAAGTCCACTTGCTGTAGGTGATTATGTTTAAAATAAGTCAAGAGAAGAAACAATCGACAATAATCAAGTGTTGTGTTTGCAATCTATCTGCGTACAGAGGGCAGATTGCAGATCACAAGAGGGCTTTTGACATCTGGCTGTTCTCTGCTTTGGAATGGTCCAAGTTAAAAGAATTAAACATGTTAACAGGATTAATACATACCGGATAAATCTTAAATATGTACCCAAAAACCTAAGGGCAATCCTATATGTAGTCACTGCCTCTGCTGGAACAAAGAAGACTAAGGGAAAAGTGAGGCTGAAGAAGTGTATGAAAATGTCATCTATCAATAGGAGAGTGTGTCAGCTGTTGATTGTGACAGGGTTATCTTTTTTATTTTTTGCTCTTCAGATAACTTGAAGAGAAATTTAGTCTTTGCATCAGCATTGTCTGTCTTGACCTGATTTTCTGTATTTGTGCATCTACTGCTGTTTGGCACAGGTTGAGCACGTGCACATAGCTCATTGGTTTCAGTGAATCAATCAAATCAGCAAAATTGTGTGAATGCATGTCATAAAATTAGAATCCAAGCAAAACTCACTGCTCTTCTTAAAAACGCAAACCTGCTTTTAAGTCTGAACTGCTCTCTGTCCACATGGTAATGTTTAATTGAGATGACGTTGGAGTGAACAGCAGAACACATTTGAGGTGGAAGAAAAAACACAGCAGCTTGTGATGGAACTGCATATCCTATATTCAGTTGGTTTAGGTTTGGTGGGAGAACACATACTGTAGTCAGATTTTTTTTTCAAAAATAATTTTGTGCACCTCATTTTTCTGGACATACATAAGTAGACTACAACCACAACATCGCTCCCTTTCTCTCTGCAGTTGTAAGACTGTCTCCCTTTCGGCCACAGTACTCCAGCCTCTCCAGACATCTCGAATGACTCCTGTCAGCAAGGTCATTAAGTCTTTCAGTCTGGGTACGTTTAAACAAGCTCCTCTGGTGGCCAGTGGCCACACAAAACCAATTCCCAGCCACGGGATGGTTTCCTTCTCTTTTCCCAGATTCATGCCTTGGACCATTGGTATGGTCAAACATATTTATTGTTAGATCTAGCAAACTTCAAGTCTTCCCTTCAACTTGTGTTTTTGCTAGCTTCCGTGGGCTGCTTGTGGTGAAAGATTTCAAAAACTGCAACCACCTGTTTCTGCTATCACCTTGGAAGAATGTAATCCTGCCAGCGTCTGGCTCCCATTTGTTTTTGTGTGCCTGCAGTCACACCGTAGCAGGCTGACGCTGTCCTTTGGCTCAGCAAAGCATTTAGATTAGGTGACAATATGATCCCTACATTAGCAAAGTCACATTTGCTGCGGTTTTAATTACAACTATGTGCAAATGTGGCTAATATGGAATCACTGTTTTTTCTGGCAATGAGAGTTGGCTCTAGCACTCATTTCTGATCCTCTCACCAAATACAATGAAAATCAATTCAGATGTTTTTCTTAATCAAACAATAAGGGGCATGGTGTTCCACCGCTAAGTTGGATTCAGATCCAAATCAATATCTGAGAGATTAAAATATACATGTAGTGGGAAAAATATGTGGCATTTGTCTATTCATCTAACAGTAAGGGGAGTACAGACATGACAGTACCACCAATATATTATGCATAGAGGGATGATGGACAGACCCCTCTTTTTAAAAATTTTAAATTTTTAAACAACTGATGATACTGACAAGCCTTTTTTTGTAGTTTATATGTAAGGAATCTATTTTCAGATGTAACATCTGATGAAGACTTAGATATGCTGTCTCTTACTTGGACAGATCAGCTAATAACTCTGACTGATTGAAGGAAAGTGAGGAGACAGACAGACAGACAGACAGATAGATACTTTATTAATCCTGAGATTGCTCAAGTTAGTTGGTTTTATGTCCTGAAGATCGTGAACATCATCAAGAACTCAAGGCAATTCATCAATACTATATTTGTTAAATATTTAATTCTGGACAATGGTGGACCATCTGAGCTATACATTTTCTTCAACAACAGCAGCATATTTCTAAACCAATCACTGAATTGGAAAAGGCTGTTTTTGAATCAATCAGCTTGTTCTTTGGTTGCATTGGAACACATTTGCTCCAAATGAATAGATTTATTTGGATGATGCAGATAAAGAGACATATGTCATCTTCCTGGCAGGCAGGGGATGTACCTGCCTGTCTGAGTCCATTTATAGCATGTCATTAGGCCAAGGACATCAACATCCTCTAATGACAAAACCACCTGCTATTTCAGATTTTCTCAATACTTCAGCTCTGTGACTTGAGACATCTGTGTTTTTGTGGTGAGTCAGTCAGTCGGTTCCCCACCAACAGGCTGGTGAAGAAAAGAGCTTCCCCCCCCCCCCCTTTTTTTTCAAGGTACACTGCAGACCTACAGTACCCTTTCATTTGGAACTCTCCATAAACATCAAAAACCACTTTACCATCAATAAGACAGTCTAGTATGATCGCACTCTTTCAAAAACAACACTGGATACTGTCTCCTGATGATGATTACCTTTACAGTTTGAACTGTGGCTTTTAGGATCGAGTCAGCTTTCAATGCTGCCATATACTTTCTATTTCATCCCCTGCTTATTTGCAAGCACCCATCCTCCCCAAAATACCCTCACTCATGTTACTTACCTCTTATTGGCTAAAACCACATAGGGCTTTCTGATTGTTTTTGTGTTTTTGGCTGCCCTCCAAACCAGAGCAAGTCTCCTATGTTGACTCCTGACCTTGAGGTGAGAGAACATTCTTGAATTCCAGACTTATCGCACGTGGATAAGAAAAAAACACTGCATTGACATTTCTGTCTTTTTGCTGAGTGCTGAAAGATCCATCAGTGCCTTCCATCCCATCAGTAGCATTGTGAATACCACAGAAGTTCCTGGAGAAAGATCACGCATGAACTCCCAATGGGAATTAAGCTGTTGAAATATCGTCTTATGCCTAGAGTCAGGTTGTGCCCTTGTCATAATACTCCGACAGAGTTAAATTATTTCCTGTGGGCACTGCTGGGACTGTTTCCACTTGCTGATTGTTGTGCCAAATTTTGGCAAAAAGGTTTGCGGTTTACACCCCTACATTTGTTTCAGAATGACTCAGTGCAAAGTGTGGACTCAACACGTGCCTGAAAGGCTGACAACATTCAAAGTCCTCAAGCTCTCTTTGTGATGTTTGAGGGCAAAAACTTAACGTTTTGTGTGATACCTATCTCAAAGGCTTTAAAACCAGAGCTCTAAAGGTGTTCTTGTGTTACCATCCCTGTTTAACAATAGTCATGTATTGTAAAACAGTCTCTGACATTTTCTTTGTCAAGCTCAAGTCTAAAGTGCTGATTAGGTGATGGCCTCGTGCCTGGAATTACAAAGGTGGCCTATTCACCTCAAACAACAACCTGAACTCAACAATGATGTTGATCCGACGGTGAACACTAATAAACAAGAACACAACATTGTTTACAAAAGTTCCAACAATAACAAGCCACAATGATATTTGGTGCTAAAACGACAGACCTTCCAGCATATGGACTCAAGGTAGGCACTATTGGGCCTGTCATTGTTCTTAATGGAACACTGCATTTGTTGAGAACATGTGTTCAGCAGTAACAGCCAAAACAGCTCAGCCAGGCAATTTGTCGTAACCAGGCAGGCATGACAGAGTACCGAGGATAAGTGCTGCAGTTAAATGAGTTAGATCCTTGTGGCTGCACTTAGATGCTAGGCGGAACTGTGTTCAGCATTTGGTGGCTTTTCAGAACAGGTTAGGTGTGATGTTATGACAGAATAGTAATAAGCAAGACAGCAAGACAGTTTCAATTGCAAAAGCAGATCCCTATGGAAACTGTGCAAATAAATGTCACAGTCAATAATCATGCTCATTTCAGAAGAGCCAAAGAAGCCTGGCCTTATACTGTTGAGACACCAGGCTCAATGACCTTAGCTGGCTAATGCTAGGATGCGAAAGGAGACTTTGTGGACATGGGAAACCCTAACATCTTGAACCGATTGGCATGCAGATATGTAATTGTTTATACCACTGCTGTCGTTCATCTCTCAGAATTCGTCAAGGCTCAAAGTCAGTGGGTTCAATGTCTGGCCCCAAGCACAAGTAAATACTTCCTATAGACTGGGAGCAGACTCCGGTTGGCTGGCTGTAGCTTTCAAGAACAAATTTGTCTATATATTGACAGCATGACCTGTGAATCCTGAGCTACTTCTGCTTAACAGAGAAGATTGATCATCTTAGAAATAAAAAAATTAGGGTCTCTTACAATGTGTAATGTAGAGTGTAAACTATATTTTGTGGGTCAATCCTAATACACTGGCTGATTTGTTCCAGAAATGGTGTCCAGCCTTTTCTTTCTGAATATTATTGCAACCCAAATTAGCTCAAGAGCATTTAACTTCCTGCTATGTCACATTCTTCTGTTTAATAACAGTTTGCTTAATACTTTTAGTGTACTACTGTGAACAGTTAAGCAGAGGATTTGCCATGTTAACAGAAGTGGCACCAGAACACTCTCTAAAGGAGGTAACCCAAAGCTAACAAGGTAAGATTCTAACACCCTAGGTCAGTTTAGGTCTTGTCAGTTTATCCAAAGTCAGGTAAGCTGGAATCAGTATGACCATATCGATACCAGCTTTTAAATCTTTACAGGCCTCTGAATATATTAAAAGTGGAATGATGATAACCTACCAGTTTGGGTGTTGAAAAAAAAAAGATTCCATCTCGGTATCTAAGAGGTGAACCCATTGAGAAGTTTACTCCAACCTTTGCAAATGTGTTACAAGGCAATTATTTTTAAAATCTTTTTTAAAATTTCAATATAGATTTATGATACAAAGAAGCACAAATAACTCTGAAATTTCCAGTGTTATAATGTAATGTTGACAATCTAGAAATATAATAATATCTGGTTATGTTTTTAAATAAAAACTGGCCTAGGTTGATTGGAATTACTTTTAGCAATCATGTAACACTATCAAATTATGTGTTACCCAACCCTGGAGACAAGACACATGGTGTTTGGTAAGGATTCTTAGAAAGCACATTAACTGTGTTATTCTGACCCAGGTTGCCTGCCCCCCATATCTCTAGGAATAATATGCAGCTTTCATTAAGCCCCAGTCTGATCTCTCGCAGCTTATGTTCTATTGGCTTGTGTTTCCCTCACACACTATACAAGTGTAAAACCCAAAACCTTGTTTTGATTGCTATCATGTTTATTCTTCAGATTTACAGTAGTGTGTTCACAGTGTACATGTTGTGTTCCTTTTGATAGTATGCTCTGAAGCCCTATAAGTCAGTGCAGTGTTAATATTTGGAATGGAATTATGGTAAGAATGCACAGTAATGCGCCTCGGTAGACTAAACTTGACTGTTTGTCTTGGTTGTGATCCGAGGCTTCTTTGCAGTGGTGTTTTAGTTATGGAAGACCACTGAATGACTGGGTTTACAAAACATCCCTGAGATCCAGCTTCTGAATTAATTACAAACATTTCTAGTCCTCACAGTTAACCCTGTGATCAAGCGTTGTCCCTCGATGAAAGAAATACCATACAAAAGCCCTCCCATGTCCCCTGAGAGAGTTTATTGTGTGTGTTGAAGCTGCTCCTCAGCTGTTTATGTTGTCTTATGTCTCATAGAGTTTTGAGGAAGCTCATGACTGCTTTGGTTAACTGAGCCACATGCTTGGGAAAGCACGAAGAACTGTTATTTCCTTAGAAACTAGACTGCTGCAGTGAAGTAAACACATGTGAGACGGACAAGGCAGTCGTGTCAGATTTGAAAAAAAAAATTGTCCAACCAGAATTAGCTCCCCTTTAACAAAAGAGAATGAACTGGAAATAGGTTCTAATAACCCAACCAACCCAACAAGGGGTAAAGACAAATTCTATTCAAATGTTGCACATTCCATGCCATGCACAAATGGGACGGCCATTAACGATTTTGGGTTCAGTGTAGTCGACTTATAGACATCAGGGGCCAGGAATCAAGCCATCGACCTTCCCGGCTTCCTCTTCTGCCAGAGCCTCCCATTCAACGTAGATTTTATTGAAACAAACTAACAAATCTGGACTCTGTTCTGCTAAAGTCTCTAAAGATGGAGATGAATCAATTGGTTAAAAATGAGTCGTCAAGTGGTAGAAAAAATATGTTGTGTTATTAAAGGTAGGAACTTCTGTCTGTCTGCCCGCAAAAGTCCTTAGCCACACAACCAGAAAGTTGCTGCTCCGCCCTTTTATTCTAGGTAGTAATAATCCCATCAAATGTCAGCAACAAAGCATACAATCTGATTTGACATGTTATTTCACTCTTGCTCGCTTTTTCCTGGATTGCGATCAGTCCAAATTTTAGGAAATTACATTAACTAAATGATGAGGAATGTGCGCTCCATGTGACATGCTCATTATTTCAAGGGCAGAACTTTCCATAGATCCATTTTGCATCTTTGTACACAGGCAGCTAACCAGAAAGAAACAACATTGACTGAACTATAATTGTGGTTGCTTTTAGTTGTAAGCAAACGCAATGACTCAGTGTAGGTTACAGCTTAGCAGCACGTGCTTCCAGCCTCCTGCTGGGCTTTTAGGACAACCTCTTCCATGTGCCTCCCACAGCGTGGGAAAATATACTACTGTAAGACTTGCTGGACACTCGCAATCTTAAATTAGTGTGTTGTGTTAGTAGGTGTTTAGTAGTTAGCAGTGACTAGCCACATTAAGAAAATGTAGATTTGTGTCTTTTTCTGACACCAATGTCCAGCGAGCAAAGGTCCACAAATCCTTCATTTAAATATTTTCACTTAATACAAGAGCTCAATATAAAAATAAATAAATGCATTTTTAAAAAAGTGCTTTTCCAGCTGTGTTTTCATAACTGAATGAATTTCCCATCATATCACTGAATGTGCTTTTGGACAAAATTGTCAGCCTCATAGCCTTCTATGCATCAACATATGTGTAGTGTTAACGACAAAGGAATCCAGATATCCATCAACAAAAATCCAATTCATTAAAATTATGTGCAAAAACATTGTGTGCAAAACATGACAAGTTTAGCACCTCACAGCAGAGTAGTCACATTATACTGTATTGTTTCACATAAGACAATCATGCAGTGATCTTCTTGATTGGTCAGACATAGTGAAAAATGAGTGTTTTATCAGTGTATGATTGACATGAAGAAAAAAAAAAAATTCATTTCCTGAGTAGATTTTTTTTTTGAGGAGGGTGGTCTTCAGACCCAGGCAGAGGGGCCATGTTTGTCCTTCACCACCCATATGCTGTCGATCACCTTGCCTTGCTGGAATACACAAAAAGATCTTTCTCATCACCACTAAACCGTCACCTTGGCTTCTGTGCACGTCTTTCCTCCTGGTCTTACCTGGTCATCAGAAACCTGCTCCAGGTGAAGGTGGGTGCTGTTGACCACTTGCATTCGGGTGTAGCCGTAGTCTGTGCTGCGGAAAGCACTCCAGTCTTTGGGGTTCGGGTTGAATCTATCAGTCTTCTCCCTGCAGCCCTGCACAGAGATCATCAGTGATTGTACCCAATTCTGTTGGTAATGAGGCGCATGCCTTCCTGCAGCTCTGTCCACAAAGCCCTTTGTGTGACATTTACAACTGCGGCTGTGTCTCGGTGTGAGTCTGACCACATTTTGATATGTCAATGACTAATTCGTCTGTGGTTAGATGAAGAGGCATGGCCTGTGTTGCTCACCACCGCATAACAACACTCTTAACTGGAGGAGCAGCTGGTAGTAAACTCATGTGGCAAACCAAATGCTGCACAGAAAGGAAGCTGGACAATATCTGACATTGTTTTTGCTGATGCTGCTGTTGATTCCATGATCTATGTGGAAAAAAACATTGAGACTTAGGCAGTGTTAAGAAGGTACTTACAGCAGAGCCTGTGATAATGTGCACTGGAGCTTTAGGGTTCACATAAGGCTGTTCTTTGCTCCCATTGCAAACCTGAAGGGAAAAGCATTAACTGTTTCTTTTACCAACAATAAAACGTTAACCATACATTTAAGACTGTAATGAATTACAAATGCAGGAACTAACCTTGTCACCATAGACAGGCCAAAGCCTCTCATACGTATGTTCATGTGCCCACAACTCCAAATCCACTCCTGTGAAAGACCATACATATTCATAACCGCTAAAACAACTCCGTTATAAATGTTATAAACAACACAGGCTGTGGCTGTAACATTTATCCAAGTCTCTCTTCAATGTTGTGATTTTAACAGCTGTCAACAGCATCTTAAAATCAGATCAATCTGACTTCACTACCACAACTTAAACAATTAAATGCAACAAAAGAAATGTAATACAAAGACGACATTTACAAATGGGCTGCTGGGCTGACAGCCAGATCAGAGGCTGGCTTTTTGAACAAAGAATGTTTGGATTGTTCCGCTCTTTGTTACTGTTTACTTTTAGTTTAGCCGAGGTGTGCACATTTGTAATGTTAAACATCCATTAGCAGTCCACAGAGAGACAACATACCATAGCGGAAAAACAGATCCTCCAGACCAGGAGCTGGCGGTTTGGTGTCCTTCCTTCCTAGTCGGACCTGAGATAAAACAGAGGGATAATGTCAGGGCGACCTGGAACAGTCATCCAAAATCGTAACCGCAGCTCAAAACTCTACCTGGTGGAATCCCATTATGTCCATGCCAACACCTGAAAACACTCTCACGTGCTGAGAGATGTCTAAGTGGAAAGTATTTGTTTCCAAATAACGATAATGAAAGTATACGATACTTAGTGTGTTTGCGGGCTGGCTTGCAATGTGTTTGCTACAAGGGAAAATTACTGTGAAGTAAAGTGCAAGAAAATTAGTCCTAAAAATACATCCACAAGATGATATAAAACCTTTAACAATACAGATCTACTGCTCTTAATGCAGCGGTTAACAAAATGTTTTAAAGTTAAAGAATTTCAAGAAAGTTTCTTGAAGTTTCTTGAAGTTTCTTGAAGACGTTCAGCCTCTCATCCAAGAGGCTTCTTCAGTTCTTTACTTCAGAACAGAAGAAGCCTTTTGGATGAGAGACGAAACGGCTTCAAGAAAATTTCTTGAAGTCCTGTGGATTGATTTAAACAACTTTGGATAATCATGACCTGGATAACTGAGAACCTTCACACAGCAATTTATCTTTAAGGTCATATTACCAAAATAATAAAACAGTAATTATGATTTGATATTAAAAATGTTTGCCATCAAGAATCCAACTACAACATTACAACAGGACTTTCCATATGAGTTTAAGCAGATAGAATCATACTCAATGGTTAAATTGAATTTCAATTCTCAGCTTTGGTGCTTAATCACAGTAGGCCTTGCACCTATGCCTTACTCTCTAGCTATTAACGTAAGTAAATATTCATCAATTAATGGGTAAGAATTAGTGTTTTACACACAAATGAGTCAAACTTGGTGCAGTCATCCTGGTCATCATCGGAGCAGTACATGGGTCTGTGTCCCATGGTGACTATCCATGGTCGCACTGCTCGGTTCTCTGGTCTGTTAGCCACCTGGGTTAGGAGAAGCGACAAGTGTGTAAAGAGCTGTTTTTATTTGGAACAGAAAAAGAAATGAACACATTGAATTTCCTTTCAGATCTTCATTTGAATGAACCAGAGTCACTATGTTTGTACTAGAATACTGTAATGCTGAAAGATAATTGTGCTTTAGTGGAAAAAAAGAGAATCAAAACCTGCAGCGTATGCGTTGCATTTACTGACCTCCAGATCTTTCTCCAGCCACTTGTACTGCCTAAAGAGAAGATCCAGGCCAAACTCAAGGTAGAAATAAACCTCTGTGGAGAGGGAGATGATGTGTACTGAGCCCAGGTTCCAGCTGCAGACACACATTGTTAAAATGACACATGGCTTTGACCCAGTAGAGAAGGTAACTTAAAAAGTCTGAATACAAACTGCAAGATTCATGGAAAAACATGTGTTCTGTACATGTGTACTGTATGTTAGGAATTGTTTCCAGTAGCTAGGATTTCAGATTTCCTTTCCCTTTTTTTCCTCTGCCTTCCTTTGATGCAAACTGTGCACATGATCTCAGCGCGCCCTTTCAACAGGCCTCCCCATCTGAGAATGAAGACTGGGCAACTGGCCTGTGGGCCACAAAGGTATTAACTTACTGTTGAAAGAGCGAAGTTTGCCATGAGTGAGCCAATCTAATGTAAAGCGCTTTCGAGTCGTCCCCATATCCCTGAGATAGGAGGAAAACTAAACAAATAGACGGATGTTCTAGTCTCTTCCTTACACTTTCCTTGCTCTGTCTGCACACATAGCATCCACTTCTGATTGGAAGTTGCCTTCTACGTACTTCTTAACTTTCCTCCCTCACCTGTACCACAGACTCTCAGTTTGACCGGGCATGCTGAAGCGGTTCCTGTAGTTGGAGAAGTTACTGTGAACAGAAAAGGACAAGAAAAGACCTGTTAGATGAACTGATCAAACAACTTAGACTCTTTAAGAATCTGAAAAACCGCAGTTAACACCACAGACATCTGTCCTCTCTTATATCGCTTACACCAATACAAACAGATGAGCTAAACTATATCCCATTCCCAATACCCTAAAGATCACTTTCAGCAGTGCCATGAAGCAGGAATTCTTGAAAATAATCATAGTTTTGATGAGATTCTTTTGTTTTCAGTCACCTTTCAAATACAGGGTGGTACATCATTGAGTAAAGACGACCCACACACTGAGATGGTGAGATCTGCTTCAAGATTAAGCTAATATTAAATGATCTGAGAGGCTGTACGGCGTACAGTGTACGCTTTGCTGGAGCCAGGCTATCAGTGGCTGCCCCTCCAAATGAAAGGCTGGAGAAAAACATGGATACAGCCTCTATGTCATCACCCTCTAAAGTTCTGATGGGATGTTTTGAAGCTTCAGATCATGGTCAGTTTCTGGAAACAGATAATAAAAAAATTTGGGCAATGTGAGGGGTGCTTGGGTGGAGCAGCGCTGGGCTGAGCAAGTAGGAGCCACTGTGGCTGAGTGTCCTACTTCAATCAAAAAAACAGGCCTCTAAACATACCCCTCTTAAAACCAGGACATAGTCTTTAATGAACATCATATATTTAGATTCACAGGCCTTCTGAGGCGTCGCATTAAAAGCCACTTTAAGAGTTTTGGAGAGTAAAATTGGATTAACATATAACAGGACCAGTTGAGATCTACAAGTATCTATCGCTACAACCACAATCCCCACCACTTCTTTCTAGACTTGTTGAAATTTCACACACAAAAGACACGCAATCATCCAAGAAGTGATCAACAACATGTAACAGTGCACCATCATCCACGTTAAACCAGTGCGCTCTAACTATTAGAATGGGTGCACCACACAAAGCGGAAAAAAAAAACACTTTCATGGAAAGCTGTCTGTGATGCCAGCCCGCTGACGCCAGCCTCTTTTCACAGCTTTTAATTTCGGCATGGAAGCAGGAACCAATCTTCTCAGCAGGCCATTAAAAAGGGCAGGTGATAGGAATGATTGCTTTCCTGTCTTACATAAGTGAGAGAAAAAGGGCAACATTCTGGACTTCATTGGTGACAGGGTGGGACAGTTTGGATCACCACCCGAACTGGGTTAACGTGGCGGTGTGGGGACTAGAGAACTGTGAGGTCAAAGGTCAAAGACTAGGAGTAAAAGACAAAAGTTTTAATGACAGATGTTTACTAATAACAAATGTCTTAATGAAGCTGAGTCACAGGAAGGTTATTGGTGGAGTTTCCAATTGGCTGACCTTTTCAGTCAGTATTCTCCACCTTTTCCACAAAGTGTTTGTTCCATCCTTACATGTTCTTTTAGATTTGTGACATTAGCTGTTTTGTATGCTACCTCTTAGCTCCTTAATGTTACTGGGTTCTCCTCTTTTGTTTGACTTAAAACCAAAATGTGCCCACAGCAAACCTGTCTTGTTTGGCTTTGCCTCTAAATGATCCAAGATGTTCACGTTAATACGTCCTCACCAACAGGTTCAGTGGCTCCAGATGATATTTAAATGAGATAAAGGCAAACACAATTCTCCACTCACAGCAGATTAAGCTAAACCAGATAATGTGTTTGATCTTTAATGATTTATCATCAAACTGAAAAAATGACATTGCAATTGAAGCACATTTCACGCTAATGGAACATAGAGATTAGATAAATGTGGTTAGCTCAACTGACTGTTGAGGTGATTACAGTATTTTCCACACAATAAGGCACACCTAAAAACCTTTAATTTTGTCAAAAACTGAAAGTGTGCCTTATAATCCAGTGTACCTTATATATGAAAACAGTTTTAAAATAGGCCATTCATTAAAGGTGTGCCTTATAATCAGATACACCTTATAATCCTGTACACCTTATAAATGAAAAGTTTTAAAATAGGCCATTCATTGAAGGTGGGCCTTATAGTCCAATGTGCCTTGTAGTGCAGAAAATACTGTATATAATACTTCTGAGATGTCTACTTAGCACTACCCAAGATGATGGACATAAGAGTTATCCCTACATCAGAATGAGAATAGGTTTATCCAGACCTTTCCAAGCACTGGTGCAGTACGAACACAAGTGTGCAGATCAGTCAGGACATGTGTGTCAAAACTTATCGGTAATAACAAAGATCATGTAAAACCTATTTGTTGAACAAAGACCATGAAGCACAGGGAACAATATCTTGAAGGTGTATCTTGAAAACTTCAAGGGTCTAAAACACATCTTCAAGAAATGGATTTATAGTTTATTATCAGTTATAATACCTTAAACAGGACTTGCAGTATTTAAGTCCAGACAGTAATGATATTTGCAGTACCTTTTCATAGAACCACAGAACAAATTTAAAAATTGAAATCCCTTCAATGTTCATCATTTGTCCGTGTTCAGGCTGAACCAGGGACAGTCAGGAAATGAATTCACACCCCCATCTTGTGGCTCCTAACAGTAGCAGCATATAAAGAAGCATCTGAGAAAGCCTCTTCTGTTCAGTAAAAATAATATATTTTCTGTTCTGTAATTCAGATATTATATTTATTTCATCATCATCTACAGGCATTTAATGTGTGAGCAACCCCCTATAACACCAAGCAAAAACACTTGTTTTCATATTGTGTGTATTTTCATTCAAATAAGATGGAGCTAAAAATCAGGTGTCTGTTAAATTCAATGTGACAGAACTGACTTTCCCTCAGGGAACAAGACTCCCCTCGTCTTCAACTCCCCTCTCTTCCTGATCAGTGGAATCCAGGAAGAGAAGAGAACTGAACCAATCAAAGCCTCAAACTGGCTCACAGGACATAGTCTCAAGCAGCGATGGTTACTCCACAATCCCACAGGAACCATATTGTACTTGGCCAACAAAGGCAGTTTTTACTGGAGCCTTGGCCTCTGTAATGAATGTAATGTACTACTGCTGGAGCACAGACTGAAAATGTTGAGGTTGTCTCAGTTTCAGTTGCCTTTCACCGGTTAGGGTTTGAGGTTGGAAAGACAGAAGAGCAGAGAAGTTTACTGAGAGATCAACGAAGAAAAACAGCGACCTCCTCCTGCAAATGTCTGGATTCTTATAAACACAGTCAAACGATACACCCACTTATAGAAGAGGGACAGAGTAGCTGGATTTCTGGTTATGCAATGCAGCAAAACGGGTCTTGATATTAGGTTCATATGTCAGGATGCAGACCCTCCAAAACAGATGACTATTAGAAGCCCACCAATACAGATTTGGAGTATTCACATACCATATCGTAAAGTCAGAAGAAGACTGTCTTGCTGTAGCAGCACCAAATAAATATCACAAAATCAACCATCTTTCAAAATGAAAGAATACTTCATGCTAAATGTAGCAGAGGTACTTAAAATAATGGACACACAGACTGAGGTCTTTAATCATGAGTGAAGCATCATACATCATCATCGCATGAAAACTATAACTGACTAAACTGAAACGGACAGAAAACAATCCACTAACTTGGTAGAGCGTAATATTTTATTATATTACACCACTGAGAGAGGTTGTCAGCTATAATTCAGAGGCAGTGAAACAGGCTATCATAAAAATCTGAAGGCTACAAACAGATTAATATTCAACAAGAAGGACACTCAGTATGATGGATGCCTCACACAGTTCAGTACTGTAATTTAAACAATGACCAGGACAATGGAAAAGATTCCTATATATGCCCTTTTAATCAGATTGCTTGATGTTAAATGGGTTCTTTCCTGGCCCATCACCCATCCCTGGTACCTTGGTGGAGTTACTGTACTCTAAAAATCATCTAATGGAGCAGCATTGTAGGACTCAAACAGGGATGAACATGCGAAATGCAAAGTGGAAATTGTTACTTTTTATTTTCATTATGAATTAATCAGTAGACTATTTTCGTACTCAACTAATTTCTATCTATAACATTTCTGAGAATAGTGGAAAAAATGCCTACCACAATTCCCAAATTCACCACCAGTCTAAAACTGAAAACTATTCTATTTGCCATCATATGAGTCAGAAAAGCATTAAATCCTGACATGTGAGAAACTGGAACCAGCAGATGTTTGATTTACCTCAAAAAAGAATTTCAGTCCAGAAAATGTACCAGACTTAAAATGAACAACACATTCATTAAAGATGTGTCAAAATACAGGCATCGTTCCCAAAACACCAGGCCCAGTCTGGGAACTGAAAACCAGATAATGAAAACTGATGATTCCCAGTCTGATATGTTTTGTTGCGGAGATTGCTGCCTTGTTTAGATGTTGGTGGTTCCCCAGTATTTAGAGACCAAAATAGCTCCCATGTGTTCAAAATGGTACAGTGAAGAGTTTTCAGCAGACCAAAGTGTGTTCTTTCTAGGGGAAAAAACTGCAGCTGATCCCCCCAAAAAACACACAGTTTACATTTACAGTAGGCAGTACTGAATAAAATTTGTCAGGGGCGTCTGGCAAATGTCTCTCCACAATATGGAAAACAAAATTTACTGCTGCATTTGTGCCAAACCCAATAATTATACCTTAGCCCCTGAGGAGAATGTGGCATCACATGTAAGCAAAAAGCAAACAGTGAGACTTGTTCCATGTTGACTCATGAGCTACAAGTTTCATGTGAGCTGCTCCTGGTCACCCCCAAGAAAACCCCGATTCTACAGAAATTGAATATCTAATTGGTAGAAGAGGAATGTCATAGAGATTAGGAAGAAATTAATTCCACCTACTATGTGGCTTCATGGTTGCCTGGACAGGTCATGTAGGGCACGTAAGCAGCGACAGCCTCTATCTGCCTCATGAACTCATCTCCAATCCTGGCATTGTCCTGAAATAGAGACGTGGCATCAAAGATTTTCTCATTACACGTTCATTCTTCATTTACTAATATTCAGCCAAATTATTTGGAAGACTGTGTAAATCCCTTTTCCAGATGGCTAAAGGAATATACAGTATCATTAGCCTATCCAACCTCACTGAGACCAAAGGCATTTTTGTCTCTTTTTCTACCCAGCTTTTAAAAACCTTTCATGGCTGCCACAGTCATTAATGACCTTTCAGACAATGTTCCCTTCTTCTGTGCAGACATAAGACATACTTGTGTTTGCTGAAGGCGCAGCTTGAATGAATCATGGTTAATATTTTCTAAAGGAGTCTGCTGATTATATCATGTTCAGTATTTTTGAAAAAAAAAAATTCCATAAAGTCAATATTAGCATCCAAGGCAAAGTTACTGGTAAGTGTGTTTAGTATTTAATGATGACAATAGAGATGTTTTTAGATGAGTAAAAAATATTTTTGTGAACTTTAATATGAGGTTTAGAATGGTGCAATTTTAATCCAAATATTATTGGGGAAAATTAATGTGAATCACAGAAATTTCCTGTTATCGACCTTAATTAGACAAAAGTGATATCAAGGAAAATAAAAAAGTAACATACCTCATGCATATCATAGGCAAAGTCTCCTGTAAAATACACACAGTCTAAGTTAAAAACATTTTTGTGTAAACTATAAAATAACAGTATGTGTATCTCTGGAGCAGGGTTTTCAGAAAAAGTGGAGGTTTCATTTATGTAATTCTTGTTTTGCGTTTTGTGATAAAAGTCAAGTTTTTGCTACAGAGTCAATCCATTTAAAACAAAAAAGGACAACATTGAATTAATTCAATTCTATTTCATAAACATGAGTCAAGGTCTGGTGAAGGAAGACTACCTACCAGCACAACTAACACTCGTTAATAAACAGCTTATATTAAGCTTATTACTCGTTAACAAACAGCCTATATTAAGCTGTTTATTAAAGACAGTGGCAGTGGTTTAGTGGTAGAGCGGACACCTTATGTTCTGACATTGGCGGTTTGATTCCCGCTCCCGCCAGCCATCCTCGGAGGTATCAGCTCACCTCCTAGGCATTGCCGAGGCACCATTGAGCAAGGCGCCATCCTCCCTAAAAACTGCTCATTTGGGGCGCACCCCAAAGTCACGACCCGTCACTCTGTCTCCCTCATACTAATTTGCCTGCCTACAGGCCCCTAGTATGTTGTATGTTTGTTTCAGGGGCCTGTAAACAAAATATAAATGTATACAGTATATATATACAGTATATATATGCAGTGTGTATGTGTGTGTGTGTGTGTGTGTGTGTGTGTGTGTGTGTGTGTGTGTGTGTGTGTGTGTATAAATATATATACACACACACACACACAAACACAAAAAATTTACTTTTTGACATAATCACAGAATAATAAAACAATGTTTAACCTTTTGTTTCATTTGACCAGCCAGTAAAAGCAAGAGAAAAATGATAGGGGCAAAAAAGATCTTCAAAAAAGACAGAGAACTGGATATTTTTGGGTAATGAAGTAAGCAAGAGGCAGTAATCCCATATCATTCAAAATGTGTATGAATATTCTCTTAGAAAGAGGCTGATTAAATGTAATGGTTTCACGTCTTTTATGTTCCTATCAGTGCGGGGCTTACCTATGTGCAGGATGGCGTCATACATGCCAAGCTGTGTCTCCTTTTGTAGCCTTGCCAGAGACTGGGGGTTCTCATTGCCCAGGTCACCATACAGAGCAAACCTGGGGCTGAAACTAGTGCTGTCATTCAGAGCAGTGAATAAGAACACATCGCTCCAGCCCTGTTCACTCCCACAGTGATAGACTGGGGTTACACAGGAGAACCAAAGCATGGTCAGTTAGCGAAACATTCAGATAATGGCAAAGTGAATAAAAATAAAGCTCCACCTACTGTAAGTAGAACCAGGTTTGAGGCCTGTGAGAGTGACTCTGTGGATGTACATCTTCCTCTTCTCTGGCCCCGAGTCCACAAACAGGGTCGCATCACCACTGGCGCTCATCTGAAAGAGTGGGCCCCCCTTTAGGCCATACTCCACCTTGCTCTCCGTCTTATTAAAAGTGGTCCAAGTCACCACCATAGAACCAATCACTCCTGTGAAGATGAGGAACTGTGATGTAGACTGGTCTGACAGAACATTTGGATTCACTGATGTATGTATAAAAGCCAAGGTGGGGGCTTTTAAAAGTACAAGAGTGGTGATTTCAGTCTTGACATGAACTATGAGAAATGAGTTAAACTGACAACAGGATGTGTTCTGTTTTCATTATTATTGGTTTAAAGAGGGAAAGTTTTATCATAGGGAGTGGCCAAGAAAATACTATGCTACACAGACAGGTGTAAACCAAGGGTGATACAATAATAATGAGCAATATGCACGACTGTTGTGGTAATTATCCAGGGTCTTTACCCTACAATTGTTTTTTGTCCAACAGAATGCTTTTACAGGTCCCGTAATTGTTGCAGGACATAAATGTAAAGTTGCATCAAGGCCTCGAGCCGTTGAATTATCTAAGGGGTCGGAAACCCAAAATGTTCAAAGAGCCGTATTGGACAAAAAAAAAAAAAAAATAAAATCAAATCTGTGGCTTGGGCATCTTGTTAGGATGCCTCCTGGACGCCTCCCTGGTGAGGTGTTCCGGTCACGTCCTACCGGGAGGATGCCCCGGGGACGACCCAGGACACGCTGGAGAGATTATGTCTCCCGGCTGGCCTGGGAACGCCTTGGGATTCTCCCGGAGGAGCTGGACGAAGTGGCTAGGGAGAGGGAAGTCTGGGCTTCCCTGCTTAAGCTGCTGCCCCCGTGACCCGACCCCGGATAAGCGGAGGAAGATGGAAGGATGGATGGATGAAATCAAATCTCTAGATCTGCAAAACATTAAAAGCCTTATATGAAGGCAACACACGCAGTAAGTGTATATTAGATATATTACCATAGTGTACAATGAAAATGACTAGTAGGCTGAAAATACATGAGATTCATGATTAAATGTTAATTTTCCTTGCAGCAAATACTGGAGAGAATGACACCATGTAACTACTCTGTTGTAGGATATTTGATGCTTAAAGTTTAACTTCCATGACTTATTAATGTATTAATGCATTATGTATCAACATTAACGTTAATAATTATGTTCATAATTATTTTGTTGTTGTATTGATGAACTGGTTAAACCTGCTGCCGCTCAGTCAGTTTGAGCTCCAATGACAAAACAGTGTTTTCGCTCCTGGAGGCTTTTATGGAGCCTGTTTGGATGACTTGTCATATCCACCATGAAGGGTAGTTTTTACAGCCAGTTGGTGTCTTCCAGTTGTGGGTAGTTCAGGTCTTTGCTTTTCAGGAATGTTTTCACATAAACAAGAAACAAAACGATGCAAAACCTCCCCCCTGGACAGAGTTTGTTATGTAGCAGGAGATCTGAATATTTACTGTCAACTACATCTAGCAATTCCCAGAACCGACGGTGATTTAACGCTTTTGCAATTATCTTGTTCACCATCTGAATGACAAGGTTCATCTCCTCCATACCCACCGGTGGGAATGTATGTTTTTATATAAACGTTTAAAACATTGGAAAGTGTTAAGAAAGTTTGCAAGTCTTGTCCTCCTCCAGAAAACATATTAAAACAAACAAACAAAAAAAACCCCTCCCCTCCAGCTTTTTCCATTACATACATTCCATTTCCATACATTTTTGAAAAAGCTCCAGGGAGCAACTAGGGCGCCGTTAAATTAGCTGGTTTACAAGAGTCGCACAGACTTTAATATGAAGATGAATGAAAGCGGAATAAATTCAAATTTTGCAGAACTTCATATCAGGTCAAAATTCACCTTGTGAAAGACACCAGTATTAACGATCTTTAGAGTAATGAGTTATATATACAAAAAAAAAACAACAACAACAATAAAATAAATTATTCTTATTTCTAAAGGGTTTTTATTTCCTTAAATGAAAACACATGAGGCTGATGGGGGAAATTCAAGCACTTACCTGGATAGGAAAGATGTACTTGCTCTGGTTGGGTCCAAACAGGAGGAACACCAAGCACCAAAAGGGGTGCAAGACTTAAGAAAGCGCAGGCAGCATGGATAGGCACCATTTTCAATCTAAACTGCAGAAGAAAAACAGGTCTGGTCAAAGTAGCAACAGACACCCTATAAAACCATACTGTCATATGATGATGAAATTATTGAAGCGCTCTTGTCAAACATCTCTCGACTCTGACTTTGTTGATACACCATAAAATCCAATGGACCAATGATCACTTGTGAAACAACAACTCAGCTTTAGAATATCCCAACCTGACCTCACCGCAAAATGTAAAACACGCTCTATTTCTGCAGAGACAGCTGACTCGGCAAGAATAGAAGGGAAAGAGATAATCTGTCAATGAAAGCAGCAGGTGTTAATAACGCACTGTCAGCTGCTTTATGAACGGTGAGATCAGCTGACCGTTTGCATGACTTCTTGACGGGATGTTTGTTTTTGAATTTTGCTCCGTTTACATATGCAGTCGCTAGAGGGTGCGTTATGCGAACACTGTTTTTAAGAGTAAGATGCTTTGCACTTGGTGGCGGTGTCAGTAGAATGTCGTCTTTTTGTCAGTCACGGAAACAAAACAAAACCAATCGAACCGGCTTAATTCTATTGCTGCCGCTTAGGAGGTGAAAACAAGGTGAGTGTCGGTAAAGCAATGGGTCATGTCATTGGTATGAACGTAGTGTCCGCATTGGAAAGCCTTTGATTTGCATTTGCTGTAGCGGTTCTACAGACGACTGCACGTCACATTAAGTCGTGCTAGCTGGCTGTTCTGTTTTAAGTTAGGTCGCTAGTTCTAACCAAACCTGTTATACATGACGCAGTACTGAGTTAGCACTACGTAAATCCGAATAATTTGGTTTCAGGCCCACAATTACGACTTAAAGTTGTGTAACAAAATAATTTTTAAAATAGTAACAATCTAACAAGGATAAACCAACTACAGTAGTTTTAGCTACCTTTAAATTTTAAACGAATAACTAAAATTTACTCACAGTAACACAAAACTCGGAGCTGTTCTTGTTTACGTCACGCACACGGAAAAGAGCATTATGGGAAACTGAGTTTAATTCGTTGAGATTTAACTCCAAGTAGCGTCTTTGGTGGATTCTATTCGATATGCTGACCTTCTTCTTGTTGTATGCTCTTTTAAAGTACACTTACCACAATATTATTCAACAAAATATTGTTTGCACACGTTAAGATTCAAATTATAATATGATTATCTTCCTAGATTGGTGCACAGACCCGAATACAAATACACAAATCAATTTGTGTTAATATTTAATTGGATCTGAAACTTTTCGAGATGATGACTTGGGTTTTTGTCCCTTTAGGTCCAATGGATTCCAACAGTGAAGATGGGGAGTACAAACATACAGCCCAGTACAGAGTGAGCTATCCACATGGGAAAAACAACAGGCAGGTCAGACGAGTGACACATTATAAAACGCAATAAACTGTTATACTGCTTAGTATCTATTTTTTTTAACCATACAAATGTATTTCTGCAAATATGCAGGTGAATAGTGAGAAAAATGAGGAGTTCAACAGAAAGCGGTAGGTCATAGTCTGTTTTACAGTTAAAATGGAACATTTGATTTCCCTGCTGTGAATGATGTGAATTTGAATTTTGTTGAATTTCAAGGGATGTTTGATAATACATCAATAGCAAGTTATTTTGATGAAAAATCCCCACAACCCAAAATGTGTTGCACTGGTCCAGTGAAAAATCTGAAAGCTTAAATATGAATGTTCATCATTCAATCATTTACTTGACAGAAATGAAGTTCTTCCCATAGTTCAACTACATTTCTGTCATTAGTAAATTCATTGCCTGCCATGCTGCCAGAGATGTCTAAAGAGATGTCTATACAAGACGTATCAAAGTTAATTGTCCATTTAAAACTAGGATCTGAAATATTTACACACACATTGTGACTGAAAAACAAAGGTAATGCTGAAATTTACTTTAAATGTAGCAGGGTCCTTAGCTCAAAGCAAGTGAATGTTTAACTGTCAAATGATGTTTTATCTTTTAACACCCCCAAATATGAGTCTGGAATATTTGATTTTCTTGTCTGTGGAAATCCTCAGTAATCCAGGTTATAGTAGATGTTTTGAATAAAGTCAACTGAACTTCTAAGTAAAGCTTACAGGCTTTCTTCTGTTCTGAGAACTGTCTGTTGCTGGTAGTACTTGGCTGTGGTTCTGTGAACTGGAGAAGCATCACCTACTGGTCCAGCCGACTTCAGTCAAAAAAGAAATAATTTTCCTGCACAAATGTAACTCTGTGGAAGTACTGCACAGACTGGACCTTTATGAGAAAAATACGCTGTAGAATTATCAAACTTGAACCAAGATGATGATATTTTCACCAAATTATTGGAGACTGTTTGCTGATAGTGTATCTATAAGCTCATGTTGTACTTAAGGCCACAAACAGTCATTATCTTGGGACGTTATGTGTTCACCCATGACTTTGGTTAGTTGGTCTGGATTGTTTTAAATTATGTGTAGCCGTGAAGATTTCAATGCGTGAAGGATTTATGTTGCTATGTAGAAGCAGTTAATGATTAGAAAATGTAGGGAAGAATAAGCATGATGAACTGCAGCTTGCTCTGAAACTAATAACAGCAAGTGTGTAATGTTTGCTTTGAAGAAGCCTTTTGGAATTTTTCGTCATGCTCAGGTTTCCGGTTTGCCGCTCTGGCAACAACCCAGGCAGAGTGAAGCGAGTGGTGTCATGTAAAAGGAAGACCCATCATCCGATAGTGGCCCGAAGGAAGCCTGCTGGGCCAGGGAGAACATGTGATGCTGCAAACAAGGAGAACGATATGAAGTGTTTGCAGGACATGAAGCAGGAGATAACTGACATGGACTCTTGGGAGTTTGCACTAAATGCCAATAAAAGCTATATGACTGGTATATCCGGCTCTGAACAAGCTGAATACTGCACACTCTCTGAGGTCAGGCATACCATCAGAGATCAGGCTGTTTCTTATCACTGTGTGCACACAAATTAAATGTTGTGAAACCATTAATGTTTTCCAGCTTACGAAGGATCATAGCTCAATGACAGACGTTCTCTACGGAAGACATCTACGACTGAAAGTGTCTTTAACACTGTGGCAGAGGAATATTGGGGAGCTGCTGACATACTTTCTGAGGTATGTAATGTGCTGCGTTGTTGATGAACAAATTGTAAAATTCAGTATGTTTGCTTGAATTTAATTTATTGTTGCTTCTTCACAGAATACAAGACATTGGTGTGTTTGTTGATTTCCTCCCACTGATCAGCAAAAGGTGAGGGAGCTGATGTTTGAGTAACGCTGACTACATGTGGACTGAATGTTGATCAAGTTTCTCTACAGCATTGATGAGGATTCCTCCAGAATCACTATTGGCTCTTGTGTTGACCTCCTTCCTTTAGTTAAGAAGGTCCTCGCCAGTCCGTATGAAGAGTGAGTCTTCTTGCTCCATCTAACTGCCTTTGTTTTTGCAGAGTGTCATTAGTATAACTGCTGTGTGAAGACTAACCGTTTGTATTGTGGCAGGTATCTTATTGTCGGTTTAAAGTGGATAAACTCTGTTTTGAAAAGCTGGTTTGACGAACTAAGATCCAGTGGCTATAGTGGATCAACGAAACCTCAGTCAGACAAGTAGGTATTGATATGTTTAAGGAGCTGGAAGACATCATAAAGAAATAAAATATATAGATGAAGGCTGTTCTTTATTATTGAATAGAGAAAACACAATCATACATGGCTAATTAAAAGCAAAAGTTTTTTATTAAATCTTTAGATCTTTCAGTTAATCAAACCACCCATTAAGCGCCATTAACTAGTGAGAATTTAGTACAGATTTAAAGAGTTCAGAACATACAGCTGCTGCAATAAAGTGTTTGACTTTATGTATTACAGAAATTATCAGTTCTTTAATCGGCAGTTATTGGATTTATGGCATCAGCAGCCATCACTGAGATCTGTTCCAGGAATTGCAGGAGACCTGGCAAAGGTAAGTTGTGCATGTATAAACAAATTTTTCCCATGTTTACTCATACTTAGAATTTTTAGGTAGCAAAAATCCCCTTGAGGACATGTTTTTCTTTCAGGTCATTGATTCATTCCTGTCTCAACTTTATTGATGGCAATGAAGAACCAGATAATAACTTTTTCTCTGGCAGCAACTTCTAAGAAGAATCCTCAGTAGAAAGATGAGCTGTTTCAACAAGAGGTGCCTCTTAGCTTCTTCTCCCACTGAGGTGGAGCTGGTCATACTTGATAGTTTGCTGAACAACTTGAATGGACATACAGAGAATGTGCAATAAAAATTGTAATCCATGTTGTTCAAGAGTAATTGTGACTGACTGATGAAAAGCTGGGACATTGCCTTTTTAAATATCAGAATGAATGTAGGACTTGAGAAAGATATATAGTGTACATGACTGTTTGCTTTCTTAAATTGTTCAGTTGGTGTTTAATAAAAGTCTTATTTTGAATGTGAAAGCTTGGTATTGAAATGATTGTTTGATACAGCTTCAACAAATACAAACACACTTTTGTGATACTGTTACTGTTTTATGTGAAAACAGAAAATAATTACAGTTAAATAAATGAACAAATAGAACTGCTGCTGTTTGCAACACATCTTTGTGAACTATTCAGCTGCATGAGGACTTCAGCCTCATTCTATCTTGAAAGAGATTTCAAATATCTGTGTTTGCATTCATCATATCTTCCAGTTACATGCTGGTTATCTGCAGGGACACAGATAAGTGAAGGGTTTGTGTCACCTGAGGCTGAAGTCCAGCTGTGAGTGGAACACTGAAGAGATGCAATGAACCAGAGACCTGAACTGTCAACTTTTGGTGCTTTTTATTCTATGTCCTATGATAAAAGATTTTGATATAGAGAAGACGACATTTATGTCACCTCAAATCGGTTGATTTGAGGTGACACATTGGTGTGGCATCTTTTCTATTTATTTTTTTATTTAGTATAATTTAATAATCCCCTAAGGGAAATTAGAAGCTTCCATACAATATCTTCCAGATATATTCCATTCCCTCCCTTCAGCACAGCCTTTTTCCATAAATTCGGTGAGTACCAGCTGACCGGTAGAACTCTGGCAGCAGCGGGTGTTCGAGGATGGAGTGTCCGAGGTTCTGGCTGCCGGCAGCGGCCTTCCTTGTGCTCCTTACGGCCGACATCGAAGCGGAGGATCTCCAAGCTGCGAACCTGAATCTCATTCATCCAGATGAACACAATCTGATTTTGAACCGTGGAATGAGAGGTATGCAAGTTTTTACTTTCTGTTTAAGTGTTGGGCAGGCAGGCGAATGTAGGGCACCAAACTTTTCCAACCTGACTGCTCTCCTGTCCTCCATCGATTCGTTTTAGATTTTCTGGTCTGACAAACAGCTTTGGGTCTCTGTCGCAATCAATGTCTGATTAATGCGAATAAATATGTACATTCTTTTTCTCACAGGGAAATATTTGTCCGTTTGCTCATTAATATACTGCTCCTGGCAACTTGTTAACCAATTTTAACAAATTCTATTCTATCTCATTTACAAACTGTTTGGTGGACTCGTGGAAACTGTTTCCTGCGTGGTGTTTACTTAATTGTGTGGATTTTAATAGCGTTGTACAAAACTTGTTATGTCTTCCTGCTAAACTGTCTGCTGGCTTTTCATTTATTGGACAGAAGAATAAAGACAGAGGAGGTGAAGGTGGAGGTAGGACTGCATCAGGGATCAGCTCTGAGCCCCTTCTTGTTCACTATGGTGATGGACAGGCTGACAGACGAGGTTGGACAGGAATCTCCATGGACTATGATGTTTGCAGATGACATTGTGATCTGTAGTGAGAGCAGGGAACAGGTGGAGGAGAAGCTAGAGAGGTGGAGGTTTGTCCTGGAAAGGAGAGGAATGAAGGTTAGCCGCAGTAAGACAGAGTACTGTACATGTGTGTGAATGAGAGGGACCCAAGTGGAAGAGTGAGGTTACAGGGAGAAGAGATCAAGAAGGTGGAGGATTTTAAGTACTTGGATGGAGGCAACTGATTCACTGTGGCGACCCCTGAAGGGAAAACCCGAAAGGAGAAGAAGATGAAGAAGAAGGAATAAAGACTCCAAAATGTTGTTAGTTTTTCAGTGAAATATGATGATTACAGACACTCTTCTGTCATGGCCCAAAAGCCAAGACAGAAGAGTCCACGTCCAGGGAGGAGCTTTTGCGTGTCTGTTTTCTTGTTCATGTAAAAACATTCCTGTAAAGCAAAGACCTGAACTACCCACCACTCGAAGACACCGAGTGGCTGGAAAAACTGCCCGTCATGGTGGTTATGACAAGTCACCTAAACATGCTCCATAAAAGTCTCCAGGAGCGGGGAAACACTGTTTTGTCATTGGAGCTCAAACTGACTGTTCACCAGGGATGTACAGTGAGCCTCTCTCACTTTCCCTCCCTGAAAGAGGCCAGAGACACAAATCACCATCACACACCGACTGGGGATTATTTACAAGGATATTTACAAACGATCGTTGATGTGCAAGCTGCATTTAGGAGCAGGTTTAAGGAGTTCATCAATGCAACAAAATATTATACATTAGTATAGTAATGGAAATTAAACTTTAGCACTAAATATAATACAGCAGAGAAGTCATATGGTGTCATTCTCTCCAGGATGTGCTGCAGGGAAAGTAAACATTTAATCATGAATGTTCCTTATGTATTTGCAGCCTACTTGGTCATTTTGATAGTATGTTAATACACTTACAGCCTGTGTTACCTTCATATCAAGCTTTTAATTTTTTGCTGTTCAAGACAGATTTGATTTCAGTTTTTTGGTTTTTTGAACATTTTGGTTACTGACCTAGTTCCTTCCACACGCAAACCTTCAAACGTTTAAGGAAGTCTGTCAAATATTTTGCATGTGAGCTTGTGAACACTTGTGAAACGTAGTAAAACAAAAGAACACCTCAGATGTAAACAAGGTAGCCATCAGTATACTGTTAAGTAGTGTTTGACACCTTAAGTTTGTGATGTCCAAGTGCCAGCCTCGGTTTCCCTCGTAAGCAAATATTTTTAAAAAACTTGCTGTATTTAAACTTGACTGATCCACAGACATGTCTAACATGTTAATTTTTCAACAGTGCTGCCCAGAGACTGCCATGACATGCTGATGGCCTCATCGGGCCATGCCATTGATGGGGTGTACTTGATCCAACCAAGTGACTCTCCTATCGTGGCCTACTGCGCCATGCAGGAAGGAGGCTGGACCGTGGTACATCAAATCACCATCAACAGCAGCGTGGATTTCGATCGCACCTGGGATGAATACAAGCTTGGCTTTGGAGATGTAACTGGTGATCACTGGCTTGGGAATGATTACCTTCATCAGCTCACCCGTGGGCCTGGGCTTTATAAACTGGGAATAAAACTAGTAGACCACAATGCCCAGATAAAGATTGGGGAGTATGATCCTTTCCTGGTGGAGGATGAAGTATCCGCATACAGGTTGAGGTTAGGGTTTTTCCAGGGCACAGCTGGGGATGCTCTTACCCGGGACACTGACAGCTACCTTCATGACAACCAAAGATTCACAACCAAAGACCGAGACAATGACAACTACTTCCAAAATTGTGCAATGCTGGAGTATCAGGGAGTTCCGGGGGGAGGATGGTGGTACGATGCCTGTGCTGCAGCCAACCTGAATCGCAGGAATGTCATCTACTGGCAAAAGGACTGCAACAAAGAGCGACTGTGCAAGTATGCATGGATGATGGTGAGACCTTCTGACACAGTTAAAGTGGTTCATGGTGGAGACTGCAGGAAGGATGAGTTGTGAGAGTTTTCCGTATTTACTGTAGGTTTCACTTTTCTTTGCAACAAACTTTATAGTAGGCCACAGTTTCTCCTAACAGCAGTCGGTACACCACATTTTATTCAGAAATGCATTGACAGGATCACAAAATACTGAAAATACTTTGAACACTGTATAAAAATGCCATGCATTTTCAGCTGTATCTTTGTTTTTATCATACACCATTTCAATACATGAACCAAAGCACTTTCATTCTCCAAATTGCAAGCGCAGATTTCTGGTTTATCACGGTTATAAAAAGTTTCAAGACACAACAGCTTCAGACATGTAAAATATCTTGTGCATGGTATCTCCCAAACAAAGCTTACACAGAGGTTTCACAAATGGTTTTGTGTTTGTTTTTTGTTTTTGCCACCATATGTTAGTTTTCCAGAAATACAATTAAGATATAAAGATATGTGGATTTCACTAATTTTGTTCTAACAAAACAAATACTGTGTATCGCTATTAAAAATATATCCTGAGGATGAAAAATAATAAACAGACGATAATAAACAAGTCAAATCTTAAATTCCACACCCTTCTTTCTGTAAACTCTGATACAGTCATGTTTGTCATTCTGTTGGAGTAAAATGAAATGGTGTTTTACATTTGTAAGGGCTGAGCAGTAGGGTTCAGTTTGTTGATCTTACTCTTCCACCGAGATTTGGAAAGCAGGAAATGTTAAACCTTTTCTTTGAAAACGGTTAAGCTGACAATTCGTTACTCCTTTGACAAAAGACATTGGCACATGTGAAAAGGCTTTCATAAACTCCAGTTTATGGACTTGGTCAATAGACTCTCACATCAAGACAACATAGAGTAGCCCTTTAAAATAAAACAAGGCAGTCAGAGACTGCAACATCCCGCGACTTACCCTGACCTACTTCCAGGCTAGTTCTTTGACCATAGATCAAAGCTAGTGCATAGGTAGGTCAAAGCACTAGCTTTGATCTGTGATCTTACACTGGCCTTCTCCCTCGTCTTTATATCTTATCCGGTTCCTGAGTGTACAAGAGTTGAGATTTGATCTTGACCTACTTTTCTCAAGGTCTAGGTCTTCATCTCATTTTTATCCCCTTTGCCGCCCGAGTAATCTGCTTCTTGTTTCATCTTTCTATCTGCAACGGTTGCAAAGATATTTGGTGGACAAACGGACACACAAACACTGACAATTACAATACACCACTGCTTTAAAGCGGGATGTAACAACAATTCTAAAGTGTGTATCTTCTGTACAAATACAACACCTACATAATAAACCATGTTCACACAACACTTTTGAGTGTAAGAGCATCAACTCGTGGGATAATATTGGCATTTCTCAATACTATTGAATCAGTAAATAATCAATCATTACAGTGGAACAATTTTAAGATGGTCTCTGGATATCAAATATACAGTACCATTTAAATTTTTTAGAATCTATTTACAATTTACATTTACATTATAATTACATTGAGACAAGTTGCTTTCATTCCGAAAGTTTAAGCAGTACGCATACTAAAGTGGACTTATTTACTAATCAGCAACACTATAAACTGTACCAGCTATTTGATGAAGTGTTTTTGTTCAAATTAATATAGCCAAGATTACTGTAGCTAATATAACCAAATGCCTTTTTCAAAAAAAAAAAAAAGGTCATGACATTTTGGAGCTGACCACAGGGTTTTGTCCGTACCAGTATAATTTCTCCTCAATCCTTTTTTTCTTCCACTGGCACAGTAAGAGCATGCGGAAGGTCTTTTGGAAAGTCTTGTTACAAAGAGCATAGCACATGGGATTGATGGTACTGTTGACATAGCACAGCCAGTAGCCCAGATGCCAGAGTGAGAGGGGAATGCAGTCTGAGCAGAACGTCGATATGAGCACCATGATGTTATAAGGCGTCCAAGTTAGGATAAAGGCCAGCAAGATGGCGCTGAGAGTCTGAGCTGCTTTCCTCTCCTTGATCAGAACCATTCTCTTCCTCTTGGTGATCTGGTTCTTCAGTGTGGCGTCTATTGGCTTAGAAGTTGACGAAGTGGATGGAGCGCTCATTGACTCAGCTGAAGAGAATGCTGAGGAGGCCATTTTAGTGTCTCCGTTTTTGCTTTGGTGCTCTGTCTGTGCATCTTTGGCCACAGGCTTGAACTTGTAAGACACACACTTGCTGCTTTTTTGAGAGTTGCTTTTGGGCGGTGTCTGGAAGAAGCTGTTCTCCTCATAGCTACTGAGTTGTTCGCTCTCACTCCCCGCTTCACTTTTGATGGTCTCACAAGCCTGATTCCTGAAGGAGGTTTGGAAGCCTCCTGGAGAAGCGGGCCTGTCTTCATCCTCAGAGGAAGCATAGCTGTTGAAGGTGGTCAGCTGACCAGCTTTGGACCACTCATCATTGGCGACAACTGCTGATTTGGCAACAGTGCTTCTGCTTGAGGAAGACCAAGAGGCTTGATTCCTGTCATGTGAAGCTGATCCTAATTTACAACTAAAGCAGGATCTGATAATAGTCTTTTGAGGCTGAGTGACTACAGAGTCTGTGGGATAGTTAATGCCCTGCAGCTCCGCTAGGTCTTTGGTCCTCTTCTCAGTCTCCTTGTAGATTCTACAGTAGAGGATTGTCATGACAGATACAGGGATGTAAAACGCAGCAATTGCTGTCCCAAAAGTTATCACTGGCTCAGAGAAAAACTGAATCTGGCACTGCTTCTCATGAACAGTCCTTTTTCCAACAAAGTACTGCCAGCAGAGGATAGGAGGAGCCCACAGTATTAGTGAGACCAACCAGGCCAAACCTATCATGATACCAGCCCGTCTGGGAGTCCGCTTAGCCCTGTAGGTTAAAGGTCTGGTGATGGAAAAATATCTGTCAAAACTGATCACCAACAGGTTCATGACTGATGCATTACTGGCCACATAGTCCAGGGCCAGCCACAGGTCACAGGCAAGGTTCCCCAAAGCCCAGTAGCCCATCAGGATATAAGAGGTATACAGGTTCATGGAGAAAATCCCAATGATGAGATCAGCAGCTGCCAGACTCAGCAGATAGTAATTATTCACTGTCTTCAACTGGCTGTTAACTTTAAAGGAGAGCATCACTAGCACATTACCCACAATGGTGATGAGGCTGACTACAGCAGATACAGTTGCAATGGTGATCACCTCCCAAAGACTGTGAGTGACCAGCTGGATGTCTGCAGCGCTGGTGTTTACAGAAGAATTCAGCATGCTGTCTCCTTCCATGGTCCACTTGTGTTTATTGTTGTCCAAATTTGATTGGAGTGTTTGTGTTGGTCATTTTCAGAAAGATACCCTGGGAAAAAAAAACAGGAAGCAGAATGTTAGTCTTTATCAAAACTTTCCATTGTCGCCGCTAGATGGCAGCAGTTCTGCATATTAAGCATCAAATACTTAACTCTAGGAGAATGTAGAAGATTCAAGTTTGGCCTCTTAAAATCAAATGTAACATATCTGTCATACATTCTTAACAAATGATAGCATTCAACTACAAGGACATAATTTTCTCTGAAATGTGCTCAGTTTTGTCTATTAAAAATGTAAGCTGTCTTGCAGCTCACAAAGTCGGACCAATCATGTGAATATTTCCATATGGAGAGTTTGAGGCAATCTCTGCAAACATCTGTGGCATATTAAAAATCCAGGTCATTACATAATTCAATCCATTGCTCCAAATATGTGTTGTTATATTAATAGTTCACAGAGAATGCAATTTGCTACAATGATATACAGTATGAAAAAGTACGGCAAATACAGTAATGACGCTGTAATTTTGGCTTAAATTGACTTGTGTCTTCAATGTTTAATAGTTTTACGGCATTGTTGGTTTTAGGTAGAAATTTAATTTGTGTGAAGTGAAACTGACACATTGTGATGTTCTGCTTTAACATTACTGCTGAATAAATGCGTCAGATAGTAATAAATGAATAAAAAATAAAAAATTAACTATTTAAAAATAGACTTACATTTTTTTCATCTATTCTCCATAAAAATTTTTACGGAACATAATCATTGGCTGGGAAAGTGGAAATATGCAGACACATAAAACAATTTCAGTCTTTAGTAGAGCTTGTATTTGCAACCTGTCTCAGAATGCAGTACATGTGGAGGAAGTACTACACATACCATTGTGAACCTTTATTAAGCTACCAATGTGACTGCATTTCTAACCAACTGCCACTTAATTCTGACAGTCAGCATGCACAGAATCTCTGGTTCTGCATACTGACATAAACATAATCAACTGAGCAACTGCTTCCTTTGTGGTTACTCAATTTCCTGATCTACAATCCAAGGTAGTGGACTCTCTTCAAAGACTATAGTGTTTTCCCACTAAGTACCACTAGAGAGCAGCACACTCCTCCACCCATAGTCCTTTTATTCTCAGGTCAGAGCAGTGGCATGCCAGCACATTTCATTCCTGGATGCTGGATATGCCAATCCACAGTGGCTGAAGGGCTGCCCGCGCCATCCTGGATCTGTACATTCAAAAAAAGCCAATGGGAAGTGTCTGGCTGAATGTCTCACTTTCATGACCTACAACTGCATGATAGTGCTGTGCGGCTGTGCTCTGGCATTGAAGGCTTTCATCAAAAAAGTGGAAGTAGCATGGAAACCCCTGAGTCTCAGTACATTTTTATATGCAGTTGGGTGATAACACTCTAAAGGGTAAGCAAGGACTCTACAGTATTCGAGTGAGAGGAGAAAAATTGTCAAACACTGTTAAGTCAAGATAAATTGTCTTTCTCGGTAGACGTCTAAGCCTTCCAGGTTCCACTTGCTGGTGTCTCCATATATGCCATTTCTTCAAATAAGGAAATTCCTTTTCCATACACAACCTCTTTGCTCTTTGTCCACGTTTTAAACATTATTTATTACTGCCACATTGGACCCTTTGGGAAGACACAGGCTGTTTGAGGCGCTCACTCTGGAGAAACAGTGAATCAGATCACTGCCTCAGAGAAAATACTCCATATAGGTTGAAGCAACTGAACCTTAGTGTCATCAGCAAGACCAGCAAAAGGGTGCAGCTTTAGACATCAACCCTGCCTGAGTCAGTCTAATCTTCAAAATATGAAAACCAGTGCAATCAACATATACTCATTAGCAGAGGCTCTTAAAAAAAACTTAATCAACTCCAGCCTGATCTCTGCAGCGTCTCCCCTCCAAGGACTGCAAAAAAAATCTTCAGATATAAATAAAAAAATGGTCTTCCTTACTGCTGAGATACCCAGCAGAGAACTCAAAGATAATAAACGTAACCCTAGCTTTTCAATATATGCATTTCATATTTCTTTTTCCACAATCAAGAGTACGTACTTGAGAGACCACTGCCACACTCTCTCAAAAGTGCCAGGTTAGCAGTGTGCCGGTGGCAGCCGGAGGCCCACAAAAATAACATTCCAGTCACTGTGGGGGTCATCCTTCAGGACTTTGTCCCTCATGTTGTTATAGAGCGACATTTCGTCTCAGATCGCTCAAACCTCCACATGATCAGCCCTCACTGCTTGTCAGTGGAGGTACCATGAATTTCCCTGCTGTTGATGTGCATAAATCGAATAATTTTTCCTTATTGTTCAACCCAGCATTAACCGTTATAATGAGCTAAAAATGACACATTGTTTTCCAAGGTTGAGTTTTCCATTTTTTCTCTATTTATATGAAGAGAAAATTGCTGAAAGATGGTAAAACTGGTTTATCAGTAGGTTATGATGAAAATGAATGACAGTTTGTAAGCTAATTTTGTGTTTTATGCACATTAAATACACAAAATTCTGATAAAATGTTTAAAAGGTTTATATCAACATTTAAGCATTGTCTTTGGATACATTCTTTCTTCTTCTTCTTCTTCTGTCTTTGGATACATTCATAATCACAAAACAGTTTCCACAGTTTTTTTGTGCACTACTCTTTTGTGTGTTCTGTAATAATTAGTTAACTATAGGCAGATGTTGAAGCCACTAAATCATGGATTCAGCCAAAAGACAGAAGCTGGTGGGCTGTTACTGAGTCTCTGGGGATTTCTTTTTTTTTTTTTTTGGTGTTGTTTTCCTTTTTCAAAACAAAAAATGAACAGACTCAACTACGGATGATTATGTTCACAATAAATAATTCATGATGACGGGTACAAAGTTTGCAAAATAAGGATAATCTGACCCGCTACTATTGGTGTGTTATTAGGCTTACAGACTTTCACACAAACACAAGGAATGGGCCAATTCTACCCCCTGACCTCAACCAATGTGGAACAAGTCAAGCTTGCTAACAGCTGAAGCAGGAAGCATTTTAATGGTACACTCAGATGTCAGACTGCAGGGTTAACATGGACTCTCCATCATTACGAATAGACAATATGTTCTGGTTGGGATTGACAGCTTGCCCCGCAGTGTCTGGTCAGACTACAGGGTCATGCCTGTATTTGTGAGGTGTGTGATGCTTAAAATTCTGCACTCAGAGGTCTATGAATCAGTGACAGATAATAGACTAAAGTCTACTCCAAGCAAACCTTCTTCATGACACCTAAGAATCTAGAGACGAGGTAACATAAAACTTTCTTGAGCCCAAGGAGCACCGAGGTGGACATGTCAGTTTCTTCTGGCACCTGGCTATCAGTGCCCGTGTGCAGTGGCTCTATTCACCAGGCCTCCCAGCCCTATATGACCTTTTCCTACACTCACTTATGCTTGCAGTACAGCTGCTCTATAAATATGAAAGCAAGCCGTTTGTATATGTGTGGCATTTGCGAAAGAGAGGGAAAAGAGATGAGAGAAACCAAATGAAGAAAAAGACGAAAAGCAAAGCAGAAGCTCATCAAAGCCCAGGAAGCAAAGGACACCATGTGTGGTTAGTATTTGTAAATCTCCCCAGAGCTTTTTGGCACAATTGTTTGTGCATCTTGTAGTCAGTCCACTGACCCATAGTTAAGCATCCTGCATAAGTGAAGACCCACGAATGCCTGAATCATTACGTGTATCAGGCATTGCTGGCGAAGAGAGGATGCTGATCTGACTCCAAAATGTGCAAACAGAAATATTCATCAGGTATATTAGGATGGATAATGTCACATGCGCACTAGCCGAGAATCAAAGTGATCATTTGCAGTCTACTCTCTAGAGCATTGTGCGCTTATTTGCTTTATGTTTATTCAGTGCCAAAATGGTTTCTCCCCTGTGATTTTAAGTCAAGTATAAACTTGATTTTGACTACGTCTCCTCTATGATGAGAAAATGATGAATATGATCATTACATGAATATTGAGATGGCTCATGGATACACTAGTGGCTTTGGCAGCTGCTGAACAGAATGATATAACTCCTAATGCCTCTATGCATTCAGGTTTATGAGCAGCAACAGCTTTTCATTAATGCCCCATCGTTTGGATAATGATCTAACTATAATCTCATTTGTGTTTTTGCATGAAGTGTTTCCTACATTTCTGTGCCTTATTTTGTGCGGTTTTGTTCCCAACCCTTGATGCAGCCAATTTTCACCATGACGATATTGCATATGTCAGCTAAAGCGAGTTCAATGGGTTTAATAACATCCATTTTTATCATTTTTCACTTCTGGTGGAAGCTAAACACAGACGACCTGTTGAGGGCACAAACACAGGATTGTGTTAAAGCTCATGGACAATAAAACACTCTTGTGTTTGTCTGCATGCCTCACTCTCAAGCCGGCGCCTCATTTTTTTTTATGTGCTTGAAAATTTGCTCGCTTGCTATCATATATGATCACAGCCAAACAAGAACAGGTCTGCACAACCCCATACTAACATTCACAACCACAAACAATGCATTTTATAGTACAACTGCTGCAAAAAGTAATATTTTAGTCATGAGTCTCATTAACCCACGAAATCTGTTATTTATCCCACTGATGAAAGAGAATATTTCACTGGACTGAGACTGGATGGACTTTAAATCATGCTTCACTGCTTAATCCTTGCTTATTTAGTCATTTCCCTTAATAAATGAGAGGTGGAAGTGGAGGTGGTGGTGGTGGTGGTGGTGGTGGTGGTGGTGGTGGTAGGGGGCTGTGAGCTTCAGCTTCTGAAGGAAAATATTGATAGGTCTTTTGGGAGAGAAACAAAAGCACTGAAATTCCAAATTTTAGAAATACTCCAGTCTGGCAGAGTGTGGAAGAATGAACACTGTTGGCAAATATTTTTAGATAAGTCTTAATTGAGAATAAAGGAGGTGAAGCAGGAGTGCAGGTATAATTGTGCGTATAATCGAGTGCAGCACTGACAGACTGAAGTTTTTCCTAGAAATAAATGGATGATGCGTAGCAGGTATTACAGCACGCCTGAATCCATCATGAAACCTCCCATGAAAAAAAGAACTGAGGTATAAAATAGAGGTGAAACTATGGGAAGAAGTGAGATATTTACACAATGACACACCATTGAAACACATCTTTAAAGTTAATCAGCAACAACTATTAGGATTTAAAATGTAACCAATATGTGACCAAATACGAATATCTTATATCTAATTTAATGTGCGCTACATTCAAAAGGAGTTACTGACTCTTACACATCTTTCCAGCCACCCATCCACTGCTGTGTTTATTATGGTAAAAGCCTACATTAAAAATACATGCTTAGACCTCTCAGACATGCACTTGTGCACACATGATGCCATTCCCCTTAAATCCAGGTCATGCATCTGCGCACAAAGCCGATCATTTAATCAATCTTGAGTCAAGGAGAAAAAAAAAAAAAAAGATGAACCTACCTACAGTTGATTTTCATCCCCTCTTTAAGAGTTGACCTTCTTTCCTGGTGAGAGCAAAGTTCATAGTTAATCCCTTTATTTTGCCTGGGGAGCCTTCAGGTCAAGTGTAGCACTGAGGAACAGGATCACAGCACAGTCAGAGGCAAGATTGTGGTGGATGAGAAATCCCACTGGCTTGACCCTCGCATGCCAGAGGGGAGCGCAGAGGAAAAGGAGAAAGAAGACAAATAAAAGGAGGAGACGTAGACACCGGAGAGTTTTGGTCATCCCTGCACAGAGTATAGCATCATGTTCCCCATCGGCCATCCGACACAGCCACTGTGCGTCCAGATGAGAAAAGTATCCTGAAGTTGTTGAGCATCCCTCCTCAGTCACCCCTAGATGAGTTAAAATGGCTCAGGAGCAGACGTTAGAGGAGAAAGAGGACTTTCCCTGTCAGTGAGAGTTGAGCTGAATGAAGTGTGCTGCCTCCCAGTCAACTTACTGAATATCACTGCGAGGCTGCCTGATGCCCGATCCAACTCTCTGCTGCTGCCACTCTGCTGCTAGAGCTGCCTTTGCATCCGCTCTGGCTGACAGGCACAGATGTAGCTGACGCTAGCTCACTGGGAGGAGAAATTTCCATAGGGCTGAGTGGTTCATCATGTTTCGGGACAGTGAGCATGCAGCTCAGACCACAGAGTGTGAGAGTCATGAAGTATGAAGCTGGAAGGGGGAGGAAAGGTGGCTGGGTGGCTTCAGTGGGGCTGCTTTGGAGGATTTAGGGTTTGTGTGTGTTAAGGTGGTGCTGACAAGGGGAGTGTTGAGTCAAACCAGTAAAGACCAATTCTGCTTTTTTTTGTCTTGTGTGTTTGTGTCACATAGACCATTAATTACCTTCAGTGGCAAGTCTTTTGTTTAGGTTTTTACCGAAAAGAAAAAAGACAGCGTGTTTGATCTGCTCTGAGGAGAAAGCAGCGTGGCTATCAGCAAACTCATCTGCAGAACATTAAACGGTGGCGCCGCCTTTGTGTGCATGGAAGAGCGCTGACATGACCAGATAAGCAGAATACTGAAGCGACATATATTTCATTGGCACCTTTGTTATGCATTTGTGTGTGGATGCATGTGTGCACACAACATTAATGTCATTGTGCTGATTGGGGAATTATTTCCTTGGCATTACATGACTGGCCCGGATGGGTTTAAAGCCTTTATATGGCATTAATCTGGATGATGTGCACTGATCTCTCCCACAAGCCCCCATCAAATCACCCGAGTGATGCACTAATAAATTCACTTGCGGCCAATATAATACTTTGATATGTAGGATGAATTGTTAGTATTTACCCTCGTTTAATTCATGCCACTGGCTCACATTGAGAAGGTCACACGAAAGACAAAGACAATTGGCTGCTAATCCTAAACACACTCATTACATGAAATTATCAAATGACCCTCAATTTCTAAGCTCTGGATGTACAGTAATGATGTCTGTGAGGTCCTGAGATGATGAGAGTTCTGCCACACTCATTTGATATATTTGTCGTTACTCTACTTAATCAAATCATTTTCATTTCATTTTTTTTATATTTGCAGGCCTCCATTGTCACTTTTAAATGAGTTTTAATTGCTTGCATATCAAGTTGTGACAAGAGTTTGCAAGAGTTTCTTTACTTTAAAGCATCACAAGGCACATAATTTAACATAATTTAATTGCTGTTAAGTCCATTTTTGTGTGCTGACGGACTTCAAAAATGGACTTCCTGTCAAATTGTTCACTTTGGAGTCAGTCGGTAAGGAAACACAGTAACAGACATCCTCATTGCTTCAAAATGAAATGCAGAAAAATACATAAACTAGAGATAAAATCTAGGAATAATGAATTAAATCCAAGATTAAATAAACTGCAGTTATAGTGATGATAAAATGCAATGTGTTAAAAAGACCTCTGTGCTGCACTTTGTCCTGTGGAGCAGAGGAGCTGGTTAGAGGATAACAGATAAATGGCTCACCCTCCTTCATTTCATATTGACATTTTTCATAATGCAGCTCTAAAATGATTTTGTGACTAGGTCAAAGCCATGCACCGCCAACATGATTGATGGGTTTCATGAAAATCTCTCCGCGTCTGTTCCTCAGGGCACCGTATATTTGCACCCACTCAGCGCTCCACCCTCCACCCTGCTTCGCCGTATAATCCAATGCCATTTCCAGGCAACTGGCCAAAGGACAGACACCTGGCTCATCATTGCTGTTGAAGTGCTGACAGACACAAAGTTTATAGAGCTCATGCTTTTTATAAGGTACCGTACACCCACACATTAACAAAAAAGTGCAAGTGTCAAGTGTCCACGCCAATGCCTCATCATTTTGCAAACTTGTTTATATTGATTTCTCAGGTTATGTCTTATTGATTAAACAGCACTTGAAATTAATGATTAATACTTTAATTAAATGCACAATTAAAGCTTAAGTGAAGGATAAGACCTTTGACATTAAAAACCCAAAAAAGGGTTTTAAATGATGACATTTCTGGAGCGACCTCATATCCAGATAAGGTTTGATTTTGATTATGACATCCTCCTTTTCTCTGAAAGAATATTCACAGGGCTTTTAATCAGTAAATGAGGGTCGACGTCAGGGAATTGCTGAATCCCTCTGTCATTCAGACATTCTCATCTGTTCATCCGCAACCTAAAAATGTCGTTGTTATTTCCAGAGATCATTGTCTCAGCTCAGCACAGCTGACAAAAAAGGGAAGGGCATTAAAAATGTGAGTCCATCCGTAGATCAGAGAATTTTTCTTATCTCGTGATGCAATTGTGCATCCATTTGGAAAAATAAAAAATATAGAATCAGCCACTATGAAACTGAATATTCTTTCCTGTCTTCTTCCATCTGTCCTCAGTCTGCTTGTGCTGAGTACTGCTGGTGGTAAATGTGTGTCATTAGATGACTGCTCTTTCATTTTACTTTTGAGCAATTATTAAACAAATTGCTGTGAACAGTTCTGCAGACGGACTTTGGCTGACGTGATCAATCGTTCACTTTGATTTCTGACATCTTTTCTCTTCAACAAATGTTTCTCTGAACTCATGCCTGCCTGTTCTTTATATTTTTTGTCTCCCTCTGGCACCCAGGCAACAACTTCTTTTTGACATCATGATAAACCATTAATCTGCAGTGCAGCTTTTCATCAAAGACTGAACTCTTGGATGCTTATATAATAGAGTTTCCCTTAAATAATACATAGGTTTGATGATCGCCCTGTGTTTAATGTTATTCAACACTAATGAATGAATTCTATGTTTAGGGTCATGAATATCTAAATACTTGGCGAAATTGGAATCCAGCAGCAGGATCCATGTCCTCTGACTAACAGTGAAAGAGTGAAATGCTTTGCACCGGCTCGGTCACCAATCAGATGGGGCTGGGTGGCACATGAGCGCTCCCGCCCCACAATGCAACTTTAATGGTGTCTTAAGAGAGGAGACTGAGTCAAGGCAGCTCGGATTGTGTTTTTATTGTGGACCTGTGGATTGTGCTCCATTAAGGACGCTGACACACTCCTACGTCATCAGTATGCGTGACAATGAGTGCTTATGTGTACAATGTATTAAAAGGAAAAAGCACTGCTTCTGTTAGCCCTATTGGGTGTGCTTGAGATTACGGGAATACTCTATTGATTATGCCCGCATAAAAAAATCCTGTTAAATTACACATAGGCATCCACCTTCCTGCTGCAACAAACTGATTTAAAGTTTACTAAACCAAATGACAGTGTGGTATGCTATTCGTTCCGTAACCTCTAAATTTGTGTTTTTTGTAAATCATGCATGAGTAATTCCAGTTTAATAACTGTTATATATATTTTTAATGACTTTGCATGACCACCCAGATCAAGTGTCAGCCCAAATTTATTACAACGTCAGAATGGAGTCTGCCCACCATAAACTAAAACAGATGAAAAGAGGACAGAATGAACAGCGTTTGCTGTAAATTAAATAAAAGGATCAATACTACTCTCATATCTGTTACAGATGAAACCAACGAAGGAAACTAGTGTGGTTAAGTTATCAGAAAGGCCCCACAGGAAGCTTTCTTGCCGGTGGTTGAAGGGAACAAACTTTAATTTCTATTAAAGCAAAGTTTACAATGACAGTGATTTTACCAATCATTATGTGCAGGACTGTTTGTTTACAGGGTACACTGACTTCCTATAGATTCTTTATGCTAAATTAAGATGAGCTAACTAGCTTCTGGCTGCAGCCACATATTTCTCATGCAGGCATACATTCATTCATTCATCTTCCGAACCACTTTATCTGCCATAGCGGGTCACAGGGAGCTGGAGCCTATCCCAGATGTCTTAGGACGCGAGGCGGGCCAAACTCCGGGCGGGCATACATGTAGAATCTAAATCTAAGCAAGATTGCAAATATTTCCCAAAAAATTTAAACCAAACACGAAACACAAATAACCATTCAATGTTTGAACGGAAAGACAGAAATGTCTTTCTCACAGTAATTACACTGCATTTGTAGGCCATCAAGTCATATTTCTTCTTTATACTTGTATAATGAAAATATTTGTCGGTTGTAATTACACATTGTTGTTAATCGCTAAGCTACACAGAAACAGATAATAGAGAAGACCAGATGGAAATGCCACGCAGATGTACTTTATTTATTTTTGTTGGTGTCCCATTTAGCTTCCATTGTGCACCTCAGAGAGGACACAGACACAGGGAGTGGATGTGAGTAAGAGTTTATTATAATATAGATGATTTAGCCAATGAATCCAGAGGGTAAAACAGACGGAGAACCGAGTGGCTGAGGCTGAGGAACGTTGGCAGAGGTGACACTGGCAGGAAAAACCCATTAGTGTGAGGGCACAACATGGAGAAATAACCCACACAATAATACTTAGTGGAAGAAAGAGTTCACACTACTGAGCATGAGTGGAAGCAGAATCAGGATACTTCAACTGTGGATGGTTGGCATCCTTGATGCTGAAAACCTGTTTATCAGGCTTTTTTTTAATTACTTTAACAATATTTGGGGTGGGTCCTTTACATTTTTCATCTAGATATAACATCTTACCATTTGAATGACGTAGAATCTACTTCAGCTAAATGTAGTTGAGAGAGCAGCATTTACCGACACACTTCATCTCCCAGTTTCTAATTATCATCAGGCTCAGGTTCTGAACTTTGTACAGGAAGATCATCAGTATTGTTATTTTGAGCGGTCTGAAGTGAAATAACACGGGATGAAGAAAGTAAAAGGTGATTCAGAATCCTAAGCTGGTTCAGCACTAAAATCTTTCAGAACTCCTTGGCTGGCATGTCGGGGTTAATAGTAAATAATGTTAATGGTGACCTTCTACTCACAATGAGCTCTAACACTTCAAATGATTTGTGAATCCATGGCTAATATGCATTGTCTCAAGCTCATCATGATGGAACTCATTTGCAGCCACATAACCAGTCCGCTTCAGTACATCCTTTGTATCAGGATATATTTGTTGCTACCGCTGATAGGGACACAGTCAGTACTTTATTTGGCATGTGCAGAATAATTAGACTGTAATTTGTGGAGACAGGAAAACAAGCACAGCTGGATTAAATTTCTTCACCCATTTTACATTCTAATGATGTCCCTGACTTAACGCTGCTTTCTTTTCTGTGGGTGTGCGATACACGAATGCTCTCGTGAGAACAGTGACGCACAGTCTTGTTGAGGATGCTGGAGATGTCACTATCAGTTCATCCAGCCGCCTTCTGTCTGAATCATCGGTCACCTAAAAAAGGGTGTTGACGCTTCAAATGAGCTGGACCATTGCTGCAGGGAATCTTATCAGCAGTAGCCAAATTTCCACTGAGTGAAGAGCTTCTTCTTCTTCTTCTTTTCCTTTCGGCTTTTCCCTTCAGGGGTCGCCACAGCGAATCAACCGCCTCCATCCAACCCTGTCCTTTGCATCCTCTTCTCTCACACCAACTACCTTCATGTCCTCTTTCACTACAAAAGCAAAAAGAAGAAAAAAAGAATTTAGCACCTCATCAACAAAGCTTGACCCAGTCTGACCACAGAGAGAAGGAGTAGGAGGTAATAGAGACAGAAAATAATTGATAAAGGTGTTCAATATCTGATTTCTGACTCCCCCTGCCTCGGGATGTCTGGGCCGTCCTGCCCTCAGGTCGTGCTGCCTTCATGAGCCGTCCGTCTTTTTAATTGCTATAATTCAGGACCACCTGCTGAACAACTCCTTCAGCTTCCCACTTAGTGAAAAATGGAAAAACCCTCAAAGAAAGATGGACCAATCTTCCAAACAGCAGTGGAATAGATCGATCGAGTTTATAATCAACCCTCTTTGGAGATGTAGCAGCCTTGTGCTATTAAATCTTCTTCACTGTCTGTCTGCATTTTTAAAAAAATTATCACAGCAACTCTAAGATGACAGTACTTATTTCTTTCGCCCCTGTGAGATGAATTCTTGTGTCCATCCCCAGGGCTTTGTTCTAATCTGCTTTATTTGCATGCAATGTTAACCCTAATGGGAAGGCCGATTTGTCATGCAAGCATCCTGAGGTATGTTATGTCTCAGTGAGACACGCTACAGTGGCTGAATCCACTATTTGTTAATGTAGAAAATCTATAAGCCACCAGCGACATTTTCTAGTAATACTGTTTTTAAGATTTGATGGTTTTTCTCCAAGGGGAGATGTTTTCTAATCAAATCTTCTGTTTGTTCAGTGGAGAATAGAAAGATGAATCATTTACACCATTAAATGGACAGAGCGGAGGTAATTGTACAGAATGTTTGAAATTGCATCGATCCAGTCATTCCACAGTAATAACTGTTTTCTGTAGTTTTTAGTGGAATAGACTTGTTCCTTATTATAGCATTTCTTGAACTATGAACTATTTAAGGCGAAGCACCAAAACACATTCCCGCATATTTCGTACCAAATCTGTGTGTGTGAGTGTACATATGGAGTTATTTTATAAGTATCCTTCATACAACCAAGGAAACATCTATTACCAAATTTACGGTTCTATGATCATTATCAATGTCATTCTGTTACTGTATAAACATAATCTCTTATTGTGTTGCTATTATTTTAATTATATTCTAGATGTCATTCTATTTAGAGTCCAGTCTGATATTATTATCTAAGGTCTTCTTTAAGCGATTTGATTCATATTGTTCTTATTTATTTTCTTATGTACTCTTCATATTGTTTGACATTTGACAGTCACAACTTAAGTTAAATGTTCACAAATACATCCTCATAAGATCTACCACACATTAGATTACATCTAGATCCAACTAATATTGCAGATTGAGAATGTTTGTGGAAAGAAAACATAATAAAAAAGAGTAATGTGCCACTCAGATGACATTATAGTTGAAAGTGTGCTGATTCAGCTCGGTGTCAAATCAGATGCGTCTTGAGAAATCAGTAAATAATTATTTCAATATTATTCCTTGACAAAAGAAGAGTGTCGTTTGACTTTTAGACAAGAGGAGACAGGCTATTGGTCGGCAGGAGAGACTGCCAGTAGATTGGATCATTACAGGCAAGGTGAGCAAACAAACAGGCAGGAGAGAACTCGGGTTGTCGTCTGGTTGGAAAAGGGAAAAGGAGACATGGTGGTGGAACCCTAAAGTAAAAATTAGGACACCATACAAAGAAAGAGGCTAGTGAAGAAGAGGTGGGGCACAGAGAGAACAAAGGAGAGGAGACGAAAATACATTGAGATCAAAGTGGAAATGCCAAACAACAGGCATATGATGACATGTATTCCAGGTTGGACACTTCAGAAGGAGAGAAAGATTTCTACAAGTTTGTCAGACAGAGGGATTGAGATAGGAAGGACGTTCAGCAGGTTAGGGTGATTAAGGATAGAGATGGAAATGTGCTAACTGGTGCCAGCAGTGTACTGGGTAGGTGGAAGGAATACTTTGAGGAGTTGATGAATGAGGAAAATGAGTGACAATGTAGAGTAGAAAATGCAAGTGTGGTGGACCAGGAAGTAGAAGTGATTAGCAAGTTATAATAGCACTTAAGAGGATAAAGAAGGGGAAGGCAGTCGGTCCAGGTGTGGCTGTGGAGTTTTTAACCAGGATGTTCAACAGAATTCTAGCGGTGAGAAGATGCCTGAGAAATGGAGGAAGCGGGTGCCTATTTTTAAGAACGAAGGTGATGTGCAGAGTTGTGGAAACTACAGAGAGATAAAGATGATGAGTCACACAATGAAGATGTGAGAACAAGAAGCAGAGGCTAGACTCAGGACAGGAAAAGAATGACACGCCATGGCGACCCCTAACGGGACAAACCAAAAGGGAAAAAAAAGATTGTTCTAACTTCCTGGAGGGCTTTTGTGGTCGATGAGTTACATTAAGAGTCAAACTGTCATGGGACTACTGCTAACGGGGAAACTGAGCTGCCTGGGTGGAGGTTTGCTGTCCGGTTCTCGTATTGATTAAACAAATGACGTCAGACTTTAAGAGGTGCTCGTGTGCGGATTTAGTTCCTTTTCCTTTTGAGTCATTCTTGTTTTTCTGTTCTCAGCTATCATATTCTATCATATTGTCCCAGCTTCACACTGAAAGCAGGGAGGATGGATCAATTCCCTTATTTTCACAGAAGTAAACAGTTTATAATGATCAGACAGAAATAACTGATGATAACTGGTAGATAGATGGATGGATGGATGGATGGATGGATGGATGGATGGATGGATGGATGGATGGATGGATGGATGGATGGATGGATGGATGGATGGATGGATGGACGGATGGGCGGACGGGCAGACAGAGACAGACAGACAGATAGATATAAGATATAATTCACAAACAAAACCAAAGAAAAAACTTTTTTGCTCCTATAGATTTACTCTCATTTAAGTTCATCCTCCAGATATTTTTCTCCACTTCATCCAGACACTTGCATGACTATATCAAAAAGAAGACACACTCAAAACAAAGCACAAGATGCAAAAGGTCCACCAGTGTTACGGCTACAGATTGTTTATTGTCTAAATTATGGCTTCAAAGAAGAAACACATCTTCAGCGCCGGAACAAGGGAACACATGTATCATCAAGGCAGCTCTGCGTTTGTGACTAAGCAGAAGACTTCTATTCAACTGATGTTGAACTTAGAAATGTTTTCACAGTCTTGTTTTTTACAGATAAAACTTTTTAATTTGAACATTCACTTGCATGTAGGACCCAAAAGACACTATTAGATCATGCTACCAAAAAACAACCTGACCCAGTTTGAGTGGGTTTGAACAACTGACACACAGTTTTGTGCTTGTAACAATGAGGACGCTTGCTGACCCGTAGACCTAGTTCAGTGTGAGGAGACAGCAAACCTCTCTGAACTGTTCCACAGCCATAATAAATACAACAACATGCTCCTATAACTTACTGCTACTGGTTGGCGGTATTGTTGCCTGTTCCTCTATCAGTGATTGAGGCTAAGGCAGTGCTTCTGAATTATTTTCTGTTGCCGCCCCCCCCCCCCCCCAGCAAGAAGAATACAATTTGCGCCACCCCACACACACACACTCTCCGCTGTGACTATAAATAATATCAGTTGTCTATAATATTGCATCCTTATTAATATTAAAGAAAACAAAAATGGAAAATGGAAATATAGTTCAATTTATAATAAAGAATAATTTTTTTAGTCTATACCATTAAAGTTTTAGGTGTATCAATTTGCCTGAAATTAAAAAACCTTGTTTAAACTGTGAACATTTTGGACCAAGTTTTTGCACCATTTGATACTGAAAAATAACATTTTAAAAAATCAATTAATAATAAAAAAATTTAAATTCACTTTAGCAACATTAAGTGTGGAACACAATATATAAAACACCTTAACCTACAAAACAAAAATGAATAAAACAATTTGTGGTGATTTTTTTTTTTTTTTTTTTATCAAAGAGAAAGTCAGAAATAATGGCTACAATGAGCATGTTTAGTGCACAGCTTTTCGGGTTTGAAGCTTAATACTGAACTCCTGCTCAGTGTTTCAGCTCCTCTGCTATGGTGGGGGCTTTTTGCACCACGCAGTGTGGTATGCCACCTTATACGATGCTAGCAGAGTTTGCTGGTTTGCTGAAGTAGCATTCTCAAAGCGGGATGATTTCTGGCAATATTCAGCATGTTTTCGCTGAAAAAATTCCTGCGGCTTATCAACGTGATTGGGGTGTAATGTCTTTAAGTGGCACCTTCATTTATTAGGTTTCATGCTGTCTGCTGCCAGCATTATTAGACACAGTAAACACACCGGCCTCTCCTCGTCTTCCGCTGTAGTCTACTACAGTCCACTACAGACACTTCTTCATAGTTCCTCGAGCTAATACAGTGCGCCCTCGTGCATTCGCGCATCAATGGTCGAGACTTCACCTCATCGTGGATTTTTGGTAGGCAGTCACGTGATACCATACGTGCATTCTATTGGCTGACGGCATCCGGAAGTGTGCTCCGTTCCGTGAGTCTCGTAGTTACGTGAGACACAAAAGTGTTTTAAACAGCGGATAAGAGTGTGGGAAAGGGTAATACAGATAGACGGTGATTTAATATCAGTATGGGGAGGGTTCTTCTTCTTTTCCTTTCGGCTTTTCCCTTCAGGGGTCGCCACAGCGAATCAGTTGCCTCCATCTAACCCTGTCGTCTGCATCCTCCTCTCTCACACCAACTAACTTCATGACCTCTTTCACTACATAAACGTTTAAATTACCGTAAATAGTAAGATAAATAGTTTGTCACTCTATCATGGAATTCGTTAATGGCGTGTGGTTCCTGGAACGTATTAACCGCGAAGAACGAGGGTGCACTGTACTCCCTGCGCACGCCTGACAATGAGAGCGCCACTGCTAACTACTGTACTGGATGTACTATTACACTTTATTCTAGTACGGCAGAAAAAAAGCATGTTTCCCAGGGTCACAGGCGCCACCCCTGGCATCGCCCCACTATTTGAGAAACACTAGACTAAGGGAAATAGAGCAAAGGAGAACATTTGGGTTCACGGTTGAATGGTGCTACTTCACTCACCTGTGATTATTTTTGTTTCACCACCGCTCTGACATGAAGGAGGTGATGCTCTGAGGGACAGTCGTACCTTCTCCAGCACTGCTGAACAAGCTGCATTCACAGGCCGATGAAGGGCAGGAGGTGCGTGATGAACAGATGTCGAGTGTGTGTGAATGTTTTTGAGAGCTAACAAGGTAAGAGCAGGTTTGAGTTGCATGATGAGTTATGAAACCATCCTCATTAGAATGAAAGTTTTTGACTCCTTTTTTATGCCTGCGTCCCCCTAATGAGAGTCCACCCACCTGGTTGTGCTGTCATCCAGAATGGCCGTTATACAGAAGCAGCTGTCAGTCAAGGCGGTACACAACACTCACTGTCACACACACACACACACACACACACCACACACACACACACACACACACACTGGCCACAGACGACCAGCGAAGGCACCAGTCCAACTACAGAGGTGACAGGCAGTTGGCTGGCTGCTTGAAGGAGTTGAAAACTTGACATCATAACAGAAATTAATAATAGTTTTTCTTTTTTTTTTTTTTTTATTGTGGAGTGTAACGCTGTTCACATCCAGCCTTTCTCATGCGATTTGTAGCAAAATGTTGAATGTCATTTTTTTTTCTAAATATAATGTCCTGATGCTCAATACCATATTATTTAATTTCTTTTGCATAAAGATCTTAATATACTGTTGTGACGAAACTGATAAATATTCATAATTTTATGTCAAGTTTATGCATTTCTAATAAAAATTCCATGTGTCTTAATCTCAGTGTACATGGTCCAGTTATATATAAAAATTTTAATGAAATGTGTATTATTTATCAATTTCTTTTTTTACATTGTTTTTTACATATTTGATAATTTCACTGTTAAACGATTACAGAAAAATCAACACATACATTAAAGTAATGTCCATTAAATATATCAACAGCAAATGCACAAAGACTGATTGCTTTAAGAACATATGGCGATAAAACTGTGATCCCACATTGTTGGATAATTGGAAGGATAATTATCCACTTGAGTCGACCAGTTATTTTATAATGCCTGTGGTGTCATGACAGAATGGAGCAACATTTTACCTCTGTGTTTTCAGAATTAACGGAAATGTTTATCCAGTATGACATAATCAGTATTGGCTTGTGTTGTTTGATTGTTGGTTTTTATGCGAAGTTCTGTATAAAAAGACAACATTCTATAACCCAACTGAAAGTCTTTGTGATTTGCAAGACAAAAGATCTGACTAATTGCTAACTTCCTTAATCAGATGAAACATTGAAGAGCCGCTACTGAGCACCTGAGGGAAAAGGAAAAGCTTGGACAACCAGGACCGTTTGCTTGAAAGCACAAACCACCCTCAGGGAAAGTCTGTTTGCCCCCATAGCTGAAAATGATTATTCATGAGCAAATCTGTGGAGACACAACAGTAAAGGGAAGAAGGAGAAAAGGTGCCTTATAAAAGAATTTAACACCAAAAGCTACAACAGCAATAAGTGGAACAGTCTACCATGCTTGTTCCCAATATCCACATTATATTCCATCCATGCATTACCATTGTGCTCTATGTTGCTCCACCAGCGTCTCTCGTCACGCTTTCTTGGGCTCAACACGTGAAAAGTTTCATATTAATCCTCAGAAATCATGTAGCACCTTTACAAAAGCGCATCTTACAGGACAGAATTACTGAGTGCAAATATCACACAACATTTTAGATGAAAGAAAAAACAATACCATTAATCCGTTGTGACTCATCCCAACCAGAATAATACAATACGTTTTGCGTTCTGCTTGGTTACTTATTCAATTCTCCAACCATCTCGTCTTTGTTCTGTCACTTCCACTCTCCATCTTTCTCCCTCTCTCCATATCTCCGTCCACTTTCCTTGAAAGCGTTCCATGCCTGAGCTAAGTGCATCGATGTTTATTTTCATCCATACCCCACTGGCCTCCTTACGGCCCCAGGCCCACAAGATTCCAATCTCCCGGTGACAGACCCACTAAAGCTTGGCTCGGTTCACACCGGTGCACCTGGAGACCCACGTGACATATTTAAAACACCTGCAGTGACAAAAAGGTGTACAAGTACAAAAACTTCTCCCTGAAGGCCTGTAGAATAATCCTGCACTCTTCTTGTGCATTTAAACATATTTACAAAACTACAGACAGATGATATTCACAGTCAAACCAATAAAAGACAGCTCAGATATTCATCTCCAACTCTTGACATCTTGTGCATAAGCTGTCTGGCTCCTGACATTTGACGTCCAGCAGTTCTGGAGCGGGGATGTCAGAGCACATCTCATCTCCGCCCCGTCCCACTCACACTCTATCAATCCTCCAGTGACTACATGCAGCTCAATCACAAAATGCCTGTGGCAAGAGGGCAAAAGAGTAATTCTTTAATGGCTCACTCAAAGCAGTGAAAAAGTTAGCCCAGTTTTGATATGAACAGTATTGAATTCAAACAACTGATTTATCGATTTTTTTCCTCAAGAGAAAGACGGGACTACGTCCCTCACTAAACCATCAAATACATGACATTATTTCAAAGTGCTTATTGTGTTGCTGCATCTCCCGATCAATACATGGAAGTTCATACTTAACCTTTCTAATGTCGCCATCATGCAAGTGAAGTATGACGTTTAATAAATATATCCATACCATAGTGTATCTATGCCCAAGAACATTTCAATCAGGAGAAAAATGAACGTAAAAAAAGAAAAAAAGGCAGAACTGAAGCAAGTAGAAGGAATAATATTTGGGGCAGGAAGTGGATCATCAATGAAAGTGGTCAAACAGATTCATGCTTCCATTATGAAGATGTTCCTCTGGAGTCCAGGAGCTTGTGGTGGTGATGAGGAATAGAGCTCATGCTGGGAGGAATGGAAGAGATGAAGACGGGGGGTGGCTTGTGAATTTTACAACTTTGAACTAAGAGCATATATCAAGTTTGAAACACATCCATTATGTTGCTTCACTTTTCCACTATGCTTATCTTTTCCACTATCCAATTTTCTATTGCTCCTATTAAAAAATGCTTCTGAAAAAAGTTTGGATATGTGGAAGTTCAGAGAACTTAGAAACATCCGGTTGATAAAACAGCAAATAAAAAGCAACCAATCATTAAAATACCAATCAAAAAGCTGATCAAATACAATCAACCAGACTTTTTCATCCCATTAACCCAAATTAAATTTCTTTATTGTATTTAATGTTACATCAAACATCAGACCCACAACGTTCTCATAATAATAATAATAATAATAATAATAATAATAATAATAATAATAATAATAATAATAATAATAATAATAATGGTGATAATGATAATTGAAGCATTGAATTGGTCGATTGTTTCATAAATACTCTTGCGTACAAACTTACTGATTATGACGGATTGATGAAGTCATACTAAGACAACTGATTAGCAGTCGTCTTAGTATGACTTCACTTTTCCATGCATGCCCCAGCATTTGCTTACCAAATTTAACAACTCATTCTTTGCATTTGTTCATTTTTTTATTTTAAGATTTATTTGTACTTATCTACACATTCATTTTAGAATGTGTTGTTTTTCATATATGATATTCAGTCTTTTACAATGAGCTGATTTATAAGAAAACATGTAAATTTGAATGAATGAGTGAATGAACGAATGAATGAATGAATGAATGAATGAATGAATGAATGAATGAATGAATGACATGCTATCATGTATTAGGTTCAATAGCCTTTTGGCTGGGTGATGGTGACGGAGAGAAAGCAAATGATGATGAAACGTTTGCTCCTTCATGGAGAGATAAATATTGATTTTAAGGAAATCCATCTGAATGAAGGCCTGGTTGTTGCCATCCCTGAATCTGCTGGGCCTGTTTTATAGGCAGATAGCACATGCCTTCTTAAATCTATGCTTCCGTGACTATGGACCTGCCTTACAAAAGAAACAAAACAGTACCATACAGTACATTCTCATCCAAGACATCCATAATCTACACTTGCATCCTCCACCAAAACCTTTATTGACACAGACCTGAGAGCCCATTTCAGCCTTTTTTTTTCATTTCTATTCTCTTCTTTTTCTGAAAAATACAAAAGAATGATTAATTGTTTCCAGCAGGAAACACTGCGCTGCTTTGAGGTGCCAGACAGTAACAATAAGAGTGGGTGCCGCAGCAGAGAGGTCTTTTGTGTGACTTTAATATCTCTGCATTCTTGGTCAAACGCATGTGTGCAGAGGCAGACCAAAGGCAGCAAGGGCGTTTTTGATGTCAGGCTCTTTTGTGTGCAAGCCTCATGGCTTTTAATGAGGCAACTTTACCTGCCTCACTATCAGAGCGCTGTAAGGCCCTGACGCAGCCACATGATGGGGCCGCCTCTTCTTACTGTTCTGACGCTGCAAATTAAAGCAGCTTAGCCCCTCACCGGGAAAAGAGGCCAACCTAGCTGCCCTTTATAATGGCACCCAAGGGAGACAGAATTGTATACACATATGTTTAATGAAAACTAGCTGGGGCAATTCTTTTGTCCATTCTATTAGAGTGAAACTTAAAGGTCCCATATTATGCTTTTTTTAATTCATGTCATTCAGCTGCCAAATGTCCAACTGCACTATATTTGAAATGTCTAGCCCCAAAATAATCCGTGGTCCTCAATATCTTTGACTGAATATTGATCAAATCACTTATGCCCTGAATAGCTCTGTGTTAATGGGCCGTGGCTCTCAGCTCCCTATCTTCACCCCTTACCCCCTCTGAGCTGCCTCTATCAACACCTCTCTCCCCCCTCGGGTTCACGTGAATTTTGTTTGCATGTGTCACTTGTACGCACGCACACTAGCGTTCCGTCTGAAACTGTTTAAACTTTCAGTAAATGTATTACTAGGTATTTCGTTCTTATTTTTCTCGTGTTTGTCCCTCTTGATAATGACTGTTGATTTTTCTGCACCGAACGTGAAGCCGCTTTCTCAATCAGCTGAACATGACTCCGTTGTTCATTATGTGAACACTACATGGGCTGATCCTACTGATGGATAAAGATAGCAAAAAATTGAAAACATATGGTGTTTGCAAATGGGAAAAAAATCTGTGGCCACGAAAACAGATGTTTACAGACAGGACATAAATGACGCTGTTTCCCGACAATCATCACTAACAATGAGAGATTGCAGGTAGCGAAGCTATCGCAGTCTAAATGAAATATGGGAAAGGTAAGCCAAAGCGTTTGAGTACTGTATAGGGCTGTTGGGTGCGGTCCCCATTTTCCCCATTCTGCACCACTAACCTACAGGGAAGAAAATGCAGGGGTATTACATCCTGTAATGGATACAGAGTCGGTCACTTATATCAGTCAGATGACCGGTTTGGCCTCGACTTCTTACGACACAGCTGGAGAAGGGGAAGTTGTGTGTGTGTGTGTGTGTGTGTGTGTGTGTATGTGTGTGTGTGTGTGTGTGTGTGTGTGTGTGTATGAATGTATCCAGCCTTTGTCTCTCACAAGGTTGGAAATGAGTGATAATTTCACCTCTTGATTTCTGCCTGGATTATTTCACATGCAGGGTTGAACATAAACCTTGACTGGTGACATGGAATCTGTTAGGCTGTAAATAAAGGCTGAGGCTGTTTGTTTAAGAGCGATGTAATTGCTTTGGATCCACGCAGCTGTGTTTGCTATCATGATGAGGATACGCGTTTTGCAGACTAATGCACACATGACTGAAGCACAGCTAGTTAGTCAAATGCTAGCTGACTTCAACAGTTTGTGAGGAACTTTCAGTGTGTAGCCCTGAGTTAAGACATTACCGCACAATGTTACCGTAGCCTGAACGAACTCCCCCTCGGGGATGGCCAGAACCGTGGGCATGTCAACCAATCAATATCTTGAATCACTTTGTCCAATCAAAGAGCGCAATTTGTGACATCACAAATTCTGCTCTAGCAAAATCCGATCGTTTTGATTCTGTCCAGGCCATGAATTCCTACAATTGAAAATACTTATTGATGCAGGAAGCATTTGTTTACCAGATTCTAGGAGTTGGGTGGGTAAGGGAGGACGACTATGTATGTGTAGAGACCTGAAAAAATGCGATTTTCATAATAGGACCCCTTTAAAGACGTGAGATGTGAGTTTTGAATGTTGTCACTATTGACTGAGTAAAAATATTCAGCAAGCTGTAGCACATTTACTTTCAGCATAGTTTCCGTTGTGTGTTATTCTATTTAGCAGTAATTTGCCAACAGTTGCTGTAAATAAAGGATTTCTCAGTCATGCCAAGACTGTGGACAAACTTTAATTTTCCCTGGGGAGTGTTTAATATCAGCTCAGCCCAGCAGGGATGGAAATATCATCAGCAGAATCTAATTAATATGCTTCACAGTCTGTTAAATTCAGATTACCAATATTTCATTACCCCTCTGCCACACGCCTTCAATTACTTTAATTGACCTTTTTAAATTTAAATTTTGTACTCTAATGTAAAAAGTGTTTGTTCTTTAGCCAGATTATTTAAAGGTCTTTTCATGAAAACCTCAATTAACCCTGCCAATAATTTGTTAATCAGGAATTAATTCAGTTGGAATCACATTTTTTAAAGTCTAATGATTGAGGGAAATATTGAATCTCTCATTTCTTATGAGTAGCCAAATCTAATTAAATCTGTTTTATGATTAATCACTGAGTTTGAGAAGCTGAAGACAGAGAATCATAAATCATCAACTTCCAGATGTTTGTGTCATTTTAGGAGAAGCTGCAGATCTTTTCCTGCTTTCTACTGCCCTTGTCACACACATCTCAATCATTTCCAACTTCCATTAACTTTCAGTGATGTTCCTCAGATTAAACCAGTGGTTATGAATGTTTTATCAATTTATAATTAAATTCTATGCCATATCTATATGCAGAACATTTTTCAAATGGTAAAGTCCATTTCCATATTTAAAGAAATGGACTTTACCAGGGCCGTTTTCACATAGATCCATTTGTGTTATGGTTGTGTTTTTTTCCCTGCTTATGTTTCCCTGCCCTGCTCTCCCTCTCCCTGTCTGCAGTGCTGAAGCGTGGCAGGAGGTGGGTCTGGGCTCGTGGGCAGAGTCTCGTCTCCACACATGAGTTTCATCAGGCTGGTTACCTGGGCCCTATTTAGCCACCTTTCCTCTTTTGTTCAGCACTGGAAGATTTCCAAATCATGAACTCTATGTCTCACGTTGCTGACCTTGTCTCCTGCCACACGTTCCAGCTGCAAGCTTTTGTTTCCAGTGATTCCTTTGTTTTTGGTCTTCACGAATATTTCCCTGTGTTAGGTGATTTTCTGTAGTTACTTTGTTAGCTAGAGTTATTTCTCAGAAGATGATTCTCTATTGTTACTATATTAGTTAAGTTCTTACCTCGAAGGCGATTTTTCTGTTGCCACTTTGTTAGGCAAGCTTCTGCCTCTGAGGTGATTTTCTGTTACTTTGTTTAGCCTTTTGTTCTAGAAAGTGATGTTCTGTTGTTACTTTGTGCTTAATAAACTGTTCACTCTTGTATTCTGCATCCAGGGTCCTGGCCTTGCTTTTGCCACATGGCACACAACAATTTGTGTGCTTCATCAAACATGGAGCACACAATGAGGCACACCGATGCCTTCACAGACACTCACGCATCTGGTTTAACATCATTTGTGTGTATGATAAACAGCATGTTTACTTTTAGCGTTTTTTTAGATCATTTTTGAGGTTTTCTTTGCAGCAGTTGATTTACAAATTGTGGAGCGGTTAAGATAATGACTAACTGAATGAATCAGTCAGTCGACAGATGGTTTCAACATATGTGGTCACTGCCACCAACGGAGGTGCGACAGGAGCATCTTTTCATAGCCTCCAGAAGATCTGAAGCTATGACAACGAGTTGGATTTGTGCCAGAAGAACCTGATGAGACGACTGCCCTGAATAAGACTTTTGTAAATCCTGATTTCACGAATGAATATTCTCAGTTGTTCTCTTCCATTAAAACATAGAAGTCAGTAACAAAAAAGTCACTTTTTTTTTTGTCATCATGCATTTCCCAAACATACTGATTCTTAAGGAGAGCCGCCCAAAATATCTCAATTTGATTGTGTGTGTGTTTGTTTTTCTGACGGCATGCCTACCCTTGCTAAGCTCATTTCTATACTTAACCCAGACAATGCTAATTGGGTGAGATTTCTATTAGCAGAGCCTGCAGGCTGCTAACCCAGCAATACACCAACTGTCTGATTAGGTGTTTATTTTGGGGGCAGAGTAGCACCCATGTGGGCCTTCATCTTCCACACAAACTATTTACTATTTTACAATAAATCAGTCACACTCACATTTACTCTATACCATTTGTATGGGATTTAATCACATAAACTCTACAGAATTCTCCATATTGTTAAATCTTAGTATGTTTAGCTTGATGCACATATTGTTTCAGATTTATTGTCATTCTATTACTTGTACATGATTTGATCATGTGTGAGTCAGAAGCTTTCCTCTGTTTTGGACATGTGTCTTGACCTGCTAGCCAGTAAGTACAATATGATCGACTCCTTGATATTCATCAATGAGATTATCCAAATTCAACACATGAATTATTGATAGATCTAACATGAAGTGTATCCTTGAGGAAGGGAGTGATAAGAGAGGGGAGATGGGAGACCCACTCTTAATGGAAAATAAACACAGATGGCCTCCCAACCGCTGAGAACTCCTGATGCATTGGATGTCAGAAGTATGGCGTCACACAGTCGGACCATTGAGTAAATATTAAAAGTGACATCCCTTCAAAAGTTTGAGGATGAACCAAGGCTAATTTATTAAGTGCACTTTGATGGTTCGAAGTGCATACTTGTCTTTTCACGAGTCTCAGTCATGAATATTTTATCTCCATCCTAAATAATGTGCCATGGATTATTGATAAGACTTTCCTGTGGTGCTGTGTGCTAATTGGCTGAAGTTGTACCAACTTCCTGAGCTGAGTGATGAGAGAATAAAGCTAGCGTAGCTACTTTGGATAAGTTAGGCATGTCATGGTTCTGAAGGTCTTGCATGAGGTTGCATAGTTACGAGAATTCCTTCAGTAGCTGTAACTAGAAACATTCCTTCCACAATCATTCATCTCCACACTAATAGTAACACAGGTGGATGCTGACAGATGCATGCGTGTTCTGCATGCATCTGTCAGCATCCACCTGACAGATGAATGCAGGACATATCAGAGACCTTTAGTGTAGTCTAGAATACTTATGAAAAAGAAATGTATAGAACAAAAAGAGAAAAGTCTTTGTTCCAAAGAAAAAATCCATTGTGTTTATTTATGTGGCTCATAAGCAGTTTGTAAATACGTAGTTTCATATTGCATTTCATATTGCATTTATGAGGACATTGTATCATATGTTTCTTTTTGATTGTTTGTTGTTTTTGTCCATCAACATGGTAATGCGAAGTAACTCGATGTATTTCCACTAAATTAAATGGAAGGATGGACTAGGACAGAATATTTCCAATGTTGGTGTGGATTTTAAAAAAAAAACAGTTGGATCCATGCATTTCACCTATAGTATATTATAATGTCTACCTCAGAAAACAGATTATTGCATTGTTTAAATAGGCTGAGGAAAATCTCTACCATTAAAATGTGTTTTGCAGTAACTGACGTAATATAGTAAAAGGTTCGGGATGCGCAAGTCAAAACAAGGAAATCATTTCATCTCATTTTCTTTTTATTTTTATTTTTTCTTATTTTCTACTATTTCACTGGTTTAATGCTGAAACATGAACAAAATAATAATTTGAAGTTGGCACATACCTGCAGTAGTTATATTATACAAGATCCAATAATACACACCAGCCCAATGCAGCCAAGTTCATTTAATTTGCTCCTCAGCATAAGAAGAATATACAAGAAGGAAGCGTCAATCTTTCACTGATATTCCATGTTGGAGACCACGTACCATTGTGCTGGACCACTGCAGTGTTACATTTGTGAAGGTTTGTAGGGTTTTGAGTGTCAGCTTTCGGCTATATCCTGCAAAACTCTTAACTGCGATGGCTGTGCTGAGTGTTTCAGGCAGCCCAGGATGGAGTCTACCACTCGTGCGTTGCTTTGTCCATTTCAGCTGGCTGGCTCAATTACTACTGCTTTGCTAGAGAACGGTCTGTTCAGGCACGGGCCACTACTTTAGCAGATGGTAAGCAGCTGCTGGAATCAACATGTGCAAATAGGGTATTATTTATATAATGTATGTTAATTCATTATTGTCTCCGTAAATCTATGCATTCATTAGCTTTGTGTTGTAGAACTGTGGGATGGCACAGCAGGATCCTGGCTATCAAAGTGTGGGTTTGATCTGTCTTTAGTCTGTTATTTTGTGTTTTGGGTTTATTTTTTAATCAAAGCAAACTGTTACAAAAAAATTAACAGTTGTTTTGAAACTGAATGCTTTTTGTGTATCATAGCTTCAAGTCTTTAGCATCCTGTCACCTATCCAGTCTGTCTGCAAATGTACCGCATCATCACATCTCTATCTATTGTATTACAGCAGCATCATTGACTAGATGTTCACAACCATTTAAACTGGCTATCGCTGTGTTTTGTAAAATTATGTCCAGTCACTGTGTAATGGTGCATCCCAGAACCCCACATGTGCCCCAGTTGTTCAGCAGAGTAGAATATTTAACATTCTCCATGAAGCTATGAATACTGGAAGAAAATGGAGCCTACCGCTGTGAGGAAGTTATGCACCATAAAAGTCCAGCATGAAGACAAGCAGGAAAAAGACTATCCATGAGACAACAGACAAGAGGAATCAATCATCACCAACAACTCCCAACACAACACACTTCCAAACACAGTACACAGCAAACTCCATCCAATAAAATAAACCTCCACAATACAACCAATAGCAAGCTAACCCCAGACATGACAATTCTGTTGCCTGAAGTCACTGCCTGATACTGAAAATTTGAGTCCCTGTCTTTGACTTCCTTTGTTAAACTACTGGACTTTATTATTTTCACAAATCGGAGCTGCAGTGAGTGGACAAAGATTTATTATAGCTGTAGTGTGCCAAGCTTCTTTCTCCCCTCTAACAAATCACATGTCATTGATATGTATCACTGTTTACAACAGTAATGTGAAGTTTATTTTTCTGGGCATACAAAGAGAAAAATATATCATTAGAGTGAGAGAAGCTGTGTTGTGATCCTCTCTGTAAACAGAAACAGAAACATGCAGCCGATTCTGATATTCAGTCTTGCAGGGCGTCTCCAGCTGACTGATCCATGTCTGTGCTGTGTATCTGTTGGTTGATCTGTGCATTACAAAAGTGATATTTTGACCAGGAGGGACAAAACATTGCAATATACAATATTACTTTATTGCAATATTGCAATATTACAATATGTATTTTATTGAGTCAGATTATAAGTAAAAATAGTCTGAAATCTTTGGCACTTTTCAGGGAGATTGTGATCAAAGATAATTTGCCCTAAGCAGCAGTGAAATAAATCCCTCAGTCCAGACACTAGTGGTAGTGATGGTGGTGGTGGCTGATGACTCTGCTGAGACAGACAAAAAAGTTGGCGAATCTGTACAAACTGGGCAACTTTGGGAAGGTAGGCGATGTGCATAGCAGCAGCTTGAACAAAGCCAGACAGAAGGTTATATTCAACAGGACAGCAGTAGATGATTAAAGACTGACAACGATGTTCCACCGTGGAATTAAATAAATGTGATCAGCTGAAGAGATTGGTGGGGAATTCAATTAACAGTCCAAGACAATAACGGCAGGAAATTAAGGCTGAGTGTTCATGAGATAAGCACCAGCCGACGAGTATTTACAACCTGCAGCTGGAAAAGATTGCAGTGTCCTGTGTGAATGAATGCTCAGTTCTGATTGGCTGTAGAGCTTGATGATCACTCATCCCTTATGGTATTCAACTCATGCTACACCTGACGTGTGATGTCAGCAGGGTCTATTGCATTTATATTTAAAACTTCATGCATTCTACTAATAATAGTTGTTTAGCGAGCAGCACAGGACTTCCCTGTGTTAATGGAAACGCTCTTTTTTTTGAGGCTACGAAATTGGGTGAAAATGAAGTCTGAATTTTATTAACCTCATGAGTGTACTAACTGGTGAAGAACTCTCATGGTGGCATAAACCATAATAATTTGACCTGTAATAAAATCTGGCCCAGTCTACTTCCTGGTTTGGTCACAATTATCATGTCATCATGTTATGTGCATAGTCTGACGGTGGATTTAGATGATGAGTTAGAGCTGACTGGATGAAGGCGATAGTTCAGTTCTGATAAAGCTAAATTTAAATATATAAGGCTATAAGGAGTGAACCTGGATGAGTAAACAAGGCTCTGAAATTGCTTGTTTTTTGTTTTCAGCCAGTGTAGACAAATTTATCTGAATGACAATCCTCTCTGTATCTCTGCATGCACCAAATGAGAGGTGAAAATCCAAACGGACAGCAGCAGCCTCACGGTCGTTCCAATGAGCTGAATCATCGCTGGACATTCATGAGCTATAGAGAAGTAGCGGCTGGTCATATCTCAAACAGTGATTACAGCCACAGTTTGATCTCATTTTTTAATCTGCAGAAAAAAATAACAGGATTAAAAGATTTTGAAGGGGGATATTACAAATGTGACTATATCTTAAATCAATACGGTTTTGCTCTATTCACAAGGATAACAAGATAACTGTGGCAATATAACACATACAGTATTTCAGATTTCAAAAGATGTTAACACTGGCTTTGTACTCTGGTGGCGACTGCCTGCATTGTTTTTATGTGCACAATAACCTAAAGCTGTCTAAGCAGCTATGTCCTCAGGCGCACAATTTAATAAGCTGAGTGAAAAACAACAGTAAATTGCCTTTATAAGCTTGTGTCATGCTGAAATTACCAGTGGAACGCACTTGAGGATTCCACACACAATGAAATGAAATTATCGTATCTGTTTTCCCTTTTTCAGAGCTGTCTGGTGCAAAATTCTATAATCTCACACCTCAGTATGATCCTCAGGGCAGGCAGAAGATAAAGAACGTTATGTGCTGTTTTTGTTCCACTCCATATTCAAGAGAGTAGCAGTGGTCCCTATTCATATCTCATGCACTGATGCCTCAGGTGGAAAGGAGACTGCAGCTTCTTGGCAAAATAATTTTTGTGAAATTTCCATGTTGGAATTCCTAAATGAAATCTATGAATAACAGTTTTGGCTAGGCAATTTGTACAGACTTTCACAAATAACAGAGTATTAACCAGGGCTTTTGCAATCACTAACTGTTCCTGAAGAAAAAGCTTGATAATTTTGGTTCTGAGTGAAGTAGCAGCCCTCCTGGGAGGATTGCTGTTCATGTTTCCAAAAGATTTAAGTCATTTCAATTCATCAAGTACTTTATTGGGAAACTAAATTCAACCAAACTGATAACATACCCATCACCTTTACTCTTACATGACTCATTAACATGAATGTCAAATTTTGCCTCCTAAAACACTACAGAGAGATTATGAACATACATGTAAACATTACCTACTAAGGATGTACAGTAATAAGTCTGTGAAAATGTAAGCACACAAAGAAATTGTAAAAATGTACTTCAGGGTATCTTCCAGTGGACAAAAGGGGAAGTAATGCTACATAAACTTTACTATATACTTGAACATTTCTGGCCTTGATGTGCCTCTAAATCAGTAGGTAAGGTTTTTGTATTTCAGAACTACTTTTATATTTTTAAACATAACAAGCTCCACCAGATAAGAAAATTCCCACAATGATGAGGCATGGGGAGAAGAATGGACATTTATTAAAACCAGGTGTTTCGAGTCCAATTGTTGAGAACTGTTGGGTTCCATCAGAAAATGATGAGTCTCTCTTCAGACATCACAATCTCATGCCCACTATCTTCCTGCTGCACTGCTTTCCTCTGGTGACCTATTCTATATTGTCAGGACCTCCACTACTCTGGTGTTTTATACCATTGACTATTAAGGTGTTGGTTGTGAAAGATAATGAAACAGCTTCTTTCCACTCTAACCGCACTGCCTGTGTGTCCTCTCACCTGTTTGTGTTATTTCTCCCTGTCTCCTTTTGATTTCCTCCTTAACTCACAGAGGTGCAGCACTTCCCTGTCTGGCTCATAATAGGAAATTCTAATACAGATTGAAAACTTGGTTCCCAGAGAGGGCCAGGGATGGTCACGTGCAATAAAATATATGCATATAAAAAAAGATTTTGCTGCAAGACTAAGACATGCATTGATCTCATAAAAAGTTGACCCCCTTTTGTGAGGGGGCGTTATCTTATCATAGAATATGTCTCCTCTACTCCCTTTAAGAGTACAGTAATTATGTGTTAATTATTTACTTGTTTATTTATTTATTTATCTATTTTATATACTAGTGTGATCCCCAAAGGTAAATTAAGAGCACAGTGGCGGGCAAATGAGCAACTTGTAAAGGGGGACAACGCCTTGCTCAAGGGTGCCTCTGCAGTTTTTCAGAGGTAAGCTGACACGTCCCACTGTCAGCTCACACTCCGGGAGACATTTTTCACTTTCACTTCAGAAAGCAGCTCAGAAAATCTGTCCAGAAACTAACTTCTTCTGAAGCATCACATCAGTGTACAAAAGCAGCCTTGTTTGATTTCTTCCATCTGAGCAGGGAGTAGCCTCTTCTGAAAGCTGCTGGCAAGAATTAAGTTCACAATCTTCCGGGTGACATCCATCACATGTTTCATGTCCAAACAAACAGAAGGAACTGTGTCATTTGTGCAAGACATTCCATTCATTTGTAGGACCAGTCATGGCAGGGACCACATGCGTGGTGTTTGAACAAGTTTGTCTACTAGTTTGAATTTCAATTCAGTCTTTGTCAGAGCTCACTTTTGCTGGAAAGTCACTCTCCTGGGTTTTAAAAAGCTATTCCAGGTAATGCAAAGCCTTCCAGTGTCTGTTTTTATTTAGCTGCAGCCTAAAAACAGGAATGTTAACATTGTCATTGTCACATACAGCTAGCCTTCTTATCCTTACACTGGATTGATGGCACAGCATGCCCTATCAGGTTGATGTTAGTATTTAGTTGTTCTTAAAGCAAGCATGAGATGGCAGAGTGTGACCATGTACTGAGCAGTTTACCGCAACTCAGAGCTCTTTGACAAATTATCCAAAAACACATTTGTGATCAATCTGTGTGCATCCCTGATTGGCCAGTAGATCACGTGACTAAAGCAATGAACTATTGCAACTCCAGCAGTTGTGGGTTTTCTCATTTATGGCTCCAATAATGACGATTGGTCTTCAATTTTTAGGTAAGTCAATAAACTTTAAACAAAAAATACAAAAATACTCCCACTGCTCCCACAACCTCACTTGTAAGAGTGTGTGTGATACGCTTATCCTGCTACTACGTTTCCATGATAGAAGGGGAAATCTAAAAGCACATTTGTCTTGTTCACTGCAAAGGTTTGTATCCTACAACAGAAAGTCCACTGGGAATTCTCCCTCCCATATTTACACACTGACTGCTCTGATACATCATGTGACACAGGCGGTTTGTGGCAAGCGTCCAAGATAAGGAAATGCAGCATGAAGTGAAATCCAGGGCCGCTCAGAAGAATGAAGGTTGAAGGGTTTTTGGAAAGTTACCTCTGTGTCCCTCTTTGACTTGTATTAGTCAGCGTCAGTGTCGGACCCGTTTATGCTCTGCGTTGATAATAACATGCATTATTCACAGAAAGGATGAGCAAGTCCAGTTTATATCATGCAATCACTGTGTTCATTATCATAAGCATCAGGTTCCACTTGAGCCAGGCTCTGCTTTTCTTTTTAGAGCTAGAATATCTTTGCTATTTAAATGTTTAAATTCCATGGTGTCAAACAACCGTTATTATTTCTGTGTCTGTAATGACACTGCATCCTACTTTGAAAAACTTGATTCAGGAGGCTTGTGCAACTTTGAATAACAACCTGGTGATTGAAAAACAACTGTCTAATTACTGTACATTTTTGTCCTCATCATCAGCTACAATTATCTTGATTAGAGACATCCATTTGTCTCTGCGGCAGTCAGAGGGTAACCCCACCATATCTGCTGACTTAATTGGAACAAAACTTTTATCTATTTTGGGTGACTCCTTCTCTATTTCTATGGTATATTTGACCTACAGAAAACTTCAGCATGATTAGAATCAGGCTTCTGGAAGAACCATCCATTTTCTTTTAGACGAGACGATCACGATTTTCTCGAGCGGGAGCCTATCCCATCCTAGCTACGAGCGAAAGTTTGTGTCCCCCTCTTCTGAGTCTATTTACAGTTTGTGATGGGGCGCCTAGCTTTAAGTCAGCCAGTCCAAACCAATCAAATGTGATTAATGTGGAATGCAACAAAAACTGTGGGTCTGCACCTAACATTAAAACAAGAGAGGTTTAAACTCATCTGCCTTGTTCATGTTAAATCATCAACATGTATGACTCTGACTCTATGCTAATCAGTGAGTATAGATTCAGAGCCAGTTTGTGGTTTCCCCGTTGCTAACCAACTGCTAGTTAATGTAGCATAAAGACTGGAAACAGGGAAATGCCTGACTCTTCCTACTTCCTACTTGTTTTTCCACTTTTTTTTTGGGGGGGGGGGGGGTATGGCTGAAACACACTTGACAAATGTAATTAAACCATTTGTGCAAATGAGCTGACATTAGAACCTATAGCTAAATTTGTTCATTGTTTCTGTCTCCATGTAAATTAATTAAAATGTGAATGAATTTGTTTTAGAACTTTCTTGTGGTTGCATATTCACATCTAAGCCTTGGATGAATTTAAAAATTATTAACATGACGCCCACTTCCTGCTCTTCTTGGACATGCAACAATCACCTCATTTATCTGCTTTTGATCAAATCCTAGAATGAGAAGTTAATGTGTTCACATGATATACAATCCTAAACAAATGACTTTGCATCCTCCTCTTGGTCCCTCTTTGGTCCTGTCCAGTTATTCTTGGCCTTGTGCCAGAGCGCCATCTGAACTTGACATGTCCCCTGCCGTATCAGCGCAATAGAACACCGGTGGAGTACGAAGCAATTCCCTTCAACCTTCACTCAGCACCGCTCACCTCACATCAGTGTCCGTCTGCCCTGTGGGCCATTCAGCATTCAGTTACCCCACAGCCACAGGCTGCAGAGTCTCCGTCTAACCTTGTAAATGTAACTGATCCTTCAAAGAAAAAGTTAAGCCAGGTTACCTGCTGACGTCAAAGCCCAGTAAATGATAAATGGCGGTCAGGTCAATATTAGGAACTATATAATCAAAAGGATTGTTTAATCTGTCAGAACTGTTTTTCCAATGGACAACAAATTTGGCAGTTCCCACTTTGAACATAATGCACATGGAATATATCTAGAATCTATGACGCAAATAAGTGTGATCGAAGAATCTGTCCTTGAACCACAGCGAGACTTCACCGTCTGTGTTTCTGACATTAAACTTTAAATTACCCAACTCTATTTTCTCAGCTGTTTTCAGGTAAAGTAAAGAAGTTGATGTTTCAGACATAAAACATTCAAGATTGAGTGGCATTTGTTGGGCTATGAAAGGAACTGTGGTTGTCATAATACAGAACATATTTTAACCACCCATCGAAAGGGTCAGTGAGGCATTAGGTGAAACCATTTAGCCCAAGCACACTGGATCTCTGGAGGTTGAAATCACGTTTAATTACATTTTACATGTTGACTGACATGTTGATTCACGGTTTTCATGACAACAAGAAGGAGGATGTGAAGTACAGACACTCAAGAGTTTAATGTTCCATGTCTGTCAATAAACACACACACACACATACACACACACACGAATATAAACGCTATGGCCTTCAGGGAGGCACACATCTGCCAAAGAAGTGGAGATCAGCGCATCAACTGAAGGCATCGGGTTTAATGTAAGCATCGATAGTGCTTTCTGTGCACATGCACAGACATACACACATACACACACACACACACACACACGCACACACACACAAACACAGAGAGAGAGATTCAGCCACATAGCACTTTTAACTTTCAGGTAAAAGTGTTTTCCTTTAGAGTTCAATTGCTCTAGTACCGTACTCTCCTTTACAGTCGATATCACCTGTGTGACTGTTTCCTTGTGTTCATCATCGATCCCTTACAGTTTTGTCCCTGTCATTGTTATAGGCCCCTGTCCTCACAATGACAAATCAGTTACCATCGATTTATCACTATTTTCAGGTATCCATCCTCCAAATTCATGAAGTTTAAAATACAATAACCTAAAATAATTTATTGGCTGGATATAATGGTTATTGTTTTGGACCCAGTGGCCGACACAGAAAAGATAATGATCCTTGAGGGGCGAATTTCTGAGAAAAAAGTTTGTGAAGCTGTGGAGAGGATGACATAGTCTGGCTTCTACTGCAACTTCACATGTTTATGGAGGACAGGTGAGGAGCTGAGTCAGGTGAGCGAAACCACGCCAACAACAAATGCAACAAACAAACACTGAATCATGCTAAAGCAGGAAAACCTCTTCCATAATGCAAAGTGTTGTCTGCAGCCCCTCGTTGTTTTAAGTCTGAATGGAAACAATACCACAGAGCGAAATGTCTGTCTGAGGTATCTGCCTGATAATTAGTCCGGGGTTTTAATAACAAAACTTCCTCAGGCTTGAAATTCATATCTGATTGCATATCATCCACTGTTAATTGCTTGATTCTTTTTGTGCTGCAGCTTACCTCATCACAGGGTCGGCATAAGTCAACAGAGGTGCACAGTTGTCAATTAATTGTCGACTGTTTTTGATCAGGTAATTGTTTGCATGAAGATTTGCTCGGAAGATTTGCTGCTTTTGTCAGTTTTCATTGCAAACCCAACATCTTTAGATTTGGACTGATTCTGTCTTTTTTGTTTTACACATAAAAAAAATAGATTGGAATTTACCTTTAAGCAATAAGGAGTGTCAAAAAAAATACGCTATGATTGAAACCACATCAGCAACTGAGCTCTGAGACCATGTGACACAGTAGTAGTAGTGATGGTGGTGATGGGTTGAGTTTCATCAAATGCATGATAAGTGGTTCATTGGTAAACTTGTTTTTTCCCTGATGTTCAAGTTGAGACAAATTGCAGACTAATAACAGTTATTAAATGACAAATCATTGCTTGTTTGACATAAATGAACAATATTTTGTCAGCGTCTGGAGGTTTCTCTGCAGGTTAGCAGCAGTAGGTGACTTGTGACTCATGCAGTTCTCTCATTGTTTCCCATCATACCTGTCGCTCAACAGCGCCGTGCGCCATACGGGGTCCAGGTTCACGGGTTGGACTCGACTTTCAGCTGCATCGGGTCGCACTAGGTCAGCAGGAGAAAGATGTGGTCAGAGTTAACAAGATGGATGTTGGACACTGACTGTTAATTTCAAATTAGCACATCGAGTTCACACTAATAATCATTCTAAACCCTTGGCTTTTACAGAAACAAGAAACAAAGACCACATGAATTGCTGTGTTGTTAGTTTTAGGGGTCACATAAAAGACACAAGGCTGTAGGTTTTTCACCTGAGGATGTAAAAACCATCCCCTTCCTGCTCCAACCAGTCACCCAGTCGCAAACTGTGTCCTGTTTTATCATGGCTGAATGAGATCAGGCCCCTGGAGCCCGTGTGAAGAGCTGTCAGCAACAAGCTGTCCGATAAATGAACCCCTCTCTATACAATGTCCCACTTCTTTTATAATGGAGTAACTGTGTTAAGGAACTTTAACATGTCTTCACAGGGGAATTTATTCTTCACCCTGTTTCCTGTTTTTGTGTTTAGGTGTTATTTCTTATATTTTTATCCCACCATGCCTGTTGAAGTTGTGATTGAGGAAATCACATTTTAGATTGTGTTGCTTCCTCGCAGAAACAAACTCATTTAAAGTATTATTAGACTCACTGGTTCGGATGATGTTGAGCTTCAGCTGAGGTTTGCATCATGTGATCATGTGTAAGTTTTCTGTTAGTGATGACATCCTGTTTCTCGATGGATGTCATCACCTACAAAAAACATTTGTAACATGAGATTTCCTAGAAGTTAGAAGCTGCACTTGAGTCATGGTGATATTTGACTTAAACAGATAACTTTTTTTATTACACCTGTATATGGATATATGGATATATAACACAAATATCTTTGCATTTAGGTTAAACGTTTCAGTCTTATGTGGTTTGTTTGAAACTAAATTGAGTATTGCACCGATATCTCAAGTAATGCAGAAATCTAATATACAGTATGTAATTGTTGAAACTTTTCTAAGCATCTTCCTAAAATTCATTTTATATTCCTTTAAAATGAGAAAATAATTTCATTTGCTGCCGTTTTGTTAATAACTGGAAACTAGAATTTTATTACTTTAATAAGTCTCCAGTTATTCGATGGCTCAGTCATTGCTATTTCGTGTTGAGAGGGGTGTCTTACAGCTTTCATTATGTCAAATTATTGAGAATGATTATATCAGTGATTTCACGAGCTATGTTATTTCCCCCCATTGCGATAATGGTCACATTATACACTAAATAATATCAGAGTTCTTATGTCTTACAGAATAGAAGATATTGCCTCCAACTTAAATTGACTTTCCTCTGGTATTACCTTTGCTTTATAGAGTGCACTCACTATTCGCTAAATACTTATTAAAATATGACAGTCGCTGTTTTTAAACTACTGCTGATGAACATGGCTTTTTGGTATTTCGGTCTTTGTGTTGAAGATTTATTTCACTTTTTCTTCACAGTGTGCTTGAACCATCAAAACCAGTTGCCATCCTGGAGCTGCTTTGGATGTTGGTGGAGGAGCTGGAGAAGCAGAGCAGCTCTCAGCGGAAGGCTGCAGCACCGCTGGTAGCTGAGGTGTGGTGACAAGATGTGAGCTGACAGGTGGCACCATGGGTGGACTGCTGAGGCCCCATTCTGCCTCTCTGACCAATCAGGAGTGCATCTACCACAATGTTATTAATGACTACTGGAGCATCCGGCTGATTTTGGGGATGAAGTGACTCATTATCAGAGCCTTCAGGTTTTAAAGAACTGCTATGATGCTGATGGAAAACAGTTTTAAAAGATGATTTGCAACTTTGCAACTATTACTAATATCGATTAGTAATATAATAATAATAGACTGGTCAAGAATGTTTCCTGCAATGGTTTCTTTACTTTTTTTTCCATCAAAAGAAATGCACAGATCAGCAAAGCTACGACATACAAAGGGCCATACAATAGCATTTAATATTTGTTCTTGTTTGAAGGTTTTCAGTCAATTCTGATGGATCATTGTTACAATTTGTACCTTGAACGTTTGCAATTATGCTGCATTCAGCAAAATATCAAATCAATTTATTCTTCTATGTTCAAATGAAAAGGTTCTGCCACACTCCACGCGTCTGATTGGCTACTTCTCACTGCTTCAGGAAAAATACTGTACTGACTTACAATAAAGGAGAAACAATGTTTTGCATAGCTTCATTGTAGTGTAGATACAGTACTGTAAGGCACTTCATGAAAAAAATAGGCATTTTTCCTTTGTAATAAATCTTTTTGATACTTCTAAAACTTCTCAATATATGAGGTTAGAACATGTGAAAGACAAACATCCTCCAATCACATTTTCTCCACAATATGTACATCTACTGTACTAATCCACTTTTCTTTTGGCATTTTGTGTCAAGTTCAACATTCTCAAAATATTGAAGTTGGGTTTTTGTGCATAAAATGACTGACACATTGTCCCATACCCCCACAAAACCCAGAGTTTCTCAAAAATAAATAAATAAATAAATAAATAAATAAATAAATAAATCAATCAATCAATCAATCAATCAAAAACAAAAAGAATTGTGCAATGATTTGGGGTTATGTGGAGTAAAAGGCAACACGCTGTCAAAGACAATTCTGGAAACTAAAGGATCATGTTACAGGTTGTTTCCTTGTAGACAAGCACTGTACCGACAGTGAGGGAAGTAAAGACGTTTCTCCATTTTGATACAGGAGTTGTTTTGTCTCTCCTCAGAGTCATTGGTAGAACGGCTGTAGAGGTGTTGTCATCCATCAACTGTACAGCAGCCCACGGACTCTGGTTAGACAAAGAGAGGATACATCTGCTCTATCCCAACTGATCTTCATACTGTTTGCGGAAGCAATCTCCAGCTGGGAAGAAATCCCAGCAGCGCTCCTGGTACATCTTCCACACATAGGACTCCTGTGTTAGACAAAATAGAGGGTTAAAGTCAGAAGAAATTCACTTATAACTCATACAGCATTACAAAACATGTTTGCATTAAATTAGAGTGAAGTTTAAAAGTTTAAAAAAGTGACATTCTCATATTGGCGGAAGACTAGGCTGATGATTAAATCAAACCTTCCCTATTAGAGGCTAAAGTGAGCTGTCCATGTCCCATGTCATCAGTTCACTATCACGTCAAACGTGACTCATGAGGAGAAGCAGTAAAGCTCATAGAGTCATTCAGTGTGGATGATAATACATCCACAATGATTTATGGCTGTGTTCAAACATAAACGCATGCCTTTGGTGAAATGCCTCATCACAGTTCAAGGAGATTGTTGACAGCCTGTGAACTAGAGTTTGACCGATGAGGCTTATAACACAATATGATCACCTGTAGTCACCTCTGCACACCTCAGCATGGCTCTTTAGCATTTCATTAATAAACATGAATTTTATGGAATAACATGAACGTTACTGCCAATATAATATTCCAATAAGTGTCAATGTATCTGACAAACACCATCAGATATCTGATTGTTCATATATTTGATATATAATCATATCTAATTTAATACTAAGCAGTACTAATTTAATACTAATTTAATACTAAATTTCTGTAGTTCAATCAATAGTAAATATTCAACATTTAAATATGAGAGAAATATTGGCGAAAAAAAGGATCAATGCTTAATGCCGTAGTTTTTAACATTTACCATGAACATTGTATTGGTTTTTTTAATCCTTGTTACAGCATGTCATTTTTTTCATTACAGAGAAGAGGACATTTTGCATCATATTTGCCTTGAACAAAATTAACACTATCTTTAATAGTGACAGTAAATGTACTGTTTCTTTGCTTTTGATTAGCTGGAGATTCCTCAGAGAAGGTCACGGGTGTGGGGGGACGTCGTACCTGGCCGGTATGCTCTGTCTCATCCTTGTTGATGAGGTACATCAGGAAAAACCTTTAGGAAAAAGGCCAATGAGACAAAAACAAAAATGTCAGAGCAAAAGTTAATCCGTGTGTGTCAAATGAGTAATGTCACCATATCATTTGGCTTTCCTAAATCAGGAGTGAATGACGACAGGCCGCTGTGTGTCTGTGGGTAATGGACGTTGCCAAATCGTTGTGAATACTGAATGAATGCACATCATCACAAACCTAATTTCCAATAAAGTTCATGGCTTTAAGTTGTAATGAAGCACCGTAATGAGGTTCTAATACCCAGCCGGCTGACTATTAGCTCGTGGAATGAACTTTCTTTTGCGGTGGTCTTTATAAGAAAACACCAGAAGGACACAGAGGAACAGAAGGAAAGAACTTGAAGGGATGTGATGTATTATGACCTGTTTGCTGATCAAGCAGCCATCCATCACTTTGTTAAATCACAGCGACAAAGCAAACATATGCTGCTAAATGTGACAATGACTGATTTAAGAGTTAAAAAGCGGAGGACTCACAAGTAGTTGGCCAAATTGTGCTCTTGTAAAGTGTGAGTTTCAAATCCATGAGGTGTTGTGTCAAAGTAGTCATTGCCGATCCCACAGATGAAACATTTGGTCTGAAAAGAAAACATTTAAAGACTGTGAAAACACTACTCCCTCTTGTTGACCGTCATGTGACTTGTTTCATGCAGTTATTAGCGCTACTAATTAAGAGACAATTTGGATTATAGAAAATATACATCTTCATGTTTTCAAGATTATCTGTAAGTGAAAGCAGCAACAAGAACATTGTGATTTCCTCTTTGGAGTCCCAGTTGACATATTTTCCAGTCTTTCTCCAAAGTTACACTTAATTCATTCACATCTTTTGAACTAAACGTGTATTTCCCTCTCATTATAATCTGTGAGGAATGGAGACAGCATATGACAGTTTATATGGATGACAACCTTCCAGCCTTTTGCTTTAAAATAGAGATAGACAGATAAAAATACAAAAGTAGGCCAAGTGTTTGACAGAAGATTCCTTGAAAGGAAAGGAACTGCGATTTTTGAAACACGCTAAAGTTAAGGGATTAAGTTGGATATAAACCCCCTTTGCTGCCTTTACTTATTTTACAGTGGTTTTATTCATGGGTAGTACTTCCTGTAAACTGGGTAGGGAGACGAAGATGAGCTTTGATTCTGCCCTTACAACATCATGCAATAACTAAGGTCACTAAAACACATTATTTCTGATCCTTAATAGGATGAAACCCCCATGGCATCTTAGGACTCTCCTGAGGTCCCCACCTCCCCATAAGTTGGTGTCTTTCTGGGAGGATTAATCCTGTCTCACCTCCATGTCCTCTTTGACTTGTTCTTGTTGGTCTCTCAGCTCTCCAAATGCATCAATGATCAAACCTGTAACCACAATATCATGTATACCGTATCTGTGTAATCAAAACCAGCACAGCTTACAACCCCCACTTACTAAAAATAAGGAACCCAGTGTGTAATATGAGTTTTCTACTTCCAAGGCGAGTGTTATAAGGCTAGCGAGGACATTTAGAGTGTTGCTGAGACAAGAAATGAGACACATTCAGTAAAATACACCATTATTAACGGAAGGAACTGTAGAGGATTACCCTGGATGATGGCCAGGAGGATGACAATGACGAAGAAAAAGAAGGTGATGTCAAATAGGATACGGTAGAGTTCATAGGGGTCACCGGCAGGGTCCTCAATCTCATCCCCGATGCCCCCACCCGCTCGTACCCCGACATACATGTGGAACAGGTAGCACTGAAACACACAGGAGGGTGAGGGCAGACCTCCTTTAGTGTGTGTGTTCATCATTACACTCACACCAGTGATACTTACAGTCATCATGTCGTCACATTTCATATCCGGCTCATCGTCATCCTCACTCTTATTGTAGAACTTTCTGAAGAAGTTGAAGGCCACCACAGTGTAGAGGTAGACCACCACTGCCAGCAGACCCACTGTCAGCACCAGCTGAGGAGGATCACCGCCAGTCAGTTAAACATCTTAACAAACTTTCTGGCTACCTGCATGTTTGTGGTGGAAACACACTCCACACAGCTGGGGCACACCCGTCAGCTCCCATTTGTTTCCTATTAAAAAAGCTGGCACCTCAAGGGGAGCACAATGGGATGGTGATGGTGAGAAGGGAAAAATTCTAATGAGTAGGAAATACTTGAGATTAGTAACCAATCATACGAGTGTGTTTTTCCCCAAAGTAAAAACTCATTGAAACATCCAGACACAGCTACTTCACAGATTTACTTGTAAACCCAAAAAACTAGGTGTGTGATTGATCTGGACACAGGCAGCGGAATATAGGAACTGTTGGCAATTCCTTGAGGCCTTGCCATTTCAACCTTTCAAGATTGAAGTGACATTAAATTCCGATTTGGCCCTTTGGCCAGCCAACACGATGATCCATGGGAGTTGGAACTGATGTGAAGGCAATTGAGCCATTTGAACTTAAATGTCAAAGGAGACCAGTTCCATCTAAATTCCCATCATGAATCCACGCTCCCTTCACTTAAATCCATTGCATTTCACTTCCAACTATACAATAATAATAATATCTCAGTCCTGATATAACACATACAATATTTGGCAAGTGGCATCTTCTTGTGCAACCAGGAAATATTGTGCAACTGTAAATTTCATTATCTACTGTAACATTTTTGACAGAGAGCAACACAAGCTAGAAATGTATGGGAGTTAGAGTAGCAAGGAGAGTGAGATTAGTCATCAGGTAAGTACTGTGTGGTTTAATTCGGATTCTGACTTTAACCTGGAGGTTAAAAATTATAGAAGAAGCTTCAGGTTTTTCAAAAACTTTAATGTTAGTTCCATTAATATTAATCAAACAACCTGATTGAAATCAATCAATAGATCACAGATCATATTAATCTTTTATTTTTCTATCTAAACCCAAACTGTTGTTGCATCTGTTGCGTATGTTGTTAGTAGACTGTAGGATAGGAACATGGAAACTGTGCTAAAACTGGCGTGTGTTTCCACATCAGGGAATAATCAGGCTGCGGTCACAATCCCAATCACTGCCACTAATTCTGCAGTGACCCCTGCTGCCTGGAAGAAGTCCTGCATCTTCCTCATCCTCACCTGTTTGCCGTTATGTGTGACAGAGGACAGGATGGTGCGAAGGGTTTTGAACCCCATGGCGATGTCCAGTAGATGAGCAGCGAAGAAGAAATTGTTATAGTGTCCCAGGATGGACATGGTGGTGTACCACACCAGATACAGGAACGACTGGCAAAGACACAAAATAAAACCGTCAATGCATCCGTTCATCCATTCATCAAATAATTCACTCATCAGCCCATAAAACCAGAATGCAGACCATACTGGAACTTACATTGTCTGTGAACACCACCCCCAGTTTCCAGACTTGGTATTTTGTATCGATTGAGCTCAACCTGGAGTAACAGAGAAGTTGATGTGAGACTGATGCTTCAAAGAAGCTCTCCTCTGTCTGCTCTTCATCCCTCTTGTCGCTCACCATGACACCAGCGAAGCCTCCTTGGCAACAGTTTCTTCTGTGGGGTTGAAATCCAGTGCGCTTTTATCAAGCCCCAGTAGTTCTGCTATCCTCTCGGCACCATACAGATCTCCATACTTTTTGATGACCTACAAACAGCAAAACATTAACGGGGGATGATGCTGGAGCCAAGACTATAAACAGCACTAGAGTGTGAACAGAACAGCAGTTACATGAAAATTGCATAAGCCACTTACTTTGCGTTTGACAAATTTATCCCAGTAGTTGTTTGGGAAGGAACTTGAAAGAAACAAAAAAAACCCAACAGCGTTCAACTTTTTTTTTCTTAACTCAAACATTGAGAGTTGATAAAGTATACAGTAACGGACTGACGGAGTATTGATGACCAGTCGGTCCCACTGCCCCTTGATGTCTTCATCCGATGGCTGCTCCGTGATGTACAGGCCAGCAAACTCCAACTTCCTTGCTATCTCCTTCTCACGCTTGAACACAACCAGGGGCACCTTGGGCATAAAGAGAATTATTAATAAAGCAAAGACATTTCACACACTTTTTATTCCTTCTTCCAATACAATGTCAGCTGTACAGATGTGGGTATAATTCTAAGTCATGTAATAAATTAAGCCCCGGGCACAAAATTAAGTTGGATTTATTGTAAATGGTCTTAAAATTTTAAAATACAACACAGTTTTGTTCTTTTGTTACTGTGAACAGAAATACTAAAATTATTTATCCAAATAATTAGAGGCTTTCATCAGAACAACTTTTTACAGCCAAAACTACAAAGTTTATACAAATCAAACCGAGTATTTTTCTGCTGAGACACTGTACCTTCAGGTAGTAGTATCCCACCACACACAGGAAAGAGATGATCGTGTGCAGTATGGCGAGACATCGGAGTGTCGGCGCCATGTAACCCGTGCTCTCCTGCAAGATGAAATACTCCAGGGCACCCTCCTCATCCTCCTCCCCAGATCTACCTCGACCGTTCCAGGGGTCTTCATCATCTGAGTAATCACCTGTCACCTTAAAGACAAAAACATTGGAAGGTATTTAATGAAAGCAATAACAACAACTGTCATTCTGTATATACTGTATGTCATACATAACTTTGACTTAATTTCAAGCTTACCTTGTAGAAGAGAAGAATGAAGTTGATGGCAAAAGCGACAAACAGTGCCAGGAAGCGGAGGTTGTAGAAGTTTCTTGCCAGGTAATTCTGTGAAAACAGTCATTCATATAAAAAATGTTGAAGTACAAGAAGTCGATTTGAAGTCTGTTCATGTGTCTTAGTAAAAGAGTTCTGATATTATTTATCATGTGAGGTTGAAATCTAACCAGCATCTTGGTCTGGTAGATTTCCAAGCCAGCAAAGAAGCTGGCCATGAAGGCCTCTGGTGGTTCTTTCTTCTGACCGAGCCTCTTCTTCAGGACTTTCTTCTCTTCCACTAAAGTCTCAGGAGGGGGTTCATCTTTGGTCTTGTCATGATCCTTCTTCTCACCATATTCTGAACTGTCACAAAAAAAATGTAATATTTTAATGGCTTTTTTTTTTCCAAAGCTAACTTCAATTCTGTTAAATATCTGACATTTTACATCATTAAAGCCTTTCTGTGAACTATGCTTGACTTAAACAAACATCAAAAACACTCTGACACATCCAGCAATGTGAACAGGAGGATCCGTACTCACATTGTAATGAAATTACACCTTAATTCAAGTTCAAATTATTAAAATTAACCAAACAAGAAAAAAAAAAATTCTGGATCCCCCCTGCAAAATTCAATGCGTTATTCACTGATAAATTCCCAAATCTTCAACCAAGTTTCATGAAAATCTGCCAAGAACTCTAGTTTCTGCATAACAGAGCTAACAATCAAATAATAAACAGATCAACAAATACACGGTATCTACGGTGGTGGTAAAAATATCAAGAATTACTTTGACAGCAATTCCACTCAGACAGACAGAATGAATGAATGAATGAAGAGTAAATTGAGGACACTTACTCTCCTTTCTCTGAATCAGACTTGTAGTCTCCATTTGACACCTTCTTCTTTGCAGCCATCTATGATAAAAAATATTTTGACCATCGAAAAAAGCATTCTTTGAAGGAAAATCATAGACAGGTAGACTGAAGCAGCTTTATTCACCTCGATTTAACCTGGAATACTGACCTGTGCCTTCTTCTGCTTGACAGCACTGGCGATCGATGGAGCATCTCCAACCACGACCTCTGACACATCCCCCAATCCGGGTTCGGTGCCGTGCTTTCCCTCCTTCTTAGGCTGAATGTTCAGCAGCTCAGCCATTAGGTCTGCTTCTGCTGCCTCTCCTTGAGCAAGCTGACCAATCTCTGCCAAAGCAGACGCCTCATTCGCCTCCATCTTCTCCATCTCTAGTACGTCTCCGTGGATGCCAAACTGGGTGGGGTCTGGCATGTTACCCAAAATGTCTGTCACCTTTATATTTTTGGCCCCTTCAACGAGGCCACCGCCAAACATAGTGGTCCACAAGATGTGGAAAAAACCCCAAACCAGGCTGTAGACGAAGTGTAAGAGACCCGTGATGATCATCCAGAAGAAAGAGAAGAAGCCGCGCACCATCTCTCTCACACTCATCTTCCTGAACCTTCTGTACTGTCGCCTCATGCTCTTGAATGTGAGCAGCTGGCGGAAGTGACAGAGACTTTTCTTCATGGAAATGCATGCGACTGTGAAAGCTGAGGAGGATTCCAACATTATGCTTTCCTCCTCTTCCTCTTCCTGGTTTTCCTGCACGCTCTGGTTGTCGTCCTCATTCTCCTCTGGACGCTCTACTGGGTCCGGCTCTGAAATCTGAGAAGCGAGCTGCATCTCAAAGATGGTGTCCTCGCAGAAGTTGACAAATAGTTCCATCTTCTCGCTCTCCCCACCTTCATTGACCACATCAAAGATAAACTGGCGCTTTGACTCTTTCACCTGAGGCTTTTCCCACTGGGTGCGACTCGACTCACTGATCTCAAAGTAGACTCTTTCAATGCGCTTTGCACCTCCCATGATCTCAATACGACCCAAATAAGGCTCGAAATAGCTGAGGACACTCTCAGCCAGGTTGAGGAACGTTGACAGACGAACATCGTGAGGCATATGCTCAGACAAATTGGTCAGCAACACGGCCACATTAAAGCCGATATCCTTTGCAGGTTCATGAAATCTCTCTACGAACTGCTCATAGTTGAACATGTCGTTCTCATCCGCCTCAGCACAGGAGAGTAGAAACTCAATCTCAGATTGGGAATATTGCTTCTGGTTCTCCATGGATTTCTGGAAATCTTTCTTTGAGATCACCCCTTTGCTCTCGGGGTCGTACTCCTTAAAGCTGTCTGAAGTAGTCAGATCCTTTAACTTCAGGAACATGTCGAAGAATTTTAGGATCATTTCCACGTTGCTAGAAGATTCCACTAAGGTGTCCACCATCTGTTTGCCAATTGTACCATTGACAACATTACCTGCAATGTAACAGGAAATGTCCTGAGCAAAGTTTGCCAGAGCACAAAATAAATACAAACAGATTAAGCAAAGCTGTTTGGAAAATATTTAATCATGCTCCAAACCAACTAATCTATTTAATGAAAGTCCTGTAAGAGACAATGTCCTTGTAAACTAATTGTATCAACAAAACTAGTGTGGAGTCAGCGGGTCATCATACAAACCTTCAAGAAGAGAGAGCATCATGACAATCATGTCCTTCTGCAGGTCCAGCAGCTCCTTCAATAATTCAATCTGACTGGAGTCCTGTTGGGAAAAGACAAAACAAGGGAAACCTTGTGAGTCACGCTGCTCTATATAACACAGACTGACTGATGGCCGCCCTGTAAGGGTTCAGCCACCCTGTCTAATTTCCCTGAAAGATCAAGGCTGCGTTTGATTGTGAGGACCCACAATAGCCCTGCAGTGGCAGAAGAGGGCCTTCCAGGTAACATCCATCCATCAGCACCAGGGTTAATGTTATTTGAGTGTCCTGAAGCAGATGGCTAGGTCAGTCTGACTCATTTAAGCTCTCTATGGATCCCATTTTCCAAATGCCATAAATCTGTGGCATACATTGATGCGCTAAATTCAAACCCCTCCATCTGTGCCCTTAATTCCAACGTCTATTGTCAGACCGAGACTTTTCCTGATGACCAGGATATATATGGAGGTGGTTGTATTTCTTGGCTTATTGGGCAAGGAGGAAATGTCATTGATGGAGTAATGCATCATACAGCAGAGCAGAGAGATATACAATCTGTAATTGTTCTGCAGTAGCCTGAGGTTATCCTTCAGCCTGGAGGGACCTCTAGTGGCAACACACACCTAGAGACCCGAAAGAGGATTTAGCCGACCACAAATACACAAGAAGGCACTTTGTTGTGGGAAACAAATTAGAATCATATCATAAAACAGTTTATGTAGGTGTGTCTTCACAACTTGACAATTCCTCTGTTGCCAATAGATAAGACCAGACCCAGTGGAGATATTTTTATTCATATTTTATCTTGATTCGACAACCCTGTGTCAACTTATGAAAGATGATTATTTGTCACGTGTAATCATCAATCCACAAAGTATCAAATAACAGTGAAGCAGATGAAGTGGAGTAAAAAATATAGAGAAATAAAGAAAAAAATTGGGGAAAAGTGCCTCAAAAGTTTATTTATGTAACATGTTTTCTCTTTAGCATACCTGAGATAACTTCATCTGCATGTTGGCAAAAACATGCAAGAATCCAACCACTGCATCCCACAGCCTGCTATGTGCCAGACTCTGCTGGTTTCCAACACAGGGACCCTGGAAATAATAAAGAATCAACAACCGCCTTTAATGATTACAATGGTAATTAGTCTTGTTGTGCTGTGGTGTGTAGTGGTGGTACCTGTATATACTCAGTTAAAGAATTGAAGACCTGCTTGGCCACTGCCAGTGCTCTAGAGAAGTTCCTTTGACCTGCCTCATCTATGACGTCTTTACCAGAGTAGTACCAATAGAAATCACTGATGGATTCCTAAATGAAGAAAGAAGAAAATGTAAAAGTATTTTATGGCATTTGAGTACTGTAAGTGAATGTAAAATTGTGGTAGATAAGTTTGTAATAACATCATACCTGGAGTCTCAGCAGGTAGTCCACTGTGCTAATGATGATGTTGACTGTAGTTGTGTTTCCTGTCTGAGTCCTCAGGAAGTTCTGAAAATCTACAGCAAATGTTGGAATAAGATCAAACAACAAGCCGTAGTGAAAACATTTATACAACTCAGCCAACTTTAAACACTTTCGTTACAAATACTTGCCACTTACCATTGTTGTGGCCCTCACAGAGGAGCTGCAGAAACCTAAAGAGATCCTTTGTGAACTCGTCATCCTGCAGTACCTTTGAACCTGAGGACAGGAAATGAGATTAACTGCCCCTCCTGATGGTTAGAAGGTCAGAGACCATTTATTTTAATGTCAGCAAAGGTATCAGGTCCTGCATAGCTTTCTATGCCTCATAAAGCTGTGTAGTTGTTATGTTTTCTATATTTTGAGTTGGAACACAAGATATAATTTCACAAATTTTATAGGAATAAAAATTTGCTTAATTTTTCTTTCACACCAGCAAAGCTTTGTTGTACAATCAAAGCTTTGGGAGATTTTTTTTAAATCACACCCTGGTTACTACTGTGAAAATTAAAGGACATAAAAATCCCACAAAAATGGCAAGCATTGTCTTCTCATAAAGGACGTGGAAGAAGAAAGGTGAGGAGATTTGAGTCAGTTTGGGGCATCTGACCCTGGACTGAGCAATCTGTCCAAATGTTGCAGGAGCATGCATACTTTCCTTCAGTCCAAGATACAACAGAAGATGGTGGTGATGCATTCAGGACAAGGGAGGAAGGGAAAGGGGGACAGAAAGACTTCAAGGGAATGGGGAGAGGAAGGAACGAGTTGGACAAGAGCAATCAAGCTGTCAGCATTGCATAGAATGAGTAGAATCTAAACCATGTATTTACCCTGCTCACTCACGTTGACTGCGACTGATGAGATAAAAAACATGATCAGAGGAAAACAAACAAACAAACAAAACAAAACCAGACATAAGCAAAGGAGAAGACATTGATATTCAATCAGAAGAATTAGGAACAGGAGAGAAGAATAGAAATAGCTTATATACTCACACTGATTTGCGACATTGACATACGATTATGATTAAACAAAGTCTTAAAGTATATTCTGTACCAGACTAACAGTTACCATCACTTATGCCTGAGCTTATGAAGTGTAAATGAGCTGGAATATGCATGACAAAAATATATTTAGGTACTGTATGCTACCCGTCCTTCAAATAGAGACCTCTGATAAAAAAGATGTACTGTAGTTGTGAATTGTGAGTGTATTTAAGTGGCAGACAAGGCCGAGACAGGACTTAGACATACAGTAGAACAGGTTCACCTGCATGATCTTGACACGTGGTATGAAGTAGACCAGACACACTTATGGAGATGAGCTTGTACAACGACAAACTAAAGAGCAGATGCTAATGGCTTGTGCTGCGGTTTCTGAAACTTGTAACACTGAAGAAGAAAAATTTGTTTGCTGCACGAATGAAAACAATTCCACAACCAGTTTCACTTTCCCTGTTGGTCTGCAGCAGATCAGCATTCAGCAGCAATGCAGACTGTAGCCCTTAGCGTAATAAACATGTAGTATTTATTTTTGTTTGTTTTTTGTACAATGATCCAAGCAGGAAATTATTTTATGGCAACATTTGCAGTGTGCATTGGTCGATATATGAGCATAAGAGGGAGCCAAAGGAGACTTTACCATTTTCATTATCCTCACTTACTTGATCCTTCTTCGGTAACCATCCCCAGACCTTCAGCTTTATTTTGCCTTTCAAAAGCATTCAGGTCGAGAACACTGTAAGAAATAAACAAACAAGGCTGGACATGTGATAGATTCATTTTCTAGTATCACATTTTCATTTCCAAATTGGGATGCTCATGAAAAAACAACAGTCAAAAATCGTTGGTAAATATCATAACTACCTTATTAACACTAAGAGTGTTCGACAACGCACCACTGATTTCAGTTGTTTACTTGTGACTAGTAAACTGTGGATGATTTGAACAGTAGCTATGAAATAAAACTGAATTTAAGTTAGATGTGTGTTTAGTTTAGATACCAACAGTCATTACCTGCAGGACATCATTAGTCCGGACAAACTTTTGAAAAATCCAATGTCTCTCTTTTCCTTTAGGTAGTCCAGCATTTTCTGTATCAACATAAAAGTGCAATAAATGGTAGGCTGGTGCCATGACTTCACAATTTCTGCACGCCGGCTGACACATACCTGCTGGACTAGAATGTTTCCTCCATTGAGAATAGAGATGCCTAGTTTGAGCGTGAATGTCACCATTGCACCGAGTCGACCTGATCACCAAAAAATATTTATAATTCAGTGACCAAACCACAGCCTGAACTTTAAAATGCTGGAGGTGAATTTGTGCTTTCCTACCTTTGCTTGCACTGATCATCTGAAGCACCATCTCTGCAGCTCCTCTGTCGTGCAGTCTGGCTTGCTGGTATAGCATCTTCTGCTTCTCCATTTCCTTTTCCTACAAGAAATGATAATACAGAGACACATTTCTTCAGAATAATTCAGTAGCACACAGAGCAGTCTTCCTGCACAACTAGTTGCTCAGTTGCACCTCAAATGTTTTTTCCTTCCCTTCCTCCTCTTCCTCTTCTTCTCCTTCAGCACAACTCTGAAAGTGAGAGCAAACTGTCAACCCTATGAAGTTCAGCTGAACAGCAGACGTCTGACAATAACCTTTGAGGAAATAAGGTACCTTTGCCATCATATCAGCATAAGCAATATACAAAGGATCCTCATCCAATGAACTAACAAAAGAAGAAAGTAAATAATTAGCTTTAACCTTGTGTAGCCACAATCACATTTCATCATTTAAAGAAAGATAAACAAGTTTTAGTGGTTATATTTAAAGTCACTTTAACCACTTTAGTGGTTATATTTAAAGTCACAAAAAAAGCAGCAAAACTAGATTTCTGTAAAAGGAATATAGCAGATTTCTTTGTCTCTGCCCTTGAACAAAATAAGAGGATTTTGATTATTGCGATGACAGTCAAACTTCATATGTAGCACAGATTGTGAAGGTGTCTGTGTGAGAGGATCTGAATACCTGCACTCAGTGAGAGCATTGTGGCTGAAATGCAGAACAAGCTGGTGAAGTGGGTCTGGTTGCTTTCTGACATCTTCCTCTTCCTCTTCCTCTACTTTGGGCTGTGTTTTCTGGACAAACCCATGCAATTAAATCCTAGAACTCAGGAAAATTTGAACAACAACACAACTGAAAGAGTTTTACACTTCTCTTCTTACCTTAAGAGAAGCGGAAAAAGTGGGAAAAACACGTGCAAACAATTACAAGCATGGGCACAATGACAAGCACATCCACAGGCATTCTGGCACACACACACACACACACACACACACACACACACACACACACACACACACACACACACACACACATAGCAAACACACAATGCAATGTTAAAAGATGGACGATGCGGTTAAGCATAGCTCTCCATGTTTACGCTTTCAAAGTGTAATTCAAACTTTCACTTCTTAGGAAGTTGACAGCAGCCAACTATCTGTGGGTTTCTCTGATATGAAGAAAGTCTAAAAGAACAAAGTGATATGAATTCACATCACATCTTCACTTCATTATTGAAAAATAGAAAAACAAACTCATTAACTCAGTAGGGTTTCTATAGCTCTTACGCTTTCATGATTGTCTCCCATTAAGAAAAACGAATTCATTAAACATGATTTCATGTGTCTTTGAACATTTTCTTTAAGCTATGCATAATAAGCATTAAAATGTGTTTTTGACTACAAAGTGCAAAAAACATTTTTAATGCTTTCTCTACAAACACGATGAATGATTATGTTGTTTTATGATGGTTAAAACTCCCCAGCTTTCATTAATGTCACTGATATGTTGAAGTGTTATGGCAGGATGCCCTCTTGGCAATGTTGGACACTGAGGTTAAAGTATGTCAGCTGGCTCTGACATCATCAATGATGTCATGCTTGCCATAAATAGGCCTCACGGTGAAAAACAAGATGACACAGTGTGAGTCAGTCATACGTGGGGGGGTACTTCTGAGACAGTAACTAAAGAAAGGTGGTGCTACAGGGGCAAATTCAGCACATAGGTACCAACAACAGGGCACTAGGGAATGACACAAGTACTTACTGCAAGATCCTGCACTAGCTTCTCCTCAAATGAGTATGCCTCTGTTTCTATCCATATTCTCTGATAAGCCAGAAGGAACAGGTTAATAGAGCGATGCCTACGGAAGGGTGAGAGGAGATTAGCCTGGGTTAGATAGGAGCAAGGCAAAGGAGGTGGGGAGTCCTTTCTATGCAGGAGGAGGTTAATATTGATTAGTCTAAGGCGCTGGCACTTCAAACTGATCACCTGAGGGGAAACTGGTACGCTGCACATAAATGTGGTAATGCACATGCTCTCTGTCAGAAACTGGATCTAGCTGTAATTTTTCAAATGTTGTTCAAAAGTCTTAAAATTAGACAGAAATTCTAGAGTTGATAAATTGGCTAATTACTGAACTTCAATTGGTAATATGTAGCTTGTGATATTCTGATAGGAGTTATACTTTTACGTTGAAAGCCACATTCAGTAGACCATTAGCTTAGCTTATCATAAAGACTGGAACCAGGTGAACTCACCTTGCCTTTCCTTTGTCCAAAAGAAAACAAGTACATTTACAGCTCATCTGCTTGAGGACAGATAAAATAAAGGCAGTTTTTGCTAGGAGGACTTTTGATTTACTGCATGATAGCCATGATGAACTGTTCAGATAAATGTCTGTTGCTCAGGGTTCACATTTAGAATAACAGGATGAATCAAAGTCTCAACAAAAGCCAAACTATTCCAACAAAGCACTCTAGATCCAGTTTGCTGCTAGCTGTAGCATTCATCTATTCTAAAAAACTGGCCAGTGGGAAAAAAAACAATGCAAAGATCTGAATGCAAGTTGGACATAGCATAAACTGTAAGGAGGGGTGGGGGTTCAGTATCCAAAGTCATACAGTAGCATCATTAAGTCTCCACTACGTTACCGTCAGCATGGAAAGCAGACTGGCATAGTCTGACTTCTCGAGCATTATCTCCAGCCAAATAATTTGGTAGGCATTCAGGAAGTAATTATTAGTTTTGTACCTGAGGGGATGAGGTACAAGAGTGTGATACAGTGGAGAGAAGACAAAAGGCGACATCTGAATGTGTGCAACTCAGGAAAAAGTGGTGACATATCCCTCCCCGACAAGCACAAACCTATAACTACAAACAAAAGCAATCAACAATACTGTCTAATAAAGATTATCAGCTGTACTGTGTCACTGTTCACTGTGAACAAGACTTAATAAATGAGTCATGCTGGCAGGCGGGCGGGCAGCATCGTCTGAGCACACACTGAAGATGGCCACATCCAGGTTGGGCCTCATAATTGTTTTCCTCCCCACTGTAGCCCTCTGCCTGACTTCCTGTGATTGAGTTACAGAGCAGCAGGGCATGAAATTGCTATTTGGTCCCTTTATTTCTACTTGTTGATAACAGCTGCAGGCCAGACATTTGTCCTACAAACGCAGGAAGGGAAGCATTAATGCAGGGTCACAACAAAGAAAAGGAGAAAAGACAGTTATGAGAAAAACAGTGTGTTGGCCTACTGGGCCAGTAAACATAGGGCCGGTATTTGAACACTTGCCACACAGCTTTCCATTTGCTGCTGGCGCTCTGCTGCAGGTGAATGTTCGGCGTCAACTCGGATTCATGGTTACATGGCTGTATTGATTGATAGAGGGGATGCGGGTGTACTCAGTCATACCTGGGCAAATTATAAAGTGGAGCCATGCGGAAGCAGGCAACGACCGCTCTTTTCCTCTGTTTGGAAAGCAGCTTCTGCCACACACATTTCTTGGATCTCAGTGGCTGCTCCACCTGATGGGAGCAGAAAAAGTCAGGAATAAGTCCAGATCATTTATCAAGACATTTTCTAGCAGGTAAACCTAGGCAAAATAAAAATGAAGATGTTAACCTGATATTTTATGAGGATTTTCTGAAGTGCTAGTAATTATGTGTAAATCAGTGACTCAACCTTAACCAAAAAAAGTGCAAATGTGGAAGGAGTGCATTTGAAGAGTGAGTCAGACTTAGTGAAGTGGACCAGTGCAACTACATTTGTTTTTGTTACTCACAATAAGTAAAAGGCACACGGTGCAGAACAGAATAAGTTCTGAATCACCCACAAATTAGAAGACTGTTCATCACTAGAGACAATATTTGTGGATGTTTGGCAATGACACAAGCACGCCAAGAGTAGTTTGCAGCTCATCTTGTGATTGGATGTGTCCGAAAGTTTGAGTGACCTGCTCCAGGTTGAAAACAGCAGCAGAGATCCTCTGGATACGGTCAACCACCCTCTCAGGATCTGGAGGCCCTTCGCTTCTCATCGATATGTCTTTGTAGAGGTTTAGCTGCCACCTCACTGCAGGGTCCTCCGACTGGGACCGTGTTAAAAAGAAAGAAGTAGAATACAACTCATGCAGTCTTTTAAATCTTGTAATCACAAGCATGCTTGAAAATGTATTCATCATCCTCACCTTTTCTCGAAGATGCAGATTTTGCCGGATGTGATCTTTGACCTCTTCATCAGTGTCCCTCTATTACACAAAAGCAGGAGATGAAATTCAAACATCTGAAATACAGTTTCTTACATATCAGTCACATAACAGATGACCCACCAGGAGGTAGCGGGTCTTGGCAAGAGAGATGAGCTCCTGGTCTCCCGGGGTGCACATGTTGAGGCCGATCGGTAGCATCTTCTTTAGAGCCGCCACGATAAGAGAGGTCTGGATGGAGTAGAACTCCCCACGCCTTTTCTTATGCCTCCTTTCCTGGTCCTGTCCTCCAGACTAAAAAAAGAAATAGCAATGTCAAATTGAGACAAGGCAGTACAACATTCTAACAAATACATATTTTTCAACATTTAAATGTATATGTAAATAGATGCCCTTACAGTATTATATTTGAGCAGTGTAACTGAACAAAAGCCAGAGGCAAGACAAGTTCTTATTTATTGTCAGAATCCATAACCAGACGGATTCTGTGCTGCTGAGGCTTTACAGAGGAGTCAAACTAGCAAGTTATTTCTGTTAGCAGTCAGGAAAAGCAGCAAATTTAAACTTATGACTATATGTATATATAGATATATACACTGACATACACAGAAATACACACAACAGGATAACACAATCTATTTACTGCAAACACCAGTCACAGATCACATGGTTGGGAACAGAAGGGCTGGATTTCATTAGACCAGATGACACATGTTCCGCCCACAAGTGAATGACGAAAACAACGTTAGCATCACACACGGTGATAAATGGGAGACCACAGATAATTAGGAGACAAGAAACAGAACATAACTAAACTACAGACTATATTGGACAGTGGCACAAGCTATTGGCTTCTCTGCTTAGCGACTGGAGCACATAAGCCAATAAGACAGTAGGTAAACAGCTCATGCACTGCATCACTCTACCTTTTCCTTAAAGGACTGTATGAGACAGAGAGGGAGAGACAGAAAAAAGGGACAGGTAGAGGAAAACGATGAGAGGGTACTCGGTCCTCAAATGGATCCAGTGAAAACCATTTGTTTCCCTAAACTGCTCAACAAGGCAGAAGGGGATGTTCTGACCCCTGTGAGGCAGACACGGGCTAAAGGTGTGAGGGAAGGTTTGGCTACAGATGAATGAATTTGAGTTTCTGTCAAGTAACATTAGAAACATACATGCATAAATTCACTCATACAGGCATAAGTCAAAGTCAATCATGATCCTGCTCATTTCAGGATCATTTTTTTTGTGTCAGACAAAGTTGAACACAGATTTGAAGGGTTAAGGAGCAGTTATACGTGATTAAATGTGTGTTAGTCTGCTGCAGGAATAAGGAACTAAAGCAGTTTGGGAGCATTTGTGAAAATACATAACCAACCTTAGACATCTTGGTTTTATTATCACCAGTCAAAAAGGAAAGGTTGTTGATTTCATTCTGGACCACAAAGTTCTGCTCTTCTCTTTTGAAATTCTGAAAAAAGACAAAAGCCGCAGACAGTAATGACTTTTCAGGGTTCTTGTTCATAATGCCAGCTTGTTTTTTCCAGATTAGCATGCAAGCAGAAGGCAGAACTTACATGAGACTTGCACCAGAGGATAAATATCTCTGCAACCATTCTGAAGAGTTCATTGGAGTCAGCATCGGGTTCTTTCAGCCATCTGGACCTGCAGCAACGGAAACAAGTGCATCAGGACCATCTCCTTTGAAATACAGCATGACGTCATCTGTTACTCAGTGTGCTGACCTGTTGTTGTCCACATAGCGGATAAGCATTGGGTAAAAGGCGTACAAGTCCCTGCAGAGTACAGCAAACTCATCCAGAATGAGTAGCTCTGCCTCCTGGGTGTCTCCCTTGTTGTCTGCCTTCAAAAGCTCTTCCTCAGCAACCACCTTCACCGTCTTCTTCTTCAACTTCTCCAGCGTAGGCAGGAAGTGGCTCTTCAGCAGGTCTGCACGGGCCTTACCGATGATGGGCTGTACGTACACTAAACAGAAAATTTCACTCAGTACAGATCAGCAAGCATTTAAAATGTTTCACTGTACCAGAAAATCATATCATTCCTATATTTTCTGTAGAATCATCTTTATTCAAATTTAATTATAGGTTTTACAGTATTTACTCTTTCTCATTAACATTTATGCAGTTAATTAACTGGTAGCATTAGCACTAATAGCATTCATGCAGAATACAGTATACATTTAAACGTTCGTGAACCCTCCCCATACAGATACTTAACCACCTTCTATCTGTATTACCTTTTCCCACACTCCTATCGACTGTTTAAAGTAGTTTTGTGTCCCACGGAAGTGCGCTGCGTTCTGAGACTCACGGAACATAGTGCACTTCAGGATGCCGTCAGCCAATAGAATGCGCGTACGGTATCATGTGACTCCTACTAAAAATCTGCGATGAGGTGAAGTTGCGCGTGTTGATGCACGAATGCGCGAGGGATTACTGTATGCTGAACTGCCTGAATAGGTTGACACTGGATTGGTAATCCTGCAAGACCTACTTTATATTTCATGCTGGACTCCTGTGAAATGCTGTTAGGCTTTAATTTTGAAAATAAAAACATATAATGAATTCAGCAATGCTAAATGATAATGTGAAACTTAAAGTGACTTAAATCTGGTGTGGACTCAGGATTATCATATGATTTTGTCCCTGCACACCTACCTGCAATCCGCTTCATCCAGGAAGCTTCATCTATGCCCAGGTTGTTGTTGAGGATCTTCAGGATGTTGCCGAGAATGAGGCTGAGGTGCTCAGAGGTGACAGTGGTGCAGCAGATGCTGCCCCCACTGGCTTGCTGGTTCTCAGGACCCCTCTCCCACCAGTAGGACAGGTAGTTGCACAGCATGGGCAGCACCACCTCAATAACATGAGGCATCTCTGTGTACCGGGCTCCAGACTCGGACATGTCATTGATGTCCTTCATCAGGCCGTCCAGCCGTGGCATCCCAGGACACATCTCCTCAACTGAATCCGGTATTCCCAACACTGAAAATATCACAGGATTTTCAAAACTACAGTTTTAAATATGATGTTAAAGGTAGTGGTGTTTTTCAGACTAAACAGAATTTAAGAACAGCAGGTGTGCTTGCAAAAGTGTTGACAGAAATGAATACATTTGAAGCAGGTAGTCCTTAACACACGAACACAATCAGTTCCAACAGGTTGTCCATAAGCTGAATTGTTTGTAAGACGTTATTTATCAAATTTCAGTCTATAATCACCATTTGAGGTCATTTTAAATGCCATTACTACACTAAATACAAAAGTATTAGTCCTCAAGACTTACCAGAAACAATTACAGAAGATATAAAACTACAAAATACTGTATTACCATAACGTAACTTTACATTTCAATCTCTGCTGAATGAATTCTATCCTGGGGGATGTAGAGGCTAAGCCAAGATTTCCACCACTGAGGTATTCCACCGCACTTGTGTGAATGACACACTGATGTGATTCCTGGTAATCAAAAGTCTGACGCCCTTTTTTATGCTTGATTACTCTGTTTTATTTCCATACATTTCTGAGTTAACTTGACAAATAGTTAACATCAAATAGAAAAACATTAAGAGTTCAGTGGTCAGTGGTAATGCTTCCAGGCAGAAACCTTGCATATAATTGACATAAAGAACTTTTTTTGTTTGTGAAAAGTGGCTCCCTCAACTCTACTTAATTTAATTAAATTATTTTACTTATTATCAAGTTAGCACAACATTACTGCTTGACTTCAGATTATCCTGAATACACGAAAAAAAACTCATCATCATCAATCAAATTCTGACTATGGAATGTGTGAAAACTGACTGTAGTGCTGATATAATTTAAATCAATCTACTTCTGATAATCAAGTCTTTCATTTTTGAACAAATACATGTGACTCACTGCTTCGTTCTCGTGCGCTCCTGGTATTAAAGACAGAGCAGGGGTTATACGTGTTGAGTAGAGGCTCTAGGAAGGCTACAGGCATTGCTCCAGCTAGAGTGGCCAGACACTGGCCAAGAGCTGGTAGTTGTCTGGAGGGCAGAGAGAGGATGAGATCTGCTGAAAGCTGCATTGAATTGCACACAGCTTAAACAAGTAACCAGTTTGGATGTTTACCTTTCTACGTAGATGTTTTTCCCAGTGCCAAGTGCGTAGAGACTGGTCAGGATGCGGTAGCAGGACACTTGGACATCCTCCACTGGGAAAAAAAAAAAGATTAGCGTAATAGTACGTCTAAAGAAATGATAATGTCTTTCAGGCTGAATCTAGCAACACAGGGCTTTAAGCTAAATTCTAACGTATTCATAGAGACACTGTTAGCATGCAACTTTACAAAATATACATATGTGGATAAAATTGCTGGTACCCTTTGATTAATGAAAGAAAACACAACAATGTTCACAGACAAAAAATGTACTAAAAATTATCCAATAAAATAATACATTGGTTTGCAAGTGTGGTTCAACAGAATTATTTAAAAATAAATAAACTCATGAAACAGGCCTGGAAGAAAATGTTGGCACCTGTAGAAAAGACAGAAAATATTACAAAAATATTATTTGGTTAGTTTCAAGTTATTTCAATGACTGTTGTGGGCTTTTCTTTCATTAACCGAGGAGTACCAACAATGCTGTTCACGTGTGTATAACATGTTAGGACACTACCTAACAAGCATCAGTACAGGTACCTGGCTTAGTAGAATTTTGACCTAATATTTGGGCATTCGGTGATGTCAAAATATAAAGATCATATCCCTGTATTTACAGTAAAGTTAACACTTTGCTCCAGCTTTTTATCAGCCTTTAACACACATTTGATCATTATTAATTGCCATCAGGACTCACAAAGCAGGTCGACTCCAAAGTGGTGCTGAGTGATGTGTTCAAACAAAGCGGTTAAAATAGGGAGGAGTGCTACAGTGGTGTAGTTGATATTCTGCGACACCCCTTTCATCTGGGACCGTGAGTGAGTAAACTTCCCTAGTTTCAGGTTCTCAAATGTTTTCTCCAGGTCTTCTGCGGCGTTCTCGAAAAACGTCCTGAGGCCCACCCTCACCAGCTCAGAGCCAGACTTCATTACCGTCCTGTTGAAGTGACACGAGGTGTGAGAAATCACTGATGCTTAATGAGGGGCTACCCAAGGGCAGAAGTGTACTAAACCACAGGATACTGTTTGGCATGCAAAGACCACAGTGCATATGCACGTCAGGACAACCTCACTATGAAATTACAGACTGTGAAGGTTTTAGTCAAGAAATATGAGACATCAGTATGAGCCTGACGTCCCTTACATAAAGCGTCAATGATTCATTAAATGAAAAGGTGTATATGTAAATCCAACGTGAGGTTGCCAGTGTTGGAGCTCTGACATATTGTATGACATTGTGAAATAGAACAATGCATTAATATGATTAGTCTGCCCATTTCCAGCATTTCACAGTTCATAACGTTGCCAATTGAATTTCCCATTTTTAAGCCTTCTGTGTCCCAGTAGGAAGGAGAAAGGAAAGAGTCTGTGGACACCAGCTGTAGCTCCTCACTACAGACCAGACATGATAATACATTGTAGATTGAGCCTTATGATGTGTGAGCTGCATTAACAAAGAGTACGTTAGAGTACAAAGAACACTACAGGCCCTGGGCAACACGTGGTGTCTGAAAATTGTTTTGCTTATTTGAAATGCCAGAGGATATTCTGTATCTTTTAATGTCAGCACCTCCCATAAGACATTATGGGAATAAATGTTTTAAAAGAAAATGCTCATGGTTCTCTAGACAGGTCCGTTCCTGCTTCCAACAGGAATATGTTAATGTTTTCTTACAGAATTATTCCCTTACAGGAAATCTTGGCCAAGGGCAGACGGCTCCATCCATGTTATCAACTAGATGAAAATAAACTTGACCTAATTCCAAATTCCCTGCGAGTCGTGATGCCTAATTTCTACACACCTGGTGTCCAGTGTGTGTGCCAGGATATGCAGACAGCTGACAATGGTGGTAGAGTCACTCCCTACAAGACAGTAAAAGAGCCATTACTATGACATAAGCACACCTGTTATTCATGTTTAAGGGCCTTTCATGAGCCTCTTTAGAATTCAGTGCTTGAGTTTGTACATGCAATAACTTGCAGTCCCCGGTTGAAAAGGTTAATTACAGGTTAATTACTAAGACACATTTAGTTTATGAATATCTGATGCATGTCGGACATCCACTGTAGTTGAAGGACTGATGGTTAAATTAGTGCAGCTTTTTCATCAACTGAACTATCAGTTAGAAAATCTAAATAACCAATCACTATATCAGTAGAAGGGGTGAATGTTCTTGTTCTTAGGGATACATGCACACTAGCTTTTATACCAAAGATATGATAAGACGACTGATATCTTGCTTGTACAGTATATATGAAGCTATAGTCCATAGATGATAGCTTAGCTTAGCACAAATACTGGAAGCCAGTAGCTTGGCTCTAAGCAATCTGTTTGACACACATGCACAGTGGCCATTCAGTCGTAATCAGCTTACCAAAGAGAGAAATCCTATGTCTGACAAGAGCTGCCAGTTTACAAAAGAGGCTGGAGGTGTGATGGACAGACACAGCAAGGAAATCAGACAATCACAACGAAATTAATTATTTCAGAAAGAATTAAGAAAGTTGCAAGAGTTTAAGATTTTTAGTAAAGAATGGTGACTTATTTTCATGCGATAATGCTTCATGTAAATGACATTGTTGTCATTGTGTACCTCGTCACCATCTCCTTCTCCTTGTTGGAAGCATAACCGCTGCTACTCAGGTTCTTGTTGGGGGAGGACAGGAAGTAAAGCGAGTGGTTCTTGAAGTACTGGTCAATAAGAGGAAGGAGAACCTGAAGGAGGATACAAATAATGACATGATCAGATTATCTTAACATAAACTTATCTAAAAATGAATCCGCCTAGGTAAAATGTTTGCATTTTATTGCATCATTACTTTGGCAAAAAACTTGATTTCCTGTTCATGAGGGGATCTGTCTGTTTTGCCACTGGCAGCCATGGCCTCTGGAATGAAATCAAACAAAACAAGTTTAATAGTAAGTAGTTTAGTGTCTCAACTCAGGTCTATGTGATATTAGCATACCCAAGTGAGCGATGAACTCCTGAGCTGAGTCAACATACTTCAGAAGCTTCTTGAGGAACTTGTAAGCAAACCTCTTCTCCATGGAGGATGAATCATGCTCCAAGTCCTTCAAACCTCTGCGATAAAATAACAACTTAACTGTATCAAACCACCAGGTTCTCTTTCAATAAAGTTCTGAAGGACATTGACATAATACAGGTTGCATCCAGAACCTTGTGATGCTGTAGCCGTTGACCTGCAGGAAGCGGAAAAGGTCCTGGGCCTTCTCCCGATCGCGGGCTTTCTCCTTGGCTGTCAGTGTGTCATAGGGCACCAACAGAGGGTGTGTTCCCCCACCTTACAACACAGATGACCTAGTGTTAGCTAAAGGACTATCAGTCACAGCTTTTTGTCCAGCTTTCTGATATATTGTTTCTTCCTGTTTGTTTTTCAGATATCTGTGGAATATGTGTTGCATATGACTGAGCAAATCACCTCTGCTTCCAAGATCACTCTTTTTCTTCCTGGCCCAGATGTTATGATAATTTTCAGCCACCACCTCCACCATCCCCTAAGAATATAATAAAACATTAGATATCATTTAGAAGCTTCACATTACTCATTCACATTATTTTCATCTTTAATTCACACTGACAAAATATCTGACTTTTAAAAAAGCTGGCCACTCACCTGCAGCTCTCTGGACAGAACCACGTTGCTCATGTCAATCGGACTTGGATTAAAGCCGTTTGCCTGAACATGTTAAAAACATTTACAGTGTACAGTGACTCACACTGTGTTTTTGTTTCAAATAAGTTTCATAAACCAAGCTAATGAAATAGATTTGTGATGTCAGTGCTTGTCTCCGTCACAACTACTGCATCATACCTGTGAAACCTGAGAGATCTTTCGCATTTTCTCAGTCTCCCTTAGCTGAGACATGCTTTCTCCATCTTTGGTCCTGTCAATACTCCAACCCATCGCCAACATGCTCTTCAGGGACTCTCTGATTGGCCATCTGTAAATCTCTTTTTCCTGAAGCACAGAAATAAAAATTGGGACTAAGCCTAGAAGTTTCAAACTTTCAGTCTTTTAGTCTTGATCATCTTTACATCCTGTACCTTCTCTGTTAGGGCTTTGTACGTCCTGAGCTGAGGGTGAATCTTGGCCTTCTCATCAACACAATCTCCATATTTCCATCCCAGCAGCACCTGAGGGATGAGTACAGAGAAATGTGCAATGTGAAAGCAATCCTCATTGCCTTCAGAATCACTTAAGGATGCTATATACTATTTGGAAGACTGGGTAAGATATTAAGCATGCATAACACATTAAGGGGTCATTGTACATTGAGTTCTTGCCATCCTCAGCACTTTGTAATTGTTTTTGACAGATGCAACAATGCAGGCTAAGCAGTTGGCACAAAAGAGAACAAGGGCTTTCCATAGTGGACACTTTCAAAATTACTGTCAGCATTCCCAGAGTATCCCTTTCCATAATAAGAGAAGAACGGACCGTCAAAAGAAAGAGTTCTGTGGTACCAGAAAAAGAACAAGATAAAGATATTAAATTGAACCATATTTTTTTAATTCTGAAAAGGCTGGAGAGATTCATGATGATTTGGAAGGGTTACACTTTTTTAAGGACATAGAAGTGTCTACTGTTTTTTCTGTGACTGGTTCTCAACTGTAACTGTGGAACTGAACACCTGTTTGATTAGTAATAGCTCTCATCTTTGGCTCTTACCTTTTCTGCTGACCATTTCTCATGGGAATGCTCTGCATATTTGTTGGCAAAGTGCTCCAGCTTCTCTGGAAGAGCAATACTTGAAAAACAATGTGACAGTTAGCATGTGTGTATACAGTACATGCATGTACCCAAAATCAGGTATTATGCATACATGTACAGGTATGATATAATAAGTGAAACAGATGCAACATTTCTCTTTTAAATCCGTCTTTAATTTACTTAGAAGTACTGATGGGCTTGGGGTCAAAGTTGCCCTGAGCATCAACAGAAACAAGTTTCTCCAAAGTGATGCTAATGGAGGCATCAACGTAGTCTGGTGGCAATGCTCCGGCTAGGGCACTGAGGCACGGCATGGCCATCTTGAATAGGTCTTGGTCATATTTCTGCATGATAAAAGAGGAAAAGCTGCAGAGTAAATTCAAAACTTAGTTCTTAATATTGCCTTAAAGCAACAGACATAACAAATTAAATGCATTAGTTTAATTGTTCATTTAAGGTGTATTGAGAGTTAGAATAAAGCTGATATAAAATTAAAAAAAGCCTCCATAGTTTCACTGAATCAGTGCAGGGAAAAGCAGAAGAGAATCCAATGAAGAATTATCCTAAAAGCTGGATAACCAGCATGCTCAGGGCTTCAGATCAATGAAGGCTGTCAAGATATTGATGTTTTTATGCCTGCTTTTTGCGTTGCCTTCTTTCGTGAGGGTGCATTAAGAGAGCTGAACTGAGTTCGGCCATCTGAATCAAGTACAGGCTTCAGTGAGATCACTCACATAAACACGAATTAAAGATTTAGATGAGTTTTGTTTTACTCTAATCACTTTGTAGTATATCTGTAGTCTTACATTTTCTAATACGTTTTGGGGGGCTTGCACCAGATCATTAACGATAATTACTTAGGTAATGATGAAACTACTGTGAAATCACAAAAGAAAAAAAAGCTTGTGCAACATAAGAGCAACCCCCTTACCCTCTGTGACAGAGACTCAAATACACCCCAGAAGATTTTCTTGGTGAGCAGTAGTTCATCTTCGGATGCTGTGCCGTAGCTGCCCCAGCCAGATGGGAGACAATAGTACTTCCAGTTCTGCTCATAGTGGTTGGTGAGTAGCTGGATGATAAACATGAAGGAAAGTAGATTAATAAATGTGCAACTTAATCAACAAGCAGAGACAGAAAGGCATGCAGCCTGTGCACGAAGTCACAGCATAACAACACTAGGTCAAAGAGGTATAGCAAACTAAACCTCATAGGAAATCAGATCTTCCACACAAAGTCAAATGAAATCCACACATTTCTGAAAGTATACAACAAGTATGTCCAACATTTTAGAGCAGTAACTCTTTATTACACCCCGAGTTTTCTCTCAGATGTATGAAGGGAAGCAGCGTGTATTCACACAAACCAATAATTCATCCACTCATGCTGCTGACCACCTCTTGCACATCAGCTGATTGTGTGTGAGAGAGAAGCAGGTGAGCCCAGCATATCTAAGGTGAGCCTTCAAATCAAATGTTGGAAATAGATATCACGTGCTTCACCACAGAGCTGAAAAACCTTTAATATTTCATATTAAAGCTTTAACAAAATTATTGGCACCCTCAGAGGCATCTTGCAGTAATCAGTCAGCAAGGGCACATCAAAGACGAGGCGGCGCAGGAGCTGCTGCAGCATAGAGGGACGGAGGTGCCTGCAGAATAAGGTAAGAGAGATAAGAGTGCTGCTGCCCTGGGCAGCTCCAAATCACAACATCATCAGACTATAAGCATATTTGTTTCAGTGATCTAAAGAGGCATTTTGGGAAGACAGGCTAGAACTATTAAGTTAACTTAACTGCACTAACTGATTTTTTTTCTAGTAGTGTGAGCTAAGTAAATTAAAGTAAAATAAAATAAAATAAATGTTTGTTTGAATTTTACTTCTTACTTGCAGACAGCTAGTAGGCACTCCTCTATAGCATCTCTCTGAGCCTTGGTGAGCGAGCGGCCCTTAGAGAGGCGGTAGATGGTGTGCAGAGTGGAGTCGATGAGGGTGGCATAGTGCTCAGTGCCAGCAAACAGAGGGGCACAGCGGGTGAGGAGGGGTAGCAAGGCTGAGCCGATGTAGCGGTTCATGGCCAGGGCCGTCTCCGTGGTACAAAGACCCTCCTTTACAGAGAAAGAGCCCCAAGTTACCTCGTGAGAGATTGATTCATTTAGTACGAGGAAATGTCACTTCAAAAAGGGGAAAAAAATAAGTTTTATATGCCAGCATTTTTGTTGCTGCAGTATTTTAGTGAAATGCTTATGAAATTTTAGGTGATCAAATGCAGTCTGTAAATATTGAATGAATACTGAGTCAAGCCACTGCTTTCAGGACTCTGGGTGACTTCAGTTGAAATTTTTATTTACAATTATCCCCAACTATGGCCTCTGCTTAGAGGATAAAACCCTTGCTTTCAAATAAACAATTATATTTCATGAACTCAATTTCAATGGAGCTGTCAAAATGAATCAATACTTATCTTCTTATCAATAAATATAATAAGATAACAAACACTGCTGGCCGAGAACATGCTATAAATGGACTTTATAACTGAGGACACTGTCATTGTAATGATTTTGTTGAGGTGCTTAAATTACATTATTTTTTATTGTTAATTAAGGTCAAACAACAATTATATGAATTATCTGTATTAAAATAACTACAACAAAGGTTCCACAAGGAGCTCCACATTATTATAAAAGGTGCTCAGCATTATTGACTAGAAAATTGTTAATGAAGTTCATGTAACAGTGGCTGGCCATTCAGTACTTGATTACTGCCAGTTTTAGCTACCGTATCCAGAGAGGTAGCAGCTCGCAGGTCAGGAAGGAAGCCCACTTCCAGAAGGTGAAGCAGAAAGCTCTGGTCCTCTATGCCATAAACCCTGTCCAAAAACAGCACCATAGGGGCTTTGTGATCCGGACAGAAACTGGCTGACATATCTGGCTCTGTCACCGACCCGTCTAAGAGAGTGAGACAAGGAATGGAAGGCATGGCATGTAGAGTAAACTGTGCTGGTGTTATTCCATCAAATATCAAGACAAATATCAGGTCAAAAAGTCTTTTCTAAGGAGGGGAGGCACAGTTTGCTGTCTTCATTCTGAGCTTGCTGACAAAACCTGTGGCAGAGCTCAGCAATTTAAGTGGCATGTCTTGTCATGATTATGCTGATCAATCAATAAGAGCAGGACAGCTTGCTGTTGAAATGATCAGGCTCACTCAGAGATATGAGAGTGTACAGTGAAGCACTGAGCTGATTAAACAGGCATGAGCAGTGAAATGAAATCAATAACCTTCCGCCACGCTCTCAAAGTGCAGACTTTGTATTTTAGTGTGCTCAACAGGGTGCGGACCGGTACCTTTGTTACTTATGGGCATTTTTAGCGGAATGCTAATAATGCCTACAAGGTCTTCAGTGGGGACTAGAGAGCGTAGGATGGCACGAATACGCAATGCTTCACCTTTGCCTTTGTTGATGAGCTGAAGAAGAGAAAATGCGATTGAGACAAGAGAAAATCTGTCCAAGGAACACACCAAATGAATTTAGTTTTAAAACACATACATGCATCTCTGGGGCACAACGTCCTAACAGATCAATGAGCGCAGAGTAAAAGGACATGATGGCATTGCCCATGTGTACCACCTCCTCCTCATCATCACCGTCAGCAGATCTAACAGTGGGGAAAGTGCAGAATGAGGAAACAGAAAAGAGGACAAAAAACAGAGAAATTATGTTCAGGCAAAGAAGATAACAAACTAATCTCAAGGTTAACCCCTCAGATTGGTTTGATAAGCTTTGCTGTTTTTGTATGGCCTACACATCAGAGCTGACTCCATGAACAGAGCCCGGCAGGTCTAAAGCTGGTGTCTCGGAGATCTTGATAGCTTCCTTCATGGCTGCCAGCAGGCCGTTTCCTCCCTCTCCCCTCAGGGCAGGTCCAAAACACTCCGGGCGACGAATGAGCAGCTTGACCACAACGCTGGAGTTCTCCTCCACACTCTCACCTGGGACACAAGTATAAAACTGTACAGTACAACCAAGAACAGATTTACTTTGCAGCATGTACACACACTGTAAATCTTAACATAAACATTATCTCCACAGTAAGCCTCTGGTATCTACTTTCAAAGTGCCTGAATAAAGGACTTCCAAACATTATTGGAAGATTGCTTTTGTTTTCTACCCTTTCAGATAGAGTTAAAGAAAGAGAAAGACAGAGCGAGTGATGGAAAGAAAGCCCTGAGTCCAGATGGTAACCACTGTCCTACCGTTAACAAACACAGCGAATCTCAAGAAAGAAAGGTAGCGCTCCCCCTCTATGGGGTTCCAGCCGATGTCCGGATATCCTTTGGCGAGGAGCATCGGACAGCTCTGTAGGCCGCAGCCTGCTAGGTAGGTCACCACCTACATGTATAGCGAATAAACGAACAGTTATGATACACAGATCACTACACATCCAGCCCTGCTGTATTAAACCTAGTGAAAATGTGTTTACGTCAAGCAGAAACACACCTACTAAATAAATAAAGACTGAACCAACCTTGTCCAAGTCGGGTTCTTCCAACGCAAGAGCCAGGCCATTGTTATCCATCACCGAGGAGGCAGCCACATCAAGAGGAGTGGAGCCTCTCATAGCTGGTGAAGCTGAAATACAAAATGCACTCATTTAGCCAACCTTTGACTTGTGTCATACACACATATCAATAAGTCTGCCTTTGGACTTCATGGTCCACTCCTTCTAGTTACTAAGATTCTTTAAACAAAGTTTCCTCCACCTGTAGACTAATTCACAGCATACAAACACGTCATATACATATTTTTAAAAGAATTTAAAAGTGTAGAAGGCTTGTAATAGATTTATATTTATTTTGAGTATCCTGTCAAACCTGTGTAGGTGAGCAATTTCTAAATGTGCTTGTGTGTATTTTTGCATGTCTGGGTACGTCTGTGTGTGCATCCAGAAGAGACACTGCAGCAGGATGCTTTTTAACACTGGGGCACTGCCCTGTTCTAACAGAATGATAGATGAGTCAGTAGCTTCTCAGAATTTATCTACACACATGAATTGGCATGAGGTGCGAGGCTAGTATGTGAATTTGATGGAACAAAGGTGTTGCATAAAGGTATACCCACCAAGTCCCACACTACTGTTCTCCAGAAGGTAGCTGAGGTGGTCGAACATGGCTTTCTGGTTCTGACGGCTGATCCGGCAGAAGTAGCACAGGAAGCGACAGCAGCTGGCCACCATCTTGGGGAAAGCAATTTCCTGTGGAAACAAACAGTTACTAAAAAGGCAGTTGTGGTTGCATTTTAAATCCAGACAGATGTGATCTTCAAATAATTTCAGCCCACAGTTCTCACATTTACAAATATACTGTGGACTAGCCATGCATTGCTAACTAATTACACCCCATAAAACACAACACTAATGTGACACTAATGTGACACTGGTCCTGGAGAGTTGATACCCTTTTCTGGTGTGATGAGTTTATTGTATTGACTTGTTACCAGAAATGACCTAATTAACATCCAGATGGAGCCTTTTCTGGCTTCCTTCACTCCCAGACTCTGAGGATAAAGACTACCTACTGAAGGTAGTCAGTAGGTAGTCTACTGAGACCACTTTATCAATGTATCCTCAGCCCGTGAACACGACTGTTGCACACACAGTCTACGTGTAAATGCAACAATTACATGAAACTTTCTGCTATAATCTTTTCTAAAACTCTGCAAAACTCTGTTGATGTCTGTGTAAGGACAGAAGACTTGAAAAGTATAAACCTGGGACTTGTCTCCTCCAAGCACATTGACCATGACCTCCATGACAGTCTCATGCATGCCCAGTATTCTCATTAAGTTAGGGTGTTGGTAGAACACTTTGTTGTTCATGATGTCTCTGAAATGGAACAATGACACAACGGAAACATCATTCAAAACTACCCCACTGAATTTAAATTGTGTGTCTTGTAGCATAAAACGAGCAATCTCATGAACATGACACATTGTGTAACTACCAAAATGGCAAAATATTTTTCCCAGTTAGAGCTCCTAACAACCCCAACCTACCCAAGTCCATCAATCATGAGTTTTTCTTCTTCTTTTCCCATACGGACAGACAGCAGCGATCTGATCTGACCGAGAGAAGCCAGCAGGTTGATGGTATCCTGGACTGAAGCGGCGCTGATTGTGTAGGTCTTCCTCATGGCCCTTAGCAGTTCCCCAATGCTGTCATACTGCCTCCTCAGCAGGCTGAACATCTTGCGGACCAACTCTGGGTCCTGGATGTGACACTCCTGAGCCCAGCTGACCATTGTTTGAGAGATCAGCTCTTTGAGATTTGCTGGGGGGAAAAAAAATAAGTAAAGTTGACCCATAATTTTGGAAAACAACTGGATTTCTGTTAAGGGTTTAAAAATGTTTCAGCTCCCAATCAAAAAATTCATCTTCTTATGAGTACACAAAGTAATTGAGAGTTAAGATTTCACTGGCCTTTACAGTTGACTCAAAAGCATCAGAACTGGGATTCACCAAATGAGAAACCACAGAACCCCAGGAGGAGGAAGCTGTGTTCTGCATGTGGCAGCAAAACTCAAGTCTTTCTCATAACAGATTTGTAATTTGCAGCTCGTCTGTCTTACTTTGTCTCTTCTAATCACCACATTCTGATTCCCAGTGGAGAGGTGAAACTCGCTGATGACGCACAACACAGCGCTTTATATAGACTGTGTACCCGCCAGCAACGCACAATTATCCCCATCACCAGTCAGAAGGGAACGGAAACCCGTTATATTTGGAGTATGTGACTGGATAGACTTAATATAACAGAACATTTGTTTGAGACCACTTGACCAATCCAATCATCTATGTCTAGAGTATGGTCAGACTGCAATCAGACTCAGTATATCATCCACCAGGGGTGGTTCTGGGATCAGACCTTGGGAGACAGCCCTGGGAAGTAGAACAAACGTTTGTGCAGGCAGTTTTGTTGCTGTCATGACTGTGAGGAAGGCTAAAAACACATAGCAGAGAATTGTACCAAAGACATTCTGGCACATAAAAGACAACATATTTCACCATTTCATCAGACTCATTTGTATAACACCATACACAATACAAAAAGCAACGGCAATCTCTTAAGTTCGTAACAAAATGTCACAATATGACATAAGTGTAGACACAAGAATGTTAAATACAATAAATCTGTTGACCCTTTGACTGGTACAATCCTATTTTATACTATTTACATTTCAAATATACTGTATATTCAATGTTTTAACTGATACTTAAAACAGCATAACAACAATAGCCTGTCTGAGCAGCACAATAGCAATCCTAATGTGATTTCTCACCAAAACAGGCTGAATCTGTAATTTCTCCAGGTAGAGGATGTGAATAATGTGAATGCACCTCCAAGAGGGCAATGTGCAGGTAAAACGCTAGTGAGCAACTGGTGTTCAGGATGCTTGTCTTCAAGCTGTGTTTCTTCTCTTAGCACCTCTTGTGATATCTATTAGGACATATCTGGGATTTTTTTGGAGTAAAAGCATAATGGTGGAAAGGGAAAAATTCCCTATCTCATTTTGCATGCTAATATCAAGGGGATCTAAACCTGCCTCTGCCAAAGTCCATACAGTTCCAAAGGGGCCAGTGAGCTCAAGGCCACAGATGTAACAGAACAGGTTCAAAGTGTAAAAGCTTCAGGGGTGTGCTATAGTCTTATAGTGAAAGTGAATTAAAGGTCTCAGTATAAAATACAAACACATACACACACAACACACACACACACACACACACACACACACACACACACACACACACACACACACACACAGAGCGTTAAGGTTTATTACTCCACTCTTTGAAGGGCCGTCACTTGACTGGTTGCTCCTATAAAAAAAAAAAAAAAGGCACCATTCAAAGACTGAATCCCTCAAAATGGCTCAGCGATCAAATCAGACTTTGAACACAAAACAGAAAAAGAAAAGACAGACACCTCCATACAACATCCATGTACAACATCAACATCCATGTATCCACCACCTCCACTTGGACCTGACTCTACTTCACTCAGCTGCGTCTCTACAATTTATTCTGTAAGTATTGTTCCATTAAGTGAGAAACAAAAACTCATCTCATTCACAAAAAGGCATATTCAATGGAGTGGAAATAAAATCTGTTTGTGTTTGTGTAGAATCAGGAAAGGTTATTGATAGTTTTTCTGTTGATTTCCGGGAGGGGGGGTGTCATTAATAGTCTTATATGGTCCAGAAATTTGCTTCTGTGGTTAAACAGAGAGGTTTGTTTAGAAAGCTCATTTGTGGGTTAGTCTCAACTCTTCATCAAAGTTAGATCAGTGGGGTGTGTGGGTGAGTATGTGTGCTGTAGATATTTGTGAGTTGGTTCTCGGGGAGAAAACTGAACACGAAGATGGACAGCAACAGCTTTTCAAAAACTGAACCAATTGAATCACAACTGATGGTCAGGTCTATTGCAATTAGTGGATAGAGTTTTTAAGACCCTGTGACTGCATGTTTGATTGGATCTGTTCAACTAATTGACACCAGGCTGTCAATCAATGCAAGTGTGTGTGTGTGTGTGTGTGTGTGTGTGTGTGTGTGTGTGTGTGTGTGTGTGTGTGTGTGTGTGTGTGTGTGTGTAGGTGTGTGTGTGTGTGTGTGTGTGTGTGTGTGTGTGTGTGTGTGTGTGTTTAGCCAGGAGAAAGATGCAGAGCAGTAACCAATCCTATTGCAGAGTTGCATGGGTGTCAGAAGCACCAAAATGTGAAGTGACATTTGTTCCTCTCAGCCCAGATGCTTCATAACACCTGAATTACATTCTGTCAAACTATCACACACACACATACACACACACCACACACACACACACACACACACACACACCACACACACACCACACACACACGCACACATATACACACAAACCTTCCTGTGTTCCTCTTTAAATCACATCCCCTCCATTTTCCCTCTCTACAACACAACAAAAATATCTAACCAGTCGTGCATTAGATTGATCGAAGCTGACATTTTTTATGGTTTGAGAATTCACACACATTCCGTCTCACACACATTTTTTCCAGGCCAGTCATCATGTCTGAGAAATAAATACTTCTGATGGACAAACCATTCATCATTGGAGGAAATGATTTCTGCGCTCCTTTTACTTCATTCTCATGAAATAAGTCTCAGACAACAGCACATTTTGTATCTTCAGGGTCTGGCTGTGTGAGATGATGTGATGGGAGGAGAAGTTACGGATGGAGCAGCAGCACAGACAATATCATGTCATCTTCACTCTACCATTTTTTGGCCTCCGGTCAAAACTTTTTCTTATATAAGATCTAATTTTAGAATTCAAAATATATTAAAAAATGTCACACACACTTCTCAAATACAATACTGTCTCAACAAACAAATTAATCCAATTCAAGACTGCAAACTGAAAAAAAAATAAAATACAAAGTAAAAAAGAAAAAAAAATTGTGTGTGTTTCAGGGCCTGTACCATATACACATGTGTGTGTTGAAAAAATGGAATGTAGCCGTAAGAGGACACAAGCCAGTGTCTTATTGTACAGGTCAGGAAGGGCATCTGGCGTAAAACTTTTGCAAAATCAAACATGTGAATCAAACCTATGACTCCCATACCGGTAGAGGCCCGGGTTAACACGACTGCCATCGATGCTGTTGACCTACAGGGTGCCGGTGGAAATTGGACTACTGTTGGTTGAAGAAGGAGAGGAGGAAAGTGTGTTTGTAGGAAGAGAGAGAAGAGGAACGCCAAGAGTATAGGACTGAGAGTTGGGATGTTGAATGTTGGAACTATGACAGGAAAAGGTAGAGAGTTGGTTGACATGATGCAGAGGAGGAAGATAGACATACTGTATGTCCATGGGGACCAGGTGGAAAGGTAACAAGGCTAGAAGTTTAGGAGCAGGGTTCAAGTTGTTCTATCATGGTGTAGATAGAAAAGTAGATAAGGAGACTTGGTGGTGGAATGAGGAGGTACAGGAGTGTATACAGAGAAAGAGGTTAGCTAAGAAGAAGTGGGACACTGAGAGGACTGAGGAGAGTAGACAGGAGTACAGGGAGATGCAGCGTAAGGTGAAGGTAGAGGTAGCAAAGGCCAAACAAGAAGCTTATGATGACTTGTATGGTAGGTTGGACAGTAAGAAGGGAGAGACTGATCTATACCGGTTGGCAAGACAGAGAGACAGAGATGGGAAGGACGTGCAGCAGGTTAGGGTGATTAAGGATAGGGATGGAAGTCTATTGACAGGTGCCAGTAGTGTGATGGGAAGATGGAAAGAGTACTTTGAACATTTGATGAACAAGGAAAATGAGAGAGAACAAAGACTAGAAGAGGTGATGGCTGTGGAGCAGGAAGTAGCAAAGATTAACCAGGATGAAGTGAGGAGGGCATTGAAGAGGATGAAGAGTGGAAAACAGTCGGTCCTGATGATATACCTGTAGAGGTTTGGAAGTGTCTAGGAGAGGTGGCAGTAGAGTTCCTGACTGGGTTGTTCAACAGGATCTTAGATAGTGAGAAGACGCCTGGGGAATGGAGGAGAAGTGTGCTGGTGCCCATTTTTAAGAACAAGGGAGATGTGCAGAATTGTGGCAACTACAGAGAAATAAAGCTGATGAGCCATACAATGAAGTAATGGGAAAGAGTAGTGGAAGCTAGACTAAGGGCAGAAGTGAGCATTTGTGAGCAGCAGTATGGTTTCATGCCAGACAAGATTACTACAGATGCAGTATTTGCTTTGAGGATGTTGATAGAGAAGTACAGAGAAGGCTCAAATGGAGCTGCATTATGTTTTTGTAGATTTGGAGAAAGCTTATGACAGGGTGCCCAGAGAAGAACTGTGGTATTGTATGAGGAAGTCTGGAGTGGCAGAGAAGTATGTGAGAGCGGATGTGAGAGTCATCTGCAGTTACAGGGAGAAGTGATCAAGAAGGTGTAGGATTTTAAGTACTTAGGGTCAACAGTCCAGAGCAATGGAGAGTGTGGAAAAGAGGTGAAGAAGCGAGTACAGGCAGGATGGCACGGGTGTGGAAAAGTGTCAGGTGTGATGTATGATAGAAGAGTTTCAGCTAAATTGAAAGGAAAGGTGTACAAAACTGTGGTGAGACCAGCGATGTTGTTTGGTCTAGAGACAGTGTCACTGAGGAGAAGACAGGAGACAGAGCTGGAGGTAGCAAATATGAAGATATTGAGGTTCTCTTTGGGAGTGACCAGGAAGGATAGGATCAGGAATGAGTACATCAGAGGGACAGCACATGTTAGAGGTTTTGGAGATAAAGTCAGAGAGGCCAGACTGAGATGGTTTGGACATGTCCAGAGGAGAGATAGTGAATATATTGGTAGAAGGATGCTGAGTTTTGAACTGCCAGGCAGGAGGCCTAGAGGAAGACCAAAGAGGAGGTTTTTGATGTAGTGAAAGAGGACATGAAGGTAGTTGGTGTGAGAGACGGGGATGCAGAAGACAGGGTTAGACGGAGGCAACTGATTCACTGTGGCGACTCCTGAAGGGAAAAGGAAAGAAGAAGAAGAGTGTGTTGGAAAAATGGACTAGAGTGGAAAAAGTAATTTCCCTACGGGTATAATAAACAGTCCCTAGAGGTAGACTCTTTGTCTGGGTTTTTGGGTCGTCGAGCCCCATATTGACGACTGCCACCCAATCTGCTCCCTTTCACCGGTTCTGTTCAAAATCTTTATCGACAGACTTTCTAGGCACAGCCAGGATCCGGAGGGAGTACGGTTTGGGGACCAAAGGATTTTATCTCTGCTTTTTGCGGACAATGTTGTCCTGTTGGCCTCATCAAACCTGGAGCTTCAGCGTGCACTGGGACAGTTTGCAGCTGAGTGTGACGCGAATGGAATAAGGATCAGCGCCTCTAAATCCGAGGCCATGGTTCTCGACCGGAAAAGAGGGGTCTGCCCTCTTCAGGTCGATGGAGAGTCTTTGCCCCAAGTGGAGGAGTTTAAGTATCTTGGGGTCTTGTTCAAGATTGAGGGAAGGATGGAACGTGAGATTGACAGACGGATCGGTGCAGCTTCCGCAGTGATGCAGTCGCTGTATAGGTATGTCGTGGTGAAGAAGGAGATGAGTCGCAAGACGAAGCTCTCGATTTACCAAAACTGTCACCAGCACATCACACCTGCATCCAAATTAGCAATCCAGTATTCATTCTTCACAACAACTGCAGAGATCACCACCAAAGGCCTACTAAACAGAACACACACTCCTCTGTTTACACTCTGCTTTACTCCTGTCCTGGTCTAATATGGTCCACTTTGGGGTCACATTAATTCCCAGTGGAGAGACTGAATTCAGCATCCTTAGTCAGCAGTGTATATTTAGCCATGTGTAATTTGTCCATGTTGCACGTATAATTTCAAATGTTTTTAAAAGTAATAAAAATACTGTACATTGCTTCACATTATTTAATCCCAATCTCTACAATCAAAGGCAAACAATTGTTTTGTTATACCTGCAGAACAGGAAAATTGAAAATAAATAAAAATCAATATGTGTATAACAATAACACAACTTTCGACATTACATGTTCACATAACCAAGTGAAATCAATTCTGGACCGTTTTGTCGTGATAATCAGTGACTTGATTGGTGTGCCCCAACATCAATCAAGTCAGTAGTGATACTTGAGACAGAAAATCCAGTACGATTTGTTCCTGATCGTCACCCTGACAGACACCCTGATTACAGTGTACTGCTATTGTAATAATTGTTTTGCTTCGGTGTATGCACTCAAGTTTGATAAACTACGTCCGTGCATGTAAATGTTTAATCAGGTTAATTTTTTTTTATATTCACTGTGGTTTTTTTCTTTTCTCCTCACATCTCCAAGAGCAAATGATGAAAGACACTTTTCATACTGGAGCCTCTCCTCTACCTGAGTCTGTAACACCAGAACTAAATTGGAAAGAAATTGAAATGGAAATGACTGTCACCCGTGACTCAACCCACATGACACTAGCAAACAACCGAGATAAGGCTGTGGGTGGAGGTACAATAGCAGAGCTCCAGCTTTTACATTCTCCATTTGAGGTAGGAGCACAGACAGAGAGTTTGTACAAAAGGAGCTGAAAGACACCATAAACAAGCAAACAGAAGGAGAAAATAAACAGGAAGAATGTGTGTCAGACCGTATCCTTCAAACTCGTCAAACTCGTTAGACAAGAATTGCAGAAAAAGAAAAAAACTGAAAATTGTTCAACTGTGTTTATTCCTTGGATATTTAGACTTAAAATTGTATAAAGATTATTGAGTAATATTCAAAAAAAGAAGAGTTGCTGCGTGATGCGCTGGCGACAAGTCTAGAGCGTACCCCACCTCTGGCCTGTCGCAAGCTGGGATAGGCTTCAGCAGACCCGTGACCTGCAAGGCGGAAAAGCGACTGACGAAGAGATGACTACAGTCATCTCATCTACAAGAATATGGATGGATAAATGGATGTATGTATGTATGGATGGATGGATCAAAAAACAGAGACTTCCTCACATGGAGCAGCTTGGGCTATCCTCGTGGGCTCCTCTGCTTTGAGAGATTGGCCTTTAATCTTGTTCACCAGCATTAGGAGGCGACCTCTGATAGACGTTGCTTGCTTATCCTCGTCTTCCTCCATTGGGATTCCTGCACAGCACAAACAATCGACAAACTTACAGATGAAGAGAAAAGTGTATTGAAGCAATATCTCTGCCATATAGTTTCCTGTGAGAATAGTGCATTAATATAATGCACAGAAAAAGTGCAATTCTTAAAGCAAAGATTTTGTGGCTATGTGCGTTGAAGGAGCCACAACAGGTTGCTCAATGTGGCACAATTGAGAATGCTGTAAGATCGGTTGTACTGCAGAGGTTTGGGCAATTCATCATAACAACAGGAAGTCATAGCAATCTAGGAGACACTGAAGTGTAACTCCTCTGCAGAGGAACAGAGATACATAAAGAGAAACAGAGCATCTGTGGAAGAAAGCACTGGAACACTTCAGCAGAGGTTGACAGAATGGCAGCTCAAGCAATTATGTTCTCTGCAAATACTGTTTCTTCTAAATATAATGATGATATAATGAAACTGAGCTGCTGTGGTTTAGAGATTGAACTATTCGAGGCTCCTCCAGTTGAATTTGTTTTCTATATTTTGAACCATTTGAAACCATTTTATCACCAAACAATAGATTTTACAATTGACCAAGTTCAATAGAATATTTAATGTTTCATGACAAACATAACTAAGAAAAAAACTCATAAATGTCGGCATCTCACCACAGTGGAGCTGCAGCTGGTTGTGGAAATCATACAGCTCTCCCTGGATGTCTATTGGACATGGGCAGTCATCACCCATACTGAAGGTTAGCAGCATGTTGATCTAAATTGCAGAAACATGAGAGTAGACACGTTAATGCATAAACAATGTGAGATAACTCTTTGGAAGGATATCTGTGCAGGAGGCGTAGCTGTAGGAGTCACAGAGAAAAAATGCTAAGAGGCTGATTCTCCAGCTGCACTCAGTAAGACACACCATTAAAGTCCTTGAAGAGGCTGTGAAG
>CM023621.1:8765658-9000658 GCA_013358685.1 Antennarius maculatus | reverse complement strand
TGAGCGAGGTACTGAGTCCAACCCCTGGCGGGAGATGCTTTTTGGAAGCATCAGAGAAAAGGCGGATGGAACGGGTCTCAATTGTGACCGGGATGATGAACTCATCTTTCATCATGAGCCGCGCCTCTTTGGCTGTCTCCAGATGGATGCTTATCAGGACGTTGTAGAAGCCCTCACGTAACATGCCTGACAGGTATTGGTTGTCGATGGTGTATAACAGCTGTGATTGGTCGAGGTGACTGCAGAGGGCATGTGCCACCCGGGTGTTTCCCAGGGCACAGAGAGCACAGTAGAGCTTCAAGGTGTGGTAGTGGAACCTCCTCATGTCCTCTTGCTCAGACAGCTCCATGATGTCAACACACCTTCAAAAAAAAAGTGAGACGAAGTTCGCAAAAACAGTCTAGATAGGTGTTCTGTGTCTCATAGTACAATGAAATAAGGATCGATATGGTTCCCTGTATGAATTTTGACCTTTGTACAACAGAGCTGAATTCAAAGGAGAATAATGTCATACATATTGCTGCCAATGAGAGCAGTTCACAAGATCTTGAAGAAGAGTGCAGTCAGTAAACATGGAGAGGATTTAAAATACTCAATGAAGAAGCTTATTTGTTGGGGAAAAAAAAGCGTAATGTGTCATGTTGTTCATGTTCAGTGAGTAACACTGAACATGAACAAAACATTCCACTCGTTTGAAAGTACACTTCAAGTTTAGACAACAGAATGGTCTTTGATAGAACATATAGTCATTTGCGTTTAAAAAAACAAACAGCTTAACATTACATGATTACAGTAATCCATGATCTGTACCTGTTTTCCTCGGGAATATGCACAGCTAACATCTGCAGGGGTTCCAGACACTGAACTACCCAGCCGTGTCTCTCGCTAACCCTTGAGGTTTCCACCTTCAAGAAAGTATTGGGCATGCGGCTCCACAGCACGGCATTGATAGTCTGCACATCTAAACGGGGTGGACACTGGGGCACTGGGTTCTTATGTTCACTCTTGAAGATAGCTGAAGACAGAGGCATGGCATTCTGGACGGGGACATGACATGGATGAAGGATGTAAGCAATGCTGCATTTGTTCAACACCAGATAGCAACCTATTCCTACCTTAAAATTATCAGGAGAATGAATCAGAGTCCACTACTTTCCCAAGACACATTATTTTCTTAATTTTCACTTCATACACATGTACTAGGGCAGTACAATGGCGCAGTGGGTAGCAGTAGTATGAGAGCATTACTAATTAGATGCCATAGTCACAGAGAGATATAGTAAATCATTTTATTCTGCACACAAAGTCCCGATCACCTTTTCAAACTTACTACATTGGATTATTTCAGTCCAGAAGGTAACTCAATAGACCTCAATAAAAACCGTACCTTTATTTTAGCCAACTCAAACTGGAAGAGGCTAGGGCTAGTGGGTCGCACGAACACAGCAGGGAAAAGCTTGGTGTTCGGTTCCACCTGCAGCACAAATAACAGCACCAAGTTTAGAGCAGGTCCACAAAGGAAGAACACATAAAATGCTTGAGGACAAGAAAGAAAGTGCGACTTGTAGAGAGCAGTTAATGACGCATCACAAAATTCCACTACTTAATGAGTGCATGCGTGAGTGTGTATGAAGAAGAAGAGTGTTGGCTGGCTAAATGACTCAGCATCTTCACAGAGCCTGACATGGTTTAAGTGAGGGAGAATATAAGGAGATTAAACCCTTCAAAAGGGTTCTTTGAGGTTTAGTTCTCAGATCACATCCAAACAGGCAAAATCTAAGTTCAAAATTCAAGAGTGCAGATATCCTCTAGGAATATCTGCAAAGAGTGAAAAAAGTCGCTTTGAAAGTCAGCGGGATGAACTGCAGGCTAGAATGGAGAGGAGAGTGAATGGATAGTGGCACAGGGAATAACCACAACATGTAGAGGCACTGATGGATGGAAGTAAAAAGAGAGGTGAAAAGCCAAGATCACAAACAAGCTTTGAAGAAGTCACCCCACAACAAGTGAGTGTCTTGTGTATATACAGTGTGTGTGTGCGTGTGTGTGTGTGTGTGTGTGTGTGTGTGTGTGTGTGTGTGTGTGTGTGTGTGTGTGTGTATACACACACACAACACATATTGTAAGTACCTGGTAAGAAGTGGAAATCTCCCTTCCATTGACAGTGAATGTTACCAGGCCAGTGGCCTGGTCTATCTGACAGCCGATCTCTAAGTCCACGTTACTGCGGCCCGAGGTGTGAGCAGAGTTGGTGACATCTCCACCCCAGATCATGTAGCAGTTACTCCTCTTCACGCTATCAGAGTTGAAAGACTATTTAAAAAGGGTTTACACACTATATTGTCATTCTAAGCAACTCTGAAACTTGAATTAACAATTCAATCTTTTTTAATCCACATCACACTGTGTTGTGAACTACTGAACTGCTACTCAATTGCAAGATGGTTTGTCTTCTCACCTCTCATGGACTCGCCCTCGCTCATCCCCAAGTGTAACGGTTACCGTTCGGTTCTTACTGAGGTTGAAGTTGTTGCTATAGTAATGGTAGTCGGGGGTCACCCATCCGACCCATACACAGGCAGGGTCTTGACCAGCAAAGACTCTTACGGAGTGATAGTACTGAAATGAAATGTGGGAAAAGTTAGTCACCTCTGCAAGGTCTACAGAAATTGGTAATCTCTCAAAAAAGGGTTCAACTATACTGTAGTTATGCTGCTGTAGTCCATGCGTCTACTTTCATCGCTGTGCCTCACAGATCTCAACGGATATCTAACAGGAAGCACATTCAGAGCATTTAAAAAAAAACAGCTGATTGATTCTGACTGAACTGAACGTCTCAGACATGAATTAGCAACCTGTGTTTGACTTTAAGGACGTCCTCCTCATGGGCCCCGTTTATGTCAATGACAGGAGTGAGTTTGAAGATGGACTGGAACTCTACAGGCATGCTGAGACGACAAAACACCATGTCTGCATTACTGTTCTGGGTGCCAAATGTCTTGTGGGTGACTTTCAGACAAGGAGGGCTGTCTACGGTGCCGTCGATCCTGGTTACCTGCAGGTACAAGAAAAGTCTGAAATCCTCTATACCCTAATTCTACAGTTTTTAACTAACAAATATTTCTCTGCTTTTGTGCTTACTTTAATGTGGTTATGATCCTTTGGTACATTGACAAAAGTAGGTAAACGCTTGCTGAACCACATGGTGACCTCTCGGTTCATGTTGACGGCAAAGGGTTCAAATCCTTCCTGAAGGCCACACATGGTGTAGTACTTGAAGGTGCTAGCATCTTTGCCGAGATTCATACGACCCACCTGAGACAGGCCAAGACTACACACTGGGATGAAACCTGAATTACAGGCAGAAGAAGCAAAGGAGAGTGGAGGAAGAGAAGCAGGCATGGGAATGAATAAAAAGCCCTTGGGGTTATAAAGCAAGAAGGGAGGGGGAAATCAATTCAGTAGTTTACAAGTGTCAGATTAAATGAAGGTGATTTCACTACTGGGAGGCACTTATTTTCCAGTTATAACTCCAATGTGGTCAGCCTGTGTTAATGACATTTGTTTTGCATGTGAGAGCATGTTTAAAAAATGACAAACAGTTCTTCTCACAATCCCCATATCAGTCCAACAATCGCTGACCTTCGGCTTTCATAACAGCTCAGTATGTTCTCACCATCCTCAGTTTCAAAGTCTGTGAAACAGAGTTCGGAGCCCTTGGTTGTAATGAGGATCTCTCCATTGAGGGTGAAGATTATGGACTTGTCCTCCATGTTAATCATGCAGCCCACCACGTCCCCAGCGTGCCAGCATCTTCCAAACAATCGGCTGCCCATGTTCAGGCAATGACCCTTGATAAAACACAGAAGTCATAAAAATATATCAATTGCTGTATGTGTGTGCACGCATGCATCGATCAGATTTGCCTCATTTTTAAGTTTCTTTATTCAAACTAAGAATATTGTGCCCTGCAGAGATTGTTACTTACACTCTTGCCTGCTTAAATAAAACCTGAGAGTATTACAACTTCACAGAGATAATTAGAGTTAAATCCTACTGATCATTTTCAGTGGAGTAATCAACAAGAGTTTTCTCACATTTTCATAATTTAGTCTAGTCCAAGTTAACAACTCACCCTGCATCCATCAAAGACAAAGGCGAGCTCATCAGTGCCGAGCTCCACATCTGGCTTACATCCAGGTCTGGCCCAGCCTACTCTCATGTCTCCTCCTGTCACAGCTTCAAATTCAAAATACCACCTGCCGGTCTTTACTGCGTACGTCCTCTCCACTCGGAAGAAACGAACCTTGTCAATGCTGAGTCGCTCAACCACTTGTCCTGCAGGGTGGAAGGGACAACAAGAATGTCAGCCTCCGGTGCTACAATATCAGTGTCCAATAATGAATGACTATTACTAAAAAAATAGTTCCAGGATTTGGGTTAGCCATCTTAGAGTCTTATTCTGATGTTAGGTCACCCGGTAAACAATCCTGTAACAAGCATGTCCTGGATAATTTGAATGCCTGCTCATTCTCCGAGGCGTGTGTCCCTGAGTGACACTCACCACTTTCCTGGTCTGAGGGCTCAATGTTGTATCCGTGACCAATCAGAGTACGAATAGCCTCCCGCAAGCTGTCCCTGTTTGACTTCTTGGTGCGTTCATCCAACAGCATATACGGAACCAGGCGAGGGTTACGCTTGCTCTTCAGATCCTGCAGGCAGACCAGGGAGTCAGAGGAAATTTTATGGATTGTATTGTCTCAACAAATCAACTGGAGCACTCATTGAGATGTGAACTACTCATTTATTACCAATTGTTGTCACTTTCCAGAGTAATTTCCCATACCGGTGCTCCCACTGGGACATATCCATGGATGTATCGCATAAACGCCACTAAAGCAGATTTGTGATGCCTAATTTCAAATCTTGTGTCAATTATGCAGATCGCATGCTTGTTTGGTCTCACATACCAGTTTCCAAAGTCATGTAAAGACTTAAATAAAAAATTTTGTTGTTTTTTTTTCTAAATGCTCTGTTATCTGACTGTATACCATCTGTATACTATGAACAGGAGAGTTTGTAAAAACATCTGCTTTCCAGAGTTTCACCAAGGAAATGAATTTATTGTTCACACTGTGTTTGCTTATGTTTGCTCAGTTACACTGGCTAAAATGGCAGAGCAGGTACAAATGGGAAAAAATGACCAGTTTCCATCAACTTTAAGTATTGTCTTAAAAGTATAGCTATTTAATGTCTGAATCAACATGTGGCTTAAAAACATTGTCCACATCCTAACCTGTGTTCAGATACTGTCTTAATCTGGTGTTTAGTTTACCCTTCTTTTTTTAGTTACTTTTTCCAGATATTTCTCTTAACTGATTCTGTTTCTGACTTCCTGTTATCTGTGTGTTTTTCCTCCATTATCTGTCACTGTTTGGGGACATCTCTCGTTTTCCCTCCCTCTCAGAGTGTTTAGGTTGTGTGTTCCTTCCCATCTGTGGCAGTTTGTTGTTTTACCTCCCTCCCTCATTATCCAGCCTTATTCCTGGAGTTTTCAAACAGTTTTCTTGGGTACTGACTCTAACGCTGCCTTGGATATCCCTTGTGGATAACGTTTGCCTGTCCTGGACTGCTCATCTGTTTTTATCCCTGCTACTATGTGTGGTTAAGTGACATTAAAACTCTGAACAGCACCATCTCGGAATTTTGGGTCTGTTTTGGGATCCTTTACACTGAAGTGAATGTAACAGACAGAAAACCTCTTTCTCTATGAACAGGGGTATATTAATGAGTCTTCCCTCACTCACTGACTGGTTGGACTTTGAATAATTTCTGAATAGAAATGAGAAATAATACTTCCAATGAAAATCAAAGGGCATTTCTTTAAAATAAAACCAAGATTCCCATGACTGCAGAAACAGCAACCTTTGATTAAATTAAATTAATTTACAAGTTTATATTCATTCAGTGGTGACAAATTCTACATCACACTGAGGGTGAAAACAGCAGCTCAGTTCAGGAGAGCGTGTTTTATCAAATGTTACGGCAACAGCACCAAAATACACCAAAGAGTACAGTATAACAGAAGGTAGAGTTCAGTGTGCAGTTTTAGGATTTGCTTATTTAGCAAATGTGACGAGATATGTCTGTTCTGTGTGTTGTTGTATTTTACTGCAGAGCACCTCTCTAAATACTGAATAAGTCATAATGGTAAAATGTCAAACACACTGTGTACCTGCTGAATGCCATAGGTCCATCCCTGCTTGATGCGGTCTTTCGCCCATACATTGTGTGCATTCTCTGCCAGTTTGTCCACCAGCAGCTCCTGACCTGGAGTCAGTTTTATGTCAGACAGGTCCAGAGGAGATGGCTTATAACCATTGGACATCATGTAGCTGCAGGAAAAAATATTTTTCCTCAGTTGTCAAAGTAATAGGAAATTCCAACAACAGTACTTCTAGTTTGGTACAATAATGCACGCATAGTGACACTTAACATTTATTTTTATTCAGCGTCTTACTCCAGAAAGGAATTAAATATACATTTGCTGGTTAGAAATATAAATAACCTCTCATTTGATGTTGAAACAATCAAAACCAAAAACTAAAAAAAGCTTTCTAACACACAGTCTTGATTGAGAAAAATTCAAATATAAACATGCACACTTACTTCTTTGGGAGTTTTATCTTTTTGAGGGAACCCTCAGCATTTGAACTGACCTGAACGATACAGCAGCCCAATGCCAGAAGGGTCCTTTGGGCAAAAACAACGTAAAATCAGTGTGCAGACAAAATTAATGGTGTCTGCAGTTGTTTAATCCACACGTTGACAGTGCTGCACACATTGGTGTGGAGGTTTTTGCTCTCAGACAAATCCACTAGTTGAAGTTTTAATCTGTCAGGAGACGAGGCAAAAGAATACCCAGAGGACAGCGCAGAGTGTGAGCAGCTTTCGACAAATTGTACTCACATTTTGTGAGAGGAGAATTTGACAATAAAAAAGTTTATGTCATTCAGTAACCTATCAGTTTCAATCTGATGTGTCTGCTACTTGCCGCTGAATGGGTATTAATTTCAACAGATCTCAATGATCTGCTCTGTCATTAAAGTCCATTTATAAAAAGCACATCTAATACATCACTGGGATCTTCATTGGGAGTATTGTGCAGCACACTGTTGACTGGAAAAAACTAAAGAAGACTTGTTTTTTGGAGCAAAATTTAAAGTATATATTTCCTAACCCCGAAATTTCAATCAATACATCAAGGCAGCATCAAGTTAAAATTTTTCTTTCTTCACTCCAGTAGCCGAAACAACTACTGGAACTAACCTTTTTCATTTTGTTTGGTCAGCAGTGATGAATTTCTTTGAGTTTGAGTTTGGTTTCTCCTGCCCAACAATGGGATTTTTAACAACATCTGATAAATAAATGTGTGCTCTTGTAAAGGATGTGTTTAAGGGTTAAATAATTTTGTAAGTCCAGTAATTATTAAAAGTACCATCTTGTATTGACTCCATCCCACATTCTCTGTATTATTCTCCAAGATAATACGATGAAAAACAAACCAACATATTAAACTCACTTCAGAGTTTCTGTTGACATCTGCAGATTGTAGTTCTTTTCTGTTTCAGGCAGCTTGGAGAAATCCACAAGGCATGGATGCTGCCGCTTATTATCATCCCGTATCTATGTGAGCAAGAACAGCCACAGACATAATAAATTATATATTCCTTTCTTGCCTGCACCTTGGTACACAATAATGCTACATGTACACCATGTGGGAAACGTTACTAACTATATGTATATGAAATACACAGCCTAGTGAGTGTCATTGTGAACCAAGAGGGAGTGGGCGATGCTATTTAAAAGGAGGTTGCTAATGGTCGCGGTGATAAGACTGTAGTGAACATGTTATGAAGGAGGAAGAAGGCAGCATTTCTTCTTCAGGGAGACAGAAAGGTGTGTGGCTGAAATACAAAGCCAGAGGTAAGGGCCTCTCTTGAGGCTACACCTGATACCAAACAATCCCTTTGGCAATGCTGCTCAGAGGTGGTGACTTGGCAATGGCGGATGTTTACCAGGAAAAACATGCAGGGCTGTGAACACGGTCAGCTCTTGTGTGAATAGTACAAGAACTCGGGCAGTTCTTTGTCTTACAGTTACATTTGCGGAACACTAACAAAAACTATTTTTCATACACTGGGGCTAAATGACAGATGCCACTTTGTTTATTTTCTCAACTTTAGGGCATCTACTGTGACTGCTGCTGTAATTAATTACAAGGGTAGAAAAATAGAGAGCACAGAATGAGCTGTATCTCCATCCAAACAAACATTATATATTTAATTTGATATGCACCTTGGTTGTCTAAAGATTTTTAAATACGTTGTCATAATCACTGACTTACTAAGTTAAACCTTAAAACCTAAACAATAAAAAATCGTGTTCAGATTTCAAACTCTTCATGTTACAAATAAGATTATGTAGGAACTTAAAAACAGCCTAGAAGCCAACAGTATTAGTAAGAGAGGCTGGATGCTGATGTCTGTTTGTATTATAGACATAAGAGCTGAGTTCCATTCAATTGTTCTTTTGTTGTAATTTACTAACTGGAGGGCAAAACAGGTCATTTTGGTGCTGATCATTTGGCTAACATGCAATAAACCACAATCAGACTGAAAAACACAAAATATATCAGATATTAATTATTACTGATTATGCCCACACTAATTTCGGGTAAAAATAACGAAAATATAATAAACAGTAATTAACTGAAATAATGTAAAATGCTTTGGAGAATTCTTCTTATAAGACAGAATAGCATTAGAATCTTCTTCTTCTTCTTCTTTTCCTTTTTGGCTTTTCCCTTCAGGGGTCGCCACAGCGAATCAACCGCCTCCATCTAACCCTGTCCTTTGCATCCTCTTCTCTCACACCAACTACCTTCATGTCCTCTTTCACTACATCCATAAACCTCCTCTTTGGTCTTCCTCTAGGCCTCCTGCCTGGCAGTTCAAAACTCAGCATCCTTCTACCAATATATTCACTATCTCTCCTCTGGACATGTCCAAACCATCTCAGTCTGGCCTCTCTGACTTTATCTCCAAAACCTCTAACATGTGCTGTCCCTCTGATGTACTCATTCCTGATCCTATCCTTCCTGGTCACTCCCAGAGAGAACCTCAGCATCTTCATCTCTGCTACCTCCAGCTCTGCCTCCTGTCTTTTCCTCAGTGACACTGTCTCTAGACCAAACAACATCGCTGGTCTCACCACAGTTTTGTACACCTTTCCTTTCATTTTAGCTGAAACTCTTCTATCACACATCACACCTGACACTTTTCTCCACCCATTCCATCCTGCCTGGACACGCTTCTTCACCTCTTTTCCCCACTCTCCATTGCTCTGGACTGTTGACCCCAAGTACTTAAAATCCTCCACCTTCTTGATCTCTTCTCCCTGTAACCTCACTCTTCCACTTGGGTCCCTCTCATTCACACACATGTACTCTGTCTTACTGCGGCTAACCTTCATCCCTCTCCTTTCCAAGGCAAACCTCCACCTCTCTAGCTTCTCCTCCACCTCGTCCCTACTCTCACTGCAGATCACAATGTCATCTGCGAACATCATAGTCCATGGAGATTCCTGTCTAACCTCGTCTGTCAGCCTGTCCATCACCATAGCGAACAAGAAGGGGCTCAGAGCTGATCCCTGATGCAGTCCCACCTCCACCTTGAACTCCTCTGTCACACCTACAGCACACCTCACCACTGTCTTACAGTCTTCATACATGTCCTGCACCGCTCTAACATACTTCTCTGCCACTCCAGACTTCCTCATACAATACCACAGTTCCTCTCTGGGCACCCTGTCATAAGCTTTCTCCAGATCTACAAAAACACAATGCAGCTCCCTCTGGCCTTCTCTGTACTTCTCTATCAACATCCTCAAAGCAAATACTGCATCTGTAGTACTCTTTTTTGGCATGAAACCATACTGCTGCTCACAAATGCTCACTTCTGCCCTTAGTCTAGCTTCCACTACTCTTTCCCATAACTTCATTGTATGGCTCATCAGCTTTATTCCTCTGTAGTTGCCACAACTCTGCACATCTCCCTTGTTCTTAAAAATGGGCACCAGCACACTTCTCCTCCACTCCTCAGGCATCTTCTCACTATCTAAGATCCCGTTGAACAACCCAGTCAGAAACTCTACTGCCACCTCTCCTAGACACTTCCAAACCTCTACAGGTATATCATCAGGACCGACTGCCTTTCCACTCTTCATCCTCTTCAGTGCTCTCCTCACTTCATCCTGGCTAATCTTTGCTACATCCTGGTCCACAACAGTCACCTCTTCTAGTCTTTGTTCTCTCTCATTTTCCACGTTCATCAACTCTTCAAAGTACTCTTTCCATCTTCCCATCACACTGCTGGCACCTGTCAATAGACTTCCATCCCTATCCTTAATCACCCTAACCTGCTGCACGTCCTTCCCATCTCTATCTCTCTGTCTTGCCAGCCTGTATAGATCAGTCTCTCCCTCCTTACTGTCCAACCTAGCATACAAGTCATCATAAGCTTCTTGTTTGGCCTTTGCTACCTCTACCTTCACCTTACGCTGCATCTCCCTGTACTCCTGTCTACTCTCCTCAGTCCTCTCAGTGTCCCACTTCTTCTTAGCTAACCTCTTTCTTTGTATACACTCCTGTACCTCCTCATTCCACCACCAAGTCTCCTTGTCTACTTTCCTTCCAGATGACACACCAAATACTCTCCTACCTGTCTCCCTGATCACATTAGCTGTAGTTGTCCAGTCATCTGGAAGCACCTCCTGACCACCCAGAGCCTGTCTTAACTCCTTCCTAAAGGTCATGCAACACTCTTCCTTTTTTAGCTTCCACCATTTCGTCTTCTGCTCTGTCTTTGTCCTCTTCATCTTCCTCACCACCAGAGTCATCCTACACACCACCATCCTATGCTGTTTGGCTACACTCTCGCCTACCACTACTTTGCAGTCACTGATCTCCTTCAGGTTACATCGTCTACACAAGATGTAGTCTACCTGTGTGCTCCTACCACCACTCTTATAGGTCACCCTATGTTCCTGCCTCTTCTGGAAGAAAGTATTCACTACAGCCATTTCCATCCTTTTTGCAAAGTCAACTACCATCTGTCCTTCTGCATTCCTCTCCTGGATACCAAACCTGCCCATCACTTCCTCATCACCTCTGTTACCTGCACCAACATGTCCATTGAAGTCTGCACCGATGACAACTCTCTCACTTCTAGGTATGCTCTGCATCACTTCATCAAAGTCCAACCAGAATTTCTCCTTCTCCTCCAGCTCACATCCTACCTGTGGAGCATACCCACTAACAACATTGAACATCACACCTTCTATTTCTAGCTTCAGACTCATCACTCTATCCGACACTCTTTTTACCTCCAGGACATTCCTAACAAACTCCTCCTTCAAGATAACTCCTACTCCATTTCTCTTTCTATCTACACCATGATAGAACAACTTGAACCCTGCTCCTAAACTTCTAGCCTTGCTACCTTTCCACCTGGTCTCCTGGACACACAGTATGTCTACCTTCCTCCTCTGCATCATGTCGACCAACTCTCTACCTTTTCCTGTCATAGTTCCAACATTCAACGTCCCTACTCTTAGTCCTATACTCTTGGCGCTCCTCTTCTCTTTCTTCGTGCGAACGCACTTTCCTCCTCTCCTTCTTCGACCAACAGTAATCCAATTTCCACCGGCGCCCTGTAGGTCAACAGCGCCGATGGCGGTCGTTGTTAACCCGGGCCTCGACCGATCCGGTATGGAAGTCATATGTTTGATTCGCATCTTTGATTTGGCAAAAGTTTTACGCCGGATGCCCTTCCTGACGCAACCCTCTGTATTTATCCGGGCTTGGGACCGGCACAATAAGACACTGGCTTGTGCCCTCTTGCGGCTACATTTGCCCTCTTGCGGCTACATTGCGGCTACAGAATAGCATTAGAATAGCATTAATAAAGTGACTGGAAACAGCTAACAGCTAATCTGATTCCCTTAAAAGGATAAAATAATGCAAAATATTTTGAACCTACCCAATTGTCTTTGTTTTTGTTTGTTTATTTTTCTGAGGTCTGATTGCATGTTTGAACTTATTTGAGCAGATCTTTGTTGTCCGTCAAGCAAACCTCAGAGTGAGATCTACACTGCAAAAATTTTAGAATGTTTCCACCATGTCAAGAAAATGTCAAAAGATGTTATAGAACATGATAAATGCAACAAAAAATAACAACTGCATGACAGATTACATATTATTTAAAAATCAATAAATGTGATTTTCAAAAAATGACAAAAAAGGTTTTCGTTTATTGCCATGCTGATTTCCAAAAGACTCCATTCTGCCCTTTGGTGACTTGTTATTAAGAACTCACACTAAATCACAGACACAATGATTCTTCTACCTACAAACTGGAATGACGTATATCTAAATGATTGAATGATTTGTGGAATATGGAAAATTACAGTTTCCACTTACCCTCTTTTTTGGTGTGAACCGCAAATTATAGAAGAGAAAGCAAGATGACGAACAGGCTTCTGATGACTTAACCCTAGCACTAACAATTGATGCATTTTAAGTAGGTCTTTAACTCAAACTTGACAAGAAAAATGTGTTATTTTGATGCTTATTTCTTCAAAAACATGGATAAATGTATGAATTATGTTTTAATCTTCTGAGTCAGAGTGATGATTTTGCTCTCAGTGTGTCATAAAAGAGGCATTGTGTATTCTCACCTTGCCATATGACCAGCCGAGCTCGATTTTATTCATGCCCCACAGTTCATGGATGTTCTCAGCCAGTTTGTCACGGACTTTCTCTAAATGATGTGGCATAACAACCTGAAGACAAACGCAGAGCAATTTTAATAATACAGCAGGATATTTCCACGTTGATCTATTTGTTTCTCTCCTGCTAGCTTACCTGGCTGGTTTCAACAGGTGTGGGAATGAAAGAGGCTTGAGACAAGAATTGTGCAGTACCCAGCAGATCTCGGACTCCATCCACATCTCTTTTATACTCTTTCACTGGCTCCACCTTCATCTTCTCCTTTGGAAGCAGGGCTTCATAACATGGAGCATAACTCAACGGAGGCAGGAACTTAAAGTCACCGTGTCGACCGCCCAGGAGGAAACGCACCCTGCAGGAATTAAACGTTGGTCATGGGTCAGTTTATTCTGTTATTCTATAATTCTATGTAATAAAAACGTAAGAACAAGCCTAATAATTTGGAAAATGTGTGTGTAAATATGAATTGTATTCATCTAAAATGAACAAAAAAGTAAGGGAAAAGAAAACCAACACAAGTGAAACGTAACAGCATTTTTTCTTCCATTTCTTCAAGCCTCTGCTCTATCAGGGACAAATTTAGCTCTGAGAATGGAGAAAAAAGTGTCTCAGGCCATCACTGTGAAGAGGCTCTCCTGAGGCTGGCCAAAAATAGCCACTCCAGTAGTAGTGGTGTAAGCCCGTTCTCACTGCAGCCCTCAATAATTGAAGAGTGAGAGATGTGAGGCTGTCATTTTCTGGCACGTTTGAAATCTGCGGAGATGTTCACCCTGTTCAGTGGGTCAGTTTCAAGTACAAGCTCCAGTGTGTTCTCAAGCATTCAAGAGTGGTGAAAGTGGTGCTTCTCATATGCGATGCAGCATGTTTGCTCTGTAAATCATTAATAATGAATGGTGGACACAAGTCATTTCATTTGATGTCAAGTTTTAGTTTATGGTTTTTTTATTAATTAACAATTAATACCTAAAATAATTACAGTGTGATTATAATGTCAACTGTGGAAAAGAAGCATCTGGTGACATTATCCCATTATAGGATAAAGATGGATGTCTGCTGTGAAGTTAGCAGTAACAATGACTGCTGTAAAGGAAGAATTAAAACAAAATCAAAAGGATTAGAACAGAGAGGAAAAGAAGCGCAGAATCACCAATTCCCACCTCTGGGCCTGTGTTGCAGATGTCCTCCCATCCTGCACAATGTGAGGAACATGTGTGATGTGTGATAACATTCTTCAATGTCTGATGTAAAAGAATATAATGAGGTTTTTAAAGATGTCTGTGGAGAACTGAAAAGGACATTCGCATAATGTTAGAATGATAGGAGATTTCTTGTTTCTTGCAACCTCGTGGTCATTCAAGGAGACGTTTAAAACCACTATACAGTCACATACTTGGAACCAGAGTTACGGTATAGGACTGCTACTATTTTTTTTGGATTACATAAAAAATTACAACACCCAAATGCATATATAAATGAAATAGTATTAATTAAGATCCAGACTGTCTCTTCTGAAGATAATAAAGGATTGAAATGAGGTCCTTCTAAACTATTTTGATGATAAAAAATAAGGCTATTGTTATGATGTGAAAAAACTCAAATTTTTCCTATACTACTGTGAACAGTTCAAATCTCATGTCATCTTACTTCGTGTCTAGTCCAATATAAAATAAGTAATCACTGATATCTCCCCACCTATATATTTGACTAAGCTCACTTGAAAACCTCCCGGTGTCACGCTTTTAACTCTACCCACTACCTGTCAATCAAGCGCCCAACCAATCACGGCGCATCTGCCAGAAGGAATCACGTGAACAAGAGCTCCTGAGAGTATCGTGGAATTAAATCAACAGCTGTAACTACAAAAAATACTCTATTTTCTGTTTAATTTCCATTGACATATAATGCAAACACACTGTACACAAGAAAAAAAAAGTTTTCTTGTGTACAGTTTTGGCTAGCGTCTACCCTGAAGTTCGGGCCGCTAGCCGAGTTAGCTCCGGTCTTCACGATTGTCCATATCTCTCACTTACAGAGCCATTTTGGCTTCGTCAAACATAGCGGTTTATCTTCTTTAATTGTAACGGATCTCATGTTGTCGTGTGGAGAACCCCATTGCTTAATTCGCCAGGACCGAACTCACGAAGCCGGTCTACCCAGATGGCCAGACCGTAATGCCGAAGCGGCCTTCGTCTTTGCATTCATCCATGCCACACTCACTGAGCCATTACGGCTTTGTTGGACACAGCGGTTTGTTTCTTGTGACAGCGAAGAAAAAAACGAAAACAAATGAAGTCTGATATTATTGTTTTATTGTGGAATTTCTATGGGTTCCCGCTAGTTGTTATTGAACTCCTTACTTTACAACTGAATAAGTGGAAATTAATAAAATAATTTGCTGGATGATGATACCTGGTCAGCATAACATTAACCTTTGCAATCTGACAACGACCATTAGTTTGGATCACAGCCTCACAGAGCTTCTGCAGACTACGACTTGTCGACTAATAAAAAAAAGTCATAGAAGATAACTGACTCAGCACAGTCGGGCCTCTTCCGAAGATAATCACATATTGTTTTAATGTTCTCCCTTGATTCCTCTATGCAACGCTATTTGCTGAATCACATGGTACGCTCAATTCCCTCTCTGGTCATAAATTGTCAGGAACGACAATGTGCTCTGAGAATGCATTTTCATCAGACATTACAGGGTATGTTCTGTCATCACATTCCCACCAGACCCCTACACCTCCGCTGTTTGCAAAACATCCAGCAACATGACTGAGATTACTTGAGGAATATACTGTAATTGATAGCTCAAATTCCTGCTGAATTTGTTTGTACAGTCCATTTTTCTCATTCAGGTATTAACCACAGTGACATAATTTACATAACTTATATATAAATCGAATTAATTCTCTAACAGCTTGTATTACCATATAGAATCAAACTATCCTCTTGGGGTCTCTGGTAAGGCAAAAACTGATTTAATCATGAAATCCTGAAAAAATAGTAAAAGACCTTCTCAATTTGTTGCTGAGGTGGAAGACCAGTGGAGTGTCTAGTCTAAAGGCCTTCAGGATTCATGAACTCTTACAGGAACAAGTGGATGGATTAGACAGATCAAATGCAGACAGCGTTTCAGCGAGCGTAGAGATGCGGTGTAAACAGTGTGTACTTTTGCCCTGGTGTTTTCCGTCTTCTCTGATTTATGCTTCAGTGTTGCTAATTTATTATACAATATTGTCAGAGAGCAGATTAGTCTGAGTCAAACAATAAGGGTGAGACAAATCAAAATGCTCACTTGACCCCTGCAGAGAAGCTGGCGACAGGGAAGAATAGCCCATCTGTGTTGAAGTTTTCAAACATGCCCTGAACAGGTTGTCCGTTGATCCTGAAAGAGATGCTAGGAGCGCCCAGGTCCAGACAGCAGCTCACCACATCCTCTGAGGTCAGGATGTGTTGGTTCAGCGATGCAACTGCACGAGGGATACGACCTGTGTGGGACAAAAACATGGCCAAAGTTATGCAAAGCAAGACCCAGTGGGTGACGCCAGGACAGACCACACACACACATACACAAACAGGATTGAACACACTCATTTGTACACACATTGGTGAGGATTTCATCCCATTGCGATTCTGGTTCTGCCTAGGAACAACTTGGCTGTAGCCCAACATTAAGTAATCTTTAATACATAAGATTATTTATTATGAGTTACAGACAAACACAGAATATTCTTCGTCCCACTCACCGGACCAGAGGTGAAGTCCATCGAAACCAAATGAGTAGAGGTCATCTCCCACTCCGTTGCCACCCCACCCTTCTCCTCCTCCAGGGTAGGGAGCGTAGCCTTTGGTGTTTGCCCAGCCCACCCTCAGGTGGGAGGGCTCACTGGTCAGGAAGTGGTCTACGTGGTCAATCATCAGCTCATAGTACCACTTCTTATACTGAGCTGAGCCCTCGCTCACCCCTAGGAAGATGTTGGGTCTCATGCTGACAATGAAGTAAAGCATGAAAAGATGAGTTATTATCACGTAGATTAATTTGCAGTGTTTATTTTTTGTGAAAAAGATGAGTTTGTATTTAACGCAAGATGATTAAATTTACTTGATTTACTTGAGATTTCTAAAAGGTCAAAGCAAAACAGATCACCTCAGTTCAATCAGAAAACTGTTGCGATGATTTGGTGGAAGGTTTGGTGGAAAATTCCTGTTGTTTAATTATATGGTAAGTCTAGAGCTTTAGACAGAGTACTTATGCTTGCAGACAACAACAATGAATTTACAAATGGCAACCCAATTCTCTTAACCAATCACAGACAAGGAGATGAATCATCTGGTAACCAATGAGAACTGAGTTGTTTTTCTGTTTAATATATAATAATATGTCTTGTATTGCAATATCAATCTAATAAGAAACATAATGGTAGGAAGCGATGTGGTGTGTGGATGCAAAGCTAACCTCTGAACGTCATTGACCAGCTGCGTTTGCAGCAGCAAATCCCTCTTGGGCAGCAAGTGATCACAGATTAGGTTCTGGTTGGTTCGTACAGCCACACCATTACACACACACAGCGAGCAGAGCACATCCAAAATCTAAAAAATAAGAGGTGGGATCCAGGAGGGGAAATTAGCAACACCACTGAGAGGAAGAGCATCATAGCGCCACATTAACAGATCACACACTGACCTTGTTGAACAGATTAAACCCAAGACAGAAATGACTTACAGTGTTAAATTTTGTCCCGGTCACTGTCCAGGATGATAAATGTGTGAGAACATGTCCAATAATATATGCAAATGAAGACCAGCGAAAAGTGACAAGCCAGACAACTCCTTGTTTCATCAACTGCCCGTTACTCCTTTCACTAACATTCAGGTTTACATAAGACGCTGGTCATCATTCTACCCTTTCCTGATTGCATTTCAGTATCAAATGGCTGGATTCATGATGACGTTGGTGCAGTCAAACTCCCTGGAGTCTTGTGTCAAAGGCAAAATTTTGTATGCTGGTAGAATACAAGTACACTTAATTGGTAGCTAAAGAGACAAATTTGTGACAGAGACCCAAAGGAAAGTGTTATGGAAATAAATGTGAATTCACTGAAGCATTTTAGAGAACCTAATGAGAAGACAACCAGAGATGAATGGATGCAAGATAAAACAGGCTAAAGTCACTGTTAGGTGTCCTTTAGTGCTTGTTGAAAAGTTGTTGAAGAAAGTCTCTCTACCATCAACCTATGAGGACCTCTACAGTTCACTAATTATCAGAAGAAGAAACAACATTTAATGGTGCCCTTGGGGAAATTATTTTTCCACACTTAGTCTATTCACACTGCGCCCAACAAGCAACTTGTGAGAGTACAGTGTCTAACTCAAGCGTATTTTAGCAGTGCTCAGGAGGTGAACTGGAACCTCTCCACTTCCAGTTCACTCTTAACTTTTTGGTCCACATGGGACTCTAACCGGCCACCTTCCAGTCCTCAGCCCAAAACCAAGTGGATTGAGCTACTGTCGGCACTCAGTATCTCATTTGTCTAATCCAGATAAAAACAGATGTGTGAATAATCTACAATCTGGAAGGGGCTTCGTGTCCAGCCAAGATGGATGTCCTGATAGATAGAGCATGTTACCTCTGAACTGAGTCCAATAGCTATGTCTCCCTTTACACTCATGTAAGACACTTGACTTTGTGACTGCATCCTGAAATGTTATGATTTTAAAAGTTTTATAAACTCATATTAATAAATTGCTTACATTGCATACAATGTATTTTCAGCATGTGTCTTACTTTGACCTTTACTTACCACTTAATTCAACATGTTCCCTGCACATCACATTACACAGAACAAATTAAGCCCAGGTATGTCCTTAACATGCATCACACCAGATTAGCAGCTGATCGTGGCACCGCCTGCTCTTCACCTTGTGGTTGCGTCCGTGTTTGTAGAGCAACGATATGATAGACTTGATGTGTCCTCGCTGGATGATATTGAGGGCCTCGGGGCTCTCAATTAAAATGCAGTGCAGAACTTCCAGGATGCCTGCACAGCCGCAAATTCATCAATTAGTGAACACATGCAGAAGAGATAGACATGCTGGAGGACACTCATCAATGAGACTGCAGAGATTACAAGACTTACCGCTGTTTCAACATTCGTCACCATACATTTATAAAATAGAGGCACTAACAGAATTTTCAAGCACAGTGTCATGTTTTTAACTCTTGTAAGACACATTTCCTGTCAAGAGTGCTGTATTACCCTTTAGGGAACTTGGTGGTTTTGTCATCTTCCTTTAACAAATAAAATTCAAATAATGACACAATTTTGTTTCACTATAGATTTACTTTGTGCAAGAATTATCATGAGCATACCTGATGAAGACTCCAGTCGCTCCAGTTTGCTAACAAGCCAATCCAAGTTGTTGGAGAACTGTGTGCAATTGTTTCTGTTCCCTCTAATTAAGGCCGCTGCAGGGAAAATGAAGATGTGCATCTGTCAAATCTTAGAAATAGAAAGTAACACAGCTGCTAGTTGCTGCGGTTTGATACACAACGGCAAAAAGACGTCACCCAAAAGTGAAAACCTAACATTAACACCAAAAAGCAAAGAAAGAGGGAGGTTCTATGTTGGTTTGTATGTGCATATTAATTTGGAAGATGCCCTTGCTAGAGTGGGGCGTGTCTCAAGGAGAGTCAAGCCATAACGACTTAAGGACAAACCCACCCACACGCATCCTAGCAAAAATAGACAGGGTGACCTGACAGACAGGGAGAAGGAAAGAAAGAAAGGAATTATCCCATATCCACTTAGTGCATCATCTGAGCAGATGTGTGGAAGGGGTGGATGTGAGACGTGGATGGAACACTAATACAAGCCAGAGGTGAGATAAGTATAAACAGATGATATGCAATGGCTGCATTTAAGGAAGGGAACTACAAAACTAGGAGACTTTTGGAAGTCTTCATGATTTTGACAAATTCAAATGTGAATGTTGTGAATGTTGCATAACTAAGGCTTCAGCCAAAGATCAAATTACTGTATGACCTTTAATGAAGAGAGGTCAAACATGTACACTAATTCTGTTTCTGTTGGCCAGCAAATAGAAACTAAACATTACTATACGATTATACAATAACAGAATTTGTGGTCTACTTCATGATTACTACAGTACATATTATTTTGGGGGGGAACTCTTTTGTATAAAGTGTAGTCTTCCATTGCTGAGGGCATTTCCTAATCAAAAGACATAGACATGCTTGATTTAAATGTCACTGTTCATGCATCTTTCAGGTGTTTCAATAGTTATGGCCACAAAATTTGGCACAGAGCAGATTACAGCAATGCTACATAGAATAACGACCCTTCTGTCTTTTTCAGCTTCTGTGCTTGAAAACGTATCTTTTATCTCCTAACCTGTGAAGGAAATATTCAAGTCAAGCATTGCACTCGTCAGATAAAACAGAAGACAGCAGGGTTTCCTGAAAGGAGAGAGAGAGTAAAATGCATCTATTCTTCCCTGCCAGATCATTTTCCTGAGATTAGTCTTTATCTGACAGAGCATACAGTCGCTGTGTAAGAGGTGGAAAAGATTTTGTAGGGGCTTCATGCTAGAGGAAAACAACAAACAAAGCAACAGGATGAGAAAGAAAGGACAAAAATGGCATATTGATGACAACAAACGTCACTGGAGAAAAAAAGAAATCATCCGGCCAAAAGGGAATAGCTAAAGTATTTGAATTTGAGGGTATGGGACTCCTGATCTTTTCTGGCTGATCACATAAACTGAGATCTCTGGAGTTTGAAGCAGGTGTCAATGATGAGTTGCATCTTGAGGTTAAATACCAGATCAGTGAAGTTCCTCGTCACCACTGAAGCAACACACCCACAGCTGCTCCAAACAACATCGCTTGACTCTGATTGATTACAGCAGCAGTTTGGTTTAAGCCCACTTTTGTGCGTGCGTGCGCGTGCGCGTGCGTGTGTGTGTGTGTGTGTGTGTGTGTGTGTGTGTGTGTGTGTGTGTGTGTGTGTGTGTGTGTGTGTGCTTCTAACCTAGGAGCTCGTACAGCAGGTTGAGGATGTCTTTCCATGCTGCTCCGGCCTCTGGCCCAGCACACTCCCCAAAGTGGGCAGCACTGTTGTAAACATTCAGACGGTCTATACAGTTGGACACCAGAGTCAACATGCCCTGAGAGATGCACAATGATGCAACATATAAATATAATACCTTTATAAACAAAAGAAATGAATAATACAGAGAAGAATAATGTATTTTATGGAACAAGCTACAAACAGCACAGTAACTTCATTTGATGAAAGCCCTAAAGCATTGTCCTGTCCCATTTGGTGGCTGTATGAGTGTAATTTAGTCCATAGAGAAATATTTACAATGATGGGATACACTAAGAGAATGGGGAAAGAAGACAAAATGGAAACTATAAAAGTTGTAATGCCAGTAAAAATCAAGTTAGCTCCCTTGAGTGACTTCCTAAATGTACTAATGCATCAAGGTGGGACAGAAAGAGATTAGATACTTCAGTGTATTGGAAGAGGAAGACAGTAAAATGAGATGAATTGCTGAAATATGCATAATTTTAAATACTTGCTTCATAAATTGAAAGAACTAAGTGATGCATGTTTATGGTGCCTACTTGATGCTCATGCATGTTGGCTGGAGGACACATTTCTCTGCCCTGTTAGAATAAAGGGAAGCTTGGATTGATGACATCACAAACCCTCTCAGTAAGGCAGCTGACACCATAATTGATTCAAGTAATTTAGGTCCTGGAGGCATAACAGAATGGTTCAATGCACTCCGGCAAGCATCAAAAAAATTATAACACCAAAAGCTGCTGACACCTACGAAGTTAATCCCTTCAAATACATGATAGCATTCAAACATTCCACAAAGAATCATCTGTGTTACACTTTCACACTCTTTGTCTTTTGCAAATTTGCTCTTGGCTCACTCTTATGTGCAGTCACTTGCTGCAATCGCCACAATAATAAGTCAAATTCTTTACTCTTGGGCACATTTTTTTTAATTTCATTGATGGTCAGTTTGCATAACGCTTAAACTCACTTCCTGTTTGAAGAGGTTCTGCCGGTTCTTGAGTGAGCGTAGCTTGATCTGCCTCTCCTCGTGCTCCAGTTCGATGTCAGGGAGCAGAAAATAGGTGATGAGGTCATTTAAGGTTTGCAATACCTCCTCGAAGGGAAGCAAGATCAGCACCCTGTTCTTAACACCCAGACAATCCAGGTCTCTGGTGAGGAGAGAACAAACACAGATGAAGACAGATTATGATCAAGTTATTTCAAGAATATTAAAGGCGAAAACACTGTAAGTGGGAGGCTGAGCAGACTGAAGGAGACACTGTGATGACTAACACACATGTTTATTCCACAGGTTCATCCATGCTGAAACGCATTCTGCTTGCTGGCTAAAAATAACTCCTATTGTGAGCGTGGGAGGGGAGATGTGTGTGTCCCAGCCATGAGTGCCCAACCCTGGAGACAATGTGCCATTTCAAAACAAACACCTAGAAACATTTACTTAGCTGTATAACAGCCTCCTTGATCACAGCTGACCGTGCACAGCAGAGATGTTGCTCCAAAGCTTGTCATTTGGACAAGCATGACCAGTGAGCAAGCTGCTCGGGGTTTGGCTGCTCATTCATATAACACTCTAAACGCTTGTTTATATTCAAGAGAAGTGTGGACAGTGGGAGGATCTACAGGGCTTGGGTTTAAGCTTCTTCTGTGATGTGATAATGAAGGTTGTTTCGAGGCTCCTTCATCTGTACCTCCACCTGTATTAATTAGGTTCAACACTGTATGGGTCTGAGACGACTTGTACAAGTGACAGCACATTTTTCAGATTACGCTAATAAAGTGCTACAAGATAAATTCGGACAGTAATTTGGATTAATTGGGCAATTTGTGCAGTTGCATTGCAGCATTCATTAGTGAGGAATAGTCAGCGTTGTGCTGCCATGTTTAGCAAACCTGATGAATCGGTTGAATAGCAGCGTGGTGTTGCGGATGATCCGAGCAGCGCGGGATTCTTCGTGTTGACAGCGCTGCAAGGTCAACCCGTCATCCATGTGACCTTCAGCATGTAGGCATGCCTTGAGAGGGAAGAAGGGGAGAGAGTGTGAGACAGTTTGGGGGAGGGGGTAATCCAGCCATCGGCATCCATCCCTGAATAACAATGTCTGGAACACAGGTGACACTGCAGGCTCTCTGGCTGTGTTTACATGGACACATTATCACACACACACACACACACACACACACACACACACACGCACACACACGTCCTGCCATGATAGCCATCCAAGGTTTATGTTTAATTGAGGGACAGATAAAAAAAATCAACTTATTTCCCTAAAAATAATAAATATTAAATAAAAATTGACACATAGACCATGCATGCCTGTGTGTCTATCCACTCACTCGTCTCTTTAGGGGACCCAGCCGGGCAGATTTAACATCCGGTGCTTGGTAGGACAGCCAGAGTCCCGTGGCCACATGCATGATGAAACAGAGTGAGTCCCCATATTTAATCTCCGCCACCCCCATTCCCTCGATGTCCCGCTTGGGGCTCTGCTCCAGCTTCTCCTGCATGTGGAAGGGGGAAAGGAGAAGAGAAAATACACAAAGGGTGACATTTGTTTCACCACCACCAACCCAGTAGCCAGAGGTTTCTGTGTTTTATGACTGTATCATCTCAGTGGGATGATTGCATTTGTTTTGACATTAAGTGTCAGATACAACTTCAGCATGATGACCCTCAGGGAAAAATCTCCTCACTTAAGGTGGGGTCACTAACTGGCTCTCAGTCTTTGACCATATCTTCTAACTCCATAAAACACATTAAGTCTAACTGGTTGGTTTTGACAGAGTCTGCATGTGCAGTAAAATTAACCTCTTTGGCATAGCTGTCATCGGTCCAATAATTTCCTTTGTCCTTGGAAAAAAATCTGATTTTCCATTCCACAGAGAGGGGAGTGGAGTGGGGGTTTCGTTTGAAAGGTTTAGATGTGATCGTTTACAAGTCATTTTCATGTTTAATGAGTGTGCCCCATGCGACACATTTCACCTTGAGGACCAGCATCAAGTCAAGCACATACATTCTGTGTTCTCGTATCTCAGTGTGTGTGTCCAAACCTTAGAGGCTCTGAAGCAGAAGGCTGTAGCGATGGTGTCGGACTTCTCCCGGTCCTGCAGCACCAACCCCTTGTCCTCAGTCAAGGCCAGGTAGTGACCGGTGGTCAGGTGGCGCAGACGGAAGGGTTGACCCCAGCGGATGTGGCTCCCACTCCAGCTGTCAGCGTGACACCCACACATTAAAAGTAAACAAACATGAAAATATACAAGAACACAAAAGCTGCCTTTCATAATGCCTGGAAGTCTAACATCAGCCAATTAGTTGATGTAAACATTGATGCCAGCTGTTAATTATTCAGAATGCCATGCAACACAAAAATGACAGCTGACAACATTTTTTAAAATTCTTTCCTCAGTTTCTGTTGGGGAAATTCAAAACAAACCAGGGTTGAAAACTCCACAGATGTTCCAAATATATACAGAGGAAGTGAAATGGAAAAATTACAAGCTGCGCCCCTATGAGGCTTTAACACAGCTGAGACAAAGACTTGAAAGAGAAAGAGGCAGAAAATTAAAGCGAGGAACACAATTAAAAGAATAAAAAGACAAAAAGGCCAAAGTGCAGCGTTAAATCAGAGGTAGGCAAATAGAAGTGGAGTGTAAGGATAAATGGATAGGGATAGAAACAATAAGGAAAACAGTAGATAAAAAGAAAAGGGTGGAACAGGATAACAGAGGGAGTGATTAAACATTTTAAAGCAAAAAACGGAACAGATTACTTAAAACTCAGCCCACCTGATTCGGAGTGGCTCCAGCCTCCACAAGGACCTGGCCTTGGCACCGGCTTTACCCGTCTCATAGTTCACTATCCTGGGGGACAGAAGCATATGTGGTTGGACAGTCTATGGATGCATAAAACATCTATCCACCCCAGATGCTGTCATGCTCTTTCATTCTGGCTTAGAACACTGTCTCCTTATGTTTGTCACTCTGATATTCAGTGGAAGGATGCTCAGACTCTGAACCACCAGCAGTAAATACTGCTACGTTCTGTCCTTGAAGCAGAGACAACATTTTCACCCTGACAGCCTACAGCGACACCGTCTATCAGTGGTATGGGTGACTGGGCACAAAGATAAAAGTAATCGTTCATCAACCCACCAATGATAGCGTTATCTGACCCAGAAAAAGGGAAGACCTCCAAAAAGCTTGATGTTTTTGTTGGGTTTCAAGAATGAGAGTAGGAGAAAAATCAGGATGGGAAATTAAATCTAACCATGCTCCTTATACTTGTTGTGCACTTTTCTAACTTCCATAAAAAAGTGTGACTGAACTGTGACTGTTTTGGCCCACTTCATACCCAGAATGTGCAACCTACCTTATCTGTGCTGACGCTGAGGAGTCACACAGCAGACAAAAATACCACAGCAGCTATTTTGGCTCCCCAGACAGCCAAGTGTTGCGCCGTTCAGAGCCATTTTTATCACACAAGGTGGGATCCGAGGAATTGTACAGTAGGTTACTTACAGGTCAGGAAGTTTCTCCTGTGCTACATAACTGCTTAGACATGACAACAGTGGGACCCTTTTGCTGCAGCTTTTGTTAAAATACTGGCTGTGTTTCGCACCTTTGCTGCTCTTCACTCTGGTCTGAGCCTGGAATTGCCACCACCTCATCATGTCCATGGAACAGCCGCATCACATGACCACCCAGCAGGTAGCCTATTGGAGGAATAAGCACAGAAATCTTCAAAATGATTATATATTATGATATTTAATTTCCACTCTTGATGCTGCCTTTCTCCCTCTATATAGAATGCTGATTATTTCTGAGATGCAACCTGAAAAGAAATGTTTCCTAGACTGAATTAATTATTAGTGTTTTTCCTGTAATCACGAACCCTGAGTTAAGGATTATTCCATATGACCATCAAAGTTTCACAGATAAAAATGATCACATTGAAAAGTACATTTTTGCTCTTAGATCAGCAATAATCTAATTTGATAGAAATTATCAAATCAGATTATTTCTTTTTAAATGAAATAGTTAGACGCAGGGAAAGTGTTCTAGCATGATCTCTGGGTTGTGTGTTGTCTATACCTTCTTCTATATTGCTACCAGAGCAAATGGGATGAACATTCCACAGCGTTTGCATGAAGGATGCGTCCACCTGGATGTTACCATTGGAGATTGATAAATGCTGAAGGAAAGAAAAGAAAAATCTTTTGGAGGATTGACTTTTTCTGCTTACATCGTCATCAGTGGCAGCACATGAGCTGACCATTAAAAACACATATAAAGAAGTCAGTTGGGTTACAAGCAGACACAATTTAACTATATGGCGCTAATTTCTCTCCCACAGAATGGATCACATTAGAATTGGGTCATACTGATTTGAACTAACATGGTTCAAGCATTAACAATGGATTTCTAATACTTCTATGACATCAATTTAAATGTGATGATGACAAAGTAGTGTTTGAAAAACTTTTTGATCCATTCAAAATGTAGTTTAGAGGTAAGTAATTGAACTATAAAACTGTCTTTGGAGTTTGACGATTTGCTCTCTCTTGGGGGCTGTAATACTGTGCAAGTGTATATGTGTGTCACATTTTCTGTCTCCACTAATCCGATTTTGTGGCAGCTGTATCCCGATCTCCGTCTGTCTCCAGGGTCCCTCTGAAGCTGTCCCTATATACTGACTGACATTGGGGGCCAAGACACTATTTTGCTCTTCTGGCTGATCCCCTGCTGTCACAGAGAAGGCAAACACCACCCTGGTATCTATGTCCAACTTCATGGATCACAGGGAAAATGTTTCCCAGGGTTAACATAGCATGGAGCTGTGATGCTAAGCTTATAGGGAATGGGGATTTAACTGATGACTAAAGATCACTTAAGATCCACTTAAGCAAAAGTCTCTTCAGAAGTGCCAAAGGAACACAACAATACTGGTGATAGAGGGTTGTGTGTGTGTGTGTGTGTGTGTGTGTGTGTGTGCGTGCGTGCGTGCGTGCGTGCGTGCGTGTGTGTGTGTGGATGTAAGAGGATAATAAGTCAAAAGTAACCATAATCCAGCTGAGCAGGCGTTTCAATGCAAATAATACGTGCGTAATAATACGTAAGTGTTAGCAGTTTTATGACCACAAAGGACAAGAAAGATGTCACTTTTAACATAAAGCCTCCTGCAGGAAAGGTCAGGCAGAAAGAGCAGCATTTTGTTCGAGGACTGGGACAATCTGAAATGTCGGGAAAAGTAGAGTTGAGGGTTTTCCATACAGACACACACAACACGCAAATGATTACGCTCTAAAAGATCCTCACACACACACACACACACACACACACACACACACACATACACTAGTTACAGATTCAACAAACAGCTAAAAATAAACGTACGAGGTATCGCTCTGACGACAAGCTGACTAGGATGAGGTCATCACCAATCCGCACTTTCTCTCCTTCAGATCTCTGTTTGGAGGCAGGGTGGATCGTCCACCAACAGGCTTCTCCTACAGTGACACACACACACACACATACACACAGATAATGTTGATACATGTACATCTGAAATTACAAATAATGCACAAAGCAATGAAAATATGGAGACGTAGATGCTCCATGGGAACACTGTCTTCAGAGCATAATGACGTGACTACATGGTACAAAATAACAAATGATGCAAATAGAACATCAAGGAACCAGGACACCACAGCAACATTACCGAATGTGCAGCAAAGATGTAACCAGCACCATATCTACAGGACTCTACAGGCAATATTAACTGAGATGCTGAAAAAGTAAAACACAACTCATTGATAAACAATGTGCAAAGAGAGAAAAGGGGGGGGCGGAGGATCTTAAAGATATCAGAGAGCAAGAAAAAATAAGAATGACATAACTGAAGGTGGATGACAGCAGACTTTTCCAAAGGTGCTACTTTACCTGCTGAATCTTCCTGTAACCCGACATCAAATGACAGCTTATCTGTCTGCGACCTTGACGTCTTCAGACAGGCCAAGTACTGTGGCCGAAAGACACAGAACAGAGACGAATCACACACACTGCATCTGCAGAGGACTCGGCACACATGTGCTGGTCATTCATGTGACTGTCGTGTGTATCTAATGGCAAATACCACAAATCAAGTTTGAATGTTCTTAGGGTGGCGACACTGATGCAGTCATTTACCATCGAGCTGAAGGAATGGCGCAGGAGGATTGCATGTCCGTACAGAAGAGTCTTATGTCCACCGCTCTGTGCTGCCTGCAGAGATGATTCATGAAAAGAAACACACAATTAAAGATCAAGTTGAAGCTCCTGACTGAATCCCAGCAGCCCTCAGGCTGCTTCAATATAGGCTCAACCTCTGCCATTGAATGTTAACCTCTTCTGGGCTCTTTGTGCCAATGACGATGACCTGAAACCTGGGGCACACATTTCTTTTGGAGGGTTTGCCATCTTATCTCACCAATGAAGACATGCAATCTGAAGTGCCACGGGAGATGGTGTTCCTGTATCCATGAATGAAAATGATGCAGGGGTCATCTTTCCACCACTCTGACTACAGGAATGCGGGAAAGATGCACAACAGCTGTCAGTCTCTTATGCAACAATAGCAGGGTGTGACTCCGCATTTTATGGAATTGGATTAGGATTAGGAGAGATGATATCTCTATTGGTAGAGATGCGAGGGGATAAGCAAGAGCTTTTGTTGGTTTTCTCTGGCAACCAACTCCCATGAAACTCACCTTTCTTATGAGCCTCTAGGAAGCATTAAGGTAAGAAAGAGTGTCATTATTAAGAAATAACTCGTTCTCCTGAGCCTGTCTACCAGCATCTGCCTTGGTTTACACATTAACATCCTTGGGGAACATGTGATTGTTTTCTAGAGCTTTTGGACATTAACAAATTTTGTTTTTTGCATTTTACAGCTCCACACCACAAGAATGGCATAGACGTGGAACGCAAATTGAAGCTAGAACCACCTCGTCACATTAAAATATGTAGCAAAGATATATAGTCATAATAATCACAGAGGTGCATGAATCCTGGCAGTATTTCACCTTTGATTCAGTTTCATTCAGCCTTTTTTCTCGTTCTCTCATATCCCCCTCAATTGGCTACAGGCCTGTGATTTGATGCAGTTGTGTAGTGCAGACTGCAGCACTGGTTTCCAGGCTCCTTCTGTGCTGCTGGCTACTGCTATTTGCTGGCTTAGGTACTGAGCTTAATGCTTTGAGGCACATCCAGCTGCTATCACCACAACCAATAAACCCCAAGTCTCCCACTTACTTCCTCATCCTACGGCTGGGCACTGTCCTGTACAGATAGAGTGCAGCAAAATGAATTGCAGCTTGTCGCAGGAACAAAAATCATCCTCTACTTGTGGAAACATTGCAGCAAAAAATGGACTTAAGTCACTGAAATGACTAAAACTGTATAAAAATGAGTACACTGTACTATTGAATCAGAGATCTACAAAAGAAGAAACAAATAAAGCTCTCTGTCTCCTGTCCTGCTGTTGATCACAAATGACATTAATTTGAAGGTGTGTCAGCTTTGCAGAATACAAGTGGTCACAGTATTATGGCTTCCAAAAATGCATATTTGAAGGAAAAAGAGGTGGCAGAGCAGAGAGAGGAGACCACCAGCAACCCTCAGATCAAACAGATCATTCTTTTAGAACAGCAAAAGTAAACTCCGATGCAGTGATCAGAGGGGGATATTGAGCTAAATGGGAGTTGGCATTTAGACTAACTATAGGAGTGTTGTCTTCTATTCCTCTCCCCAAGTGCCTTCAGCTAAAACAGCCTGCACTACAGATAAGACCATCTGTTAAAAGACATTGATTTCAGAGGAAAGCCAATATACATTCGACCTCTATTTCCCTTTCAATGGTGCTTCTTCTAGTGGCATTTCAGTGCAGGAAAAGAAAAATGGATGGGTAGACAACATAGAAAACAAATAAGTTGAGTAGAGTGAAAATACCAAAGTAATGCAGTACAGTTAACCAACAGGAGGCATCAGAAAATGTCTGTTGTTTTTGATACATAATGACGTGAAAAAATCTTCAGAAGAATCTCCTATAAATTATAAAACCCAACACCAATAGAGTCCAAACAAAACCACATTCAGTCGTTCCTTTTTACTGTTGTGAATTTTTCCATCAAGAAAATATGTTTAAACTGCTGTCAATCATTTAGTGAAGAGTCTGAATTACTCATTTTCCTCTTGGCTACTGGATGAACATACCTGTGTTTGATTAACAGTAACTCCAGAGTCGAGTCGCAACCCCAGAAGAGGAGACAAGTTACATAAAAGCATGGGGTGTCGTCAACTGGCCATTGTTATAAAGTCTGCTGTTAGTATACGATGATGTTTATATGTTGTCTTTATGCTGCTGCTACATATTCTACATAGCTGATGTTAGCATTGTATTTTCCTCTGGAGAAATTTAAATTGTAGGAGAGCTTATGTTGGTTTTCAGTCAAAGTCTTTGCATTTTGTGATAAAAATGCTTCGTGGCTCTTTGTCAATGTAGGAACGGTAGGAATAAGTAAATCTACATAGATGGATAATTAACTTTTTTCCAACAAATACAGAACTTTTAGTTATTTTATAAAGAGAAATGAGGGCACGTGATTTCCAACGATATTTATGCTGCAGCAGATAAAAACATGAAATGCAATTTCAGATGGACTCCATGGCCTTATTAAGGTGCTTCTGGAAGAAAGATGAGGCTGGATAAGCAGTTAATTATTCCCACTTCAGGTTTAATTTAGCATTAAATATTTTGAGCACCATTTTATCCCCGCAGTGGCAGTGGAACCAATGAATTTCACTTCTGTCCTTCTGCACTGACAATCCACTGCAGCCACAATGCTCCAGCACTGCTCTGCCACTGAAACATTCATTTTTCTCACAAATCAAGTCAATGAATATGAGACTCAGCGACTGAGGATTTATGGAAATTCTCACAGAGGGTGACCTGGCTACAGTCAACTCAAAGTCAGCCGAGGGCTTCCGTGATTATCAGTATTTAACTGTCCCACTTCTGAAATCTTGCTCTCAACTGCCTGCATTGACTAATAGCATCTCATAGCTAGAAGCCAAAAGTGAGAGACTTAAAGATAGTATGACAAATTAGAGCTTATGCTGTGTGGTAGGGTTTGCATAAAACAAATAATACTGCAAAGAACATCCATCTGAATGCCCCCAGGACGAGACTAACGCTAATCTGACGCTAATCCAGTACTATCGGCACTCTGGCTCTCTAGCAGTGGAAAGTGAGTTGTTTGAGAGCTAGTGGTTGCAAGGAACCTGACTGGGAAGTGTGTATGAAATGTCATTTGTCTCTGTCAGCTCGGTGGGAGCTCACACACAATCTCTTCACCCAGTGTGCACAATAAATCCATACAATCATGAGTTACATCAAGCATGAGTTGTGATGTTTGTATAAATTGCTATTTTTATTGACTTCAGGACAAATGTTCTGTGGTGACATGTGGTGTCATGCATTAGGGGTGAGAAGGGAAAGGTATGGTATGAATGGTGAACATACCCATCGATCCGGGCCGCGCGTCTACAAAGCAGAAGATTGAGATTTTACACAGAAAACAGAAGACAAAGATGGAAGAATTACACACTTGTTACAGCTGTGAGAAAAACAAGCAACACAAAAAAAAATGATTCTATGGACGCATTCCCTCCACCAGACACGTCTCTTTATATTGAAAGTTCCATGTTCTGGAAAGCTCGTGTCTTTGCTTGTAGCCTATTCTAAAGGGAAGAATGCACATTTTCAAAACTTTTAATCTTAATCAACGAGCAAAAAGGAGAAACTGCAGAGAGAAAAGCTGCTGTAAAGCCAGAACATTCTCATTACTACTCATGAAAGCCTCGATCTCTCTCCAACCAGGTTTCCTAGGCCTCTGTAATTGGCCTATTTCGCACATTATTGTCTTCAGTGTGACTTAAAAACTTGAGTTTCAACTTAGCTGACTGCAATCACCAAGAAAATATTTTACTTCCTTATTCTCTAAATGTCTAACAGAACTGGACATACAAAAGAGCTGTATGAAGAGCTGAATAATGGAATGTCAGAGGGTGTGTGTGTGTGTGTGTGTGTGTGTGTGTGTGTTAGTAATTACTCACCCCTTCACTGTTCTGTCCACTCTTCGCCAGCATCTCCTGTAGAGCCCGGACTGATAAAGACTGTTCCAGAATGAACGTGCAGATACACAGGTCTGGAGGAACATACTGTAACAGCAGAGTGGACTTCAATAAGCACAAAGCTGACCAAAAAAAGTACCTCTTCGTTTTCACAAAGTACACTTCTATTTTTTTTTTGTTACAAAAATTTAACTTCATCCTCTTGCAATAATTTCAAAGTGCATTTTGCATAATTTTACAGCTTTGACAACGTTTTTTCTCGGGCTCAATCAAAAGTTGCATTGATTGCCTGTATTTTTGATTTCCATTTTCCAAGTATTTTATTCACCATCACCATTTCTACTCTCTCTAACATCAAAATGAATGGAAAAAGCACCTGGGAGAGTACAGTTTTATCACTTCTGGGCAATGAAATTGATTATCTCATGCAACCATTTGGGACCACAAAAGTCCAGCTCAATTTAACAGGCAGTGGACACAAGATGCATACACGTAATACATTATGTATTATATAGGTCAGATAATTTTTTTTACATTTTTGTTGTGTTAATGTACATCTGGCGAATGTCAATCAACAAATGTTCTCCATTTAGCTGTGTTTTTGTTTGTAAGCAATGCCTGAGGAAATCTCTTCTGATCTAGCTACTAAATGTGCAGCTATGTTCAGATATGTTCACCATGTGGTTGCTAACTTTGTCTGTCAGGAGTTAGGAGCCGGGCAGGTATCAAACAATGGTTTTATTAGGGATGAAAGCAGTTACCTGTCGATTCAGGGAACAACACTGATGACAGTGGTGAAAGTAGGGCCTGGAAAACCAAAACAACAAGCTGAAATAAGCTAAAAAGCTCCTGAGCTAAGGGGAGCTGCAGAACTAATGAATGCTCCATTGTACATATGTACATTATTTTGTTTTACATAGAAAGCATCCATATATAGCCAGAGCACTGTGAGCTGCCTTCCCTCATCCATAGGGATATTCTGATGCATACTCATAAAGACTATGCTGACTGCTGCATTTTTAAAGCTCTTGAACCAAGTTTGTCATCAAGTGGGCGAGTTTCATTAAAAAGTATTTTAGAAACACATTCAGCACTCTCAGGTCAGTCTGCGCTCAGGTAAGCCCTGCCTTGGACAGAGTAATATTAGAACAACAAAGAAATGCCAAATCACAACCCTAACCAGGGCAGTACTGGACGGAACAGGAGAGAATAGAGCTAATTCACTGACAGAATCAGGAAGGTAAAGGTAGAAGCACAAGATAAATGATACCAAGGAATAGATCCTCATTGGCCCCACCTCCTCTCAAACTGGTGCATTCGCAAAGGCAAATTTACCCTCATTTGTAAACTTCAGACAGCGCCTTTTCTGGTTCAAGAAGCAGCGGCTTTACTCTTAGATTGCCAAGCTTTAAGTAGCCTTAAGTGTGCACAGACAGCCATCTGTTCATCAAGTCTAACTCACGATAAAATACAGATGCTCTGTGCTGCATTGTGGAGACATTTGAAACAAACCAAGAAGACTCGATTTACTGCGGCACACGCCAGTGTGTGATGGAAATCAACAACAGCATGTACAGATGGTGTCGTTGGTTGGCTGCAGACTGCAGACACCCTCAGTAATCTCTAATGAAGAAATCAGCTGATTTGTTTTATAATGAAGACTTTTTCATCATAAAGGACTTACTGATGCTATTATTGTTCAGACCTGGGAAAAATTCAGTGCTTTCATAAATGCGCTTATTAAAATTTTGCAAAATAATGTAACATTCTAAGAGTTAAGAAATCTAGAAATGTCGAGCTAGATTACATCAATCAAGGCCTGAATGAACAAATTCTGCATTAGTTTCATCCATTCAGAAAACGGGTCTGGATTGAACAGATAGAGGTGTGTTTGTGTTTATATTTGTTGCTTTAGTTTAGTTTCATAGCTGAGACTTAGCTCTCTTTTAATTTGCAATAGGCAAAGGCTCTAAAAGCTCCAAAAATATGTTCTCAAGTATTTACAAAAGTTTTATTTCCCCATCTTTTTTTTTTTAAATTTTATACACTGTTATAATCCCCGAAGGGAAATTAAGAATGCACACTCTAGTTTTGTTAGTCTCAATCACATGCATGCATATTAGTGTGTACAGGCCCCTGTAATACACACAACCACACGCAAGGGGGCCTGTAGGCATGCAAGGGAGGTACAGTGGCAGGCAGCTCCTTCTTGGTGCGCCTCAAATGAGCAATTTGTAAAGGGGACTGCACCTTGCTCAAGGGTGCCTCGGCAGTGCTCCGGAGGTGAGCTGACACCTCCCACTGTCAGCTCACCTCCGGGTATTTTTGGGCGGGAGCAGGAATCGAACCGCTGATCTTGAATCATAGGACGACCCGCTCTACCGCCCGCTTTACCACTGAGCCACTGCCGCCATATTTCAGTTAAAACGATATTTCTGTTTGACTCTCAACTTAACAGTGAGGAAGGATGTCTCCAAGCCAGCTTTGTTGCCCCTGTCACCCTGTTTCCACTCTTAATGGTAAATTATCGCCGTTTGTTGCGTTTTCATGGGTCAAGTAACCAAATGAGTAAATTTCCTAAAATGTCAAACTACTGACACTGTAATACACACCATTACCTAAGACAAGTTGTTGAGACTGGGGATGAAATCACTTTCTCATAAGTAGACCATCCTTCAATCACTGAGCCATGTAGCACTGCAACCCCACCTTCATTTTGGTGAGTCACTAACAGCTGACCTTTGCTCTCTCCAGGTTAAGACTATTACAGCTGGTGGTGAGAGGACAGCGTTTAGAGCAGTCAGTGAATTTAAGTTCTAGATGAGTAAGAAAATCCTTTCACAGTGCAGAACAGGGGGCAGCTCAGCAATGCTGTATTGTTTATGGCCGTAGACCAATTGTTCAACAGTATAATAAGGGAAAGAGCTAAAGCTCATGAAAGACATGGATAGATGATGTCCTTCTTTCTCTCTCCAGAGAGAGGTCAAAAGCGTCAAAACTGACTGATTCAAGGATGTGACTTGTCTTGCCTTTCTTTATCAATTCAAGTGGAGGAGCCGACAACCTTGTCAACTGAAAGAGTTAACACAAGAAACTATCCACACCAAACTTAAACTAACTCATTGTAGCTCCTTGATTCACGTGTACATGATTCATTGTTTACAGAAACACAGCATCGTTACCATTGTGGTGTTTGAGCATTAAACATCCAGTGGTCATAATACTGAGTGTCTGATGGGGGGTGGGGGGGGGTCTTATATCACTATCAACCAGCTTCTCAGCAGCTGATTGATGTTCCCATTTAAACATGTGCACACTTTAAATCAACCACATGCTGTCATGCTGGTTCTGTAGCCATTACTAGACCAGTTCACTCAGGAAACCAAGCGTCCTTTCTAAGCACCCAGGAAATACTACTTTGTGCATTGTTGTTGTTTTTTTAACCTGTCTATAGTTGATCCCAAAGGTAGGGTGAAGCCTTCTCATAAGAATGACAGGGGATGAAGACAAAGTGCATGATAGGGAGAACATCAATCACAACTGTCACAAATAATTACCATCCAATCCGGAATGAAAGCCTTGTGCCCCCTCAATATACCTATATAGACTCTTTGTGAGAGTTGTTACAAGGGGAGAAGCTCAATACTAGGATTATATAGATCCTTCAATCCCTGGGAAGCCTTACTCGCTCTCATTTACATTGTATTTGCCCGTTGTCATAGTTTGAGCGAAAGTAATCTCAGACAATATCAAATGACTGTGATTAAAAGGCAATCAATGTGGTAAAAGCCCATTAGCCTGCTGTCAATAGCTTGCTATAGGAAAACATTAAAGTCACATCGGCAGCGGAGTTCCAGTGAAGTGTGGGATATCCAACAGTCAATCAGACTTCTGATTATTCTTTCTAGATGGGTTCAAACTGGAGAAAAAATGCATAAGGTGACAAGTTGCTGATTACAAGGACAAATACTCAAATATAAGTCAAATGTCATCATAAAACCAACAAATACTTCAGCTGCTCTGATTATGCTGCAATAAATGTGTAGGTAATTAAAGCAACAATGGCTCTGTTCATGAAACACTCCATCAAAAATGTTCAGGGGCATAATTTCGGGGAATTAACATCTGACAACGGGCCCACAGAGATGCCACCTAATCCCCAAACCCTTGGAAGAAAAACTCATCAAGGGAAATGCATTGAATGTTTGATGGCACACTGAGTCGCCTCTCTGTGCATATCCGCTTGGCTTCGCTGAGTCTTTTTTGGACACAAATGGATTTCTGGTTTCCATGGCGTTCTTTCCTGGGTGAACACATCCTTTCATCTGATTCACTTCCATGAAAACATCTTTCATGTGAAATCTGTTGAATACATTCATCTCTGCGCATGAACATATAGTTCATTACAGAACTGCAGAGAAAACAAACACGGATGACGTAATGTTAATACTAGCAGAACAACCGCGCTTACCTTTGCCTCAGATGTGGGCTCTAGGTAACACAGCCGGTTGCCCAGCCCCTCAGCAGCCAGGCAAAATTTGCGATTCTCCTTCTGGATGCAGGCCACGCACTGGAGCACCACTTCATCATCCTGTCAAGGCAAAATGGACATTAGACCATGCAGCTGTGTGTTCCACTGTAGATGTTATGACTGTGTGCGTCACGAGAAAACCCCACCACACCCATAAACACGCATGGTCATTCTAGTGCACCTATAAGAGAAAACTCCAGCACCACCAGTATTTGTCGATGGTCATGGAGGGAAATGAACAAGAGCAACCAGAAAGATTAATATTGTAACCCCTGAACTAGACCACTGTTTATGTTTCATTTACGATATGGATAAGTAAAGGAAACCATAAACAATGACTCGTATAATTTGCATTACATTATGAGTTTGACATTCCTGAATTGCCAAATACTCAGGGTGTGCACTCACAGTGATATTGAAGGTGCATGTATGAAGTTAAAGAGTCAAAGTCACAAGAGAGAGTTCATTTTAACATGTATTTACCCTTCTTAACAAGCTATAGTTATTTCTATGGTTGTAGTTCTATAGTTGTGTTAGACTGGCTAATCGGAGCTTCCTCTTCTAATTGTGATGATTAAACAGAGACCACCCAAAGCTGATCCCTGTGAGTCAACCCAGATCCACTGGGCTGTTTACTCAGTATATTTGGTACAAATGAGACAATCGATTTGAGGTTATAAGATTAAAAAGAATGTAATGGTCTGAAACATTAATGCCTGCATGAGTGTTTAAATAAAGAAATTTTGATGCTGCATCAGTACTTAAGAGGGGATTTATGTATGCATATACAGTATGTGAGCATGATGGATAAATAATTCTGGATGAATTTTTCTCTTCTCCAAGCAGTTACAAGGAGTTCTTTGTTGGCTCGAAAATATGGGCATAATAAAAGTAAATACATATCAGAAGGATCTTTATATAACTTTGAGAAAATAGTTCTTAATTAATTGTAACTCATATGTGCACTGAGAATTACACCAAACTTACATGCAGGTTGTTCAAACATGAGCAAACTAATATATGAACCATCACTCTTGTTTCTTAATGATTTTTTATCGTTTACTTCAGTCTCTCTTTCAGATATAGTGTCTAATGAAGGATATTCAGGAAGAGCTGGATGGAGAATTTACACCTCGACCTCATCGATTTCAAAGGGTGTCATAGAAGCTGCAAAAAGCTAGCGTTTTCACAGGGTGTGCCCTATTTTCTTCAAATGCTCATGTCTGAGTCATTGCACCTGAGAATGTGTGTATTTTCACTGGAGTCAACAGATGATAGTGTTTTTTCTATCCAATGCGCAAGGGATAGAGATGGCAACTGGACAAGCTTTTTTAAAAACAATGTTAGCATCAGTTACATCAACACGTTGTGGAAACATCAGCATAGAGGACATGAGAGAAGTAACAATGTCATTAATAATTTACAGTATTACACAGAGCATTTAAACACTGCTATCATGTCAAAGAAATGCATAAATAGCAATTATAATCCAATAAAAATGTGATTTTTATTGCAGCCCTGTGGGCATTGAGTCTGGCTTTTATCTACATGAAGGTGAATCATTGAAGAAATAAAAACAAAGGAGAGAACAAGTCCCACAGTAAGTGTTGTAATATTTGTAAACAGTGAATTGGACATAGTTAGTGTTCATAATAGTAGAGTGAGCACAAATGTGTGTCACTATGAGCTGCTACAGGGTGGATGGGTGGGGGTACAATTTATTTATTTTATTTTATTTTTTAATTTAAAAAATGTGTGTCACTATGAACTGCTACAGGGCGGATGGGTGGGGGTATAACGGCTAGCTGCGTTATTTGATGCAGAAGTGATAGTGCTGAGAGGGGTAGCAGCGGTAATAACGGTAAAGCCCTCCACCCCACTACAGATCGATGAATAAACGAGTGAGAGGGTAAAGACGAGTCTGCGGGCGCATGTGTGTCTGTAGCTTTTCCTAACATTTGTTTAGCGCTGCATGAAAATTAAGAAAATGAGCCTCAGGGCCCTAAAAACACGTGATGACACACATTTTCTTCCTACGTCCATGATCATGTATGCTTGAATCATAGATCAGGAAGCAATTCAATTTTTAAAAACACTGTGAACCTTCTATAACTAAAATAAAATGCTTCAGGATTTCCTTCATGAACACGATTATCTCATATATAAAAAAAAAAATTCACTACATGTCAGCTAATCATATGACGAAAACATGCTGGTATGACTATATGACTATATGGGGCGGCAGTGGCTCAGTGGTAAAGCGGGCAGTAGAGTGGGTCGTCCTATGATTCAAGATAGGCAGTTCGATTCCCGCTCCCGCCCAAAAAATACTCAGAGGTGAGCTGACAGTGGGAGGCGTCAGCTCACCTCCGGAGCACTGCCGAGGCACCCCTGAGCAAGGTGCCGTCCCCTTTACAAATTGCTCATTTGAGGCGCACCCAGAAGGCGCTGCCTGCCACTCTACCTCCCTTGCATGCCTACAGGCCCCCTTGTGTGTGGTTGTGTGTATTACAGGGGCCTGTACACACTAATATGCAGGCGTGTGATTGAGACTAACAAAAAACTAGAGTATGCATTCTTAATTTCCCTTCAGGGATTATAACAGTGTATAAAATTTAAAAAAAAAAAGAAATTAAAAATTTTAAAAAATTAAAAAATTTACATCAGCAGGCACGGAGGAAAGAGAAGGTGACATGAGGGCAGGTCACATTTCCCCTTAAAATTGTATTTCCTGTACCTTTTGGTTATTATGCTAATTCAAATAAAAATCATGGATTGGTATTGCAAGGATGACATGTCATATCAAAAATCCATCCATCTTACTGTAGACGAGACCATCATCATTGTCTCATTTACAGCCGCTAAGCTGGCAACAGGCAAGAGGTCGGGTACATTCTGGATGAGACGTCTGCTTATTGTGGGGCCACATCAGACTTGACAGTTGTAAATTATGATGTGAACATTAACATGACGATCACCAAGTTACATATGACTTGAACGTATCACTAGAAGAAGACTAAGAAGATCATAACACATCTGTGATCAGTGGAAGAATTTCTTCACAAGAAATGTCTTGAGTTTACGAGATCACACCAACTACAGCGTAATGTAATCACAGTAAGAACACTTGAAGAGTGAAAATCGCACAACGGAGAGTGAAGCTGACGTAATAATAAAATATGTATTAAAAAGTCCTTGAACAAAGTAAATATTCTGGAGTTTTAAAGCATAATTTAACTGTACAGTACCGAGTACAAGCAGTCTTTTACAGAAGGAAGCAAGCATAACTGAGATAATACTGGCTATTGGATTGATTGTGTCTTTCATAGAACTGTTATGGGAAGGACTTAGGATGATGCTAACAGTCACGGATCAATATGAAAATGTTCCTCAGCTCAAATGCAGATTGAAATGAATAGCCCTCTATGGTAAATCAACACTTGGCTGGCTGGAACATGCAATCAGTGTCACTGTTGATGGAGTGAGCAGGAGGTTGATTTGGGCGCCAGAAGTGCAGCATCAATCCACGCATCACAGGTCTGCCTGTCTGAGAGCCAAGATGCAAACACACACACGCACACACACACACACACACATCTTGTTAATGAGGCCCTGTCACTATGATATCTCTGCCTTTGTTTAACCTAGGACAAGACCTTTCCTCCCAAATCCAACCTCTAAGAAGTATACAAGCTCAAGTCCAAACAATAAAAGTAAGTGACACTGTCTCCCCCTCCCTTTGTAACCTGCCCTTAAACCCCTCATCACACCTGACTGAGAGGAGGAGGAGGTGCTCGCTCCCATCAATCATTCATGAAGCCAGGCTCTAACTGATGTCAGCCAGACTGGAGGGGAGGAACAGACTCTCCTCGACTCTGGAAGGGTCAGTTTACAAAATCTGAATAAAACATCCCACTTCAGGGGATTCCTCCAGTGCGATGGAAACAGACCGCCAAGCTCACAGTGATGTGTTGAGCCAACATTCCATGCTAGCATATAAGAATAAAATGACTATCACACATCGGCAGTGATGCATTTATTGTGTTACTCGTAGGGAAAAGCTGTTCAGTGGCGTTTTTACAATGAAAAAAGCAATGGGACACTTGTTTAAGACATTTAAGGAAATTGTATTTTATTTATTCAGCGTTTATCTGAAGAAGACATCTTTTACTCCTCTGTTGAGTCTGGGGTCTAAATCATGTTATAATGTGTAGCTAAATTGTTGTTCACTCACCATCTTGATCTGCTCCACCTGTCAGGTGGATGGACTATCTACATCATGGGTAAACACAGATTTAACCACATGGTGAACAAGCCTTTGTGTCTCACTTTAACTTGTTAAAGGTAGGAGCAGAAACGTGTTATTTTTGGTGAGTAAATGAGTCAATCATGAGAGAATGTCAACCTACCTGTGGAATCAGATGAGAAGGGAAGTTACTACAATTTATCTGATTCCCATGCAGTAATTTCAGACACAACCTGTTCACTGAGGAAAAGACAGGAGGCTTCACTGAGGAAAAGACAGGAGGCAGAGCTGGAGGTAGCAGAGATGAAGATGCTGAGGTTCTCTTTGGGAGTGACCAGGAAGGATAGGATCAGGAATGAGTACATCAGATAGACAGCACATGTTAGAGGTTTTGGAAATAAAGTCAGAGAGGTCAGAGATGGTTTGGACATGTCCAGAGGAGAGAAGGTGAATATATTGGCATAAGGATGCTGAATTTTGAACTGCCAGGCAGGAGGCCTAGAGGAAGACCAAAGAGGAGGTTTATGGATGTAGTGAAAGAGGACATGAAGGTAGTTGGTGTGAGAGAAGAGGATGCAAAGGACAGGGCTAGATGGAGGCAATTGATTCACTGTGGCGACCCCTGAAGGGAAAAGCCGGAAGGAAAAGAAGAAGAATTTCAGACACGACCTTCAACAAGATTCCAGAAGCACCAACATCAGCTACACAAACTGTGATGTCAAGCCTTCATCCAAGAGAATATTAAAAACCGAAAAAATAATATAACAATATCACATTCTCCTGTCTCCAAGGGCACCTTGAGATTAAATTCCACTCTACTGGAATGCTCTCTCTCTCTCTCTCTCTCTCTCTCTCTCTCTCTCTCTCTCTCTCTCTCTCTCTCTCTCAACCCGCTGTTCTCTGTTTAAATCAATGCATTTGTCATCTCCAATGTGTTACTGTGTTCTGGTGTGTGTGTGTGTGTGTGTGTGTGTGTGTGTGTGTGTGTGTGTGTGTGTGTGTGTGTGTGTGTGTGTGTGTGTGTGTGTGTGTGTGTGTGTGTGTGTGTGTGCACGCGCACCATCATAGTGTAACACTCCTTGGGGACTTTTGCAAGTAACGCTGAGGCATATCAATGAGCTTATTCTCTTGGCTTCAGCCAATCAGGCTTCTCCACTACACTGGGGAAACACGACATTGGTGGAGATGTTTGCATAGTGACAGGTGGGTGTAGTACATCCTGGACTCCAGAATCACTGAATGTAAACACAGCCACCCTACAGCCCTGACCTCGCAGTGTCGCTGCTGGACTGCACTTACACACCGGCAACACTGCTTCTAAATAAATTATCAATATTGATGATTCTAAAGAGTGATTACAGAGTTCAGAGACAAGTGAGGGGTTATTATGGCTCATAAAAGAATAATCCTGGCATTAGGGCCTGTACAAGTGTGCAATTATTTAAAGAGCCTCTCTTTTTCTCGCTGCCTCTCAAGCCCAGTGTTTTATGTACACTTCTGCTCACAGTTTTATTCATTCCAGAGAGGGAAAGCAAGGATTTGTGGAGGATAATGCAATTCTGGTGGGCCTCCTCTAAAGTACTGCAATAGGTACCTGAGCCAGAATGCTCTCAGGAGGTGTCTGGATCAGCTCAGCCTTCAGCTGGAAGAACTGTGAAAGGCATTTCAGCAGGTAGTGGAGTGGCTATGAATGCCATCAGCTCACAGAAAGTGAGTTCTACCAGCTTATTAAGTATTTCCCTGGGCTGCACTGCTTTGGCAATATTTTTTCAAGTACATCTTGGAGGCGCTACAATACACAGAGTAAAGCTACATTCAACAATGTCTTGCAGACACAGAGAAACACAAAGCAAGAGAGGAAGAAAGCAAAGTACCTCTGTCCAGGAGAACCTGGGTGTGTTGGTAGCAGAATGACATCAGTATTTTATGTGTCGCTCCAATGCCTCCCATAAGGTTTCATCCAGTACTCTATTACATTCATGCAAGTTACTCAAGCCAATGTTTAAGGCATCAACACTGCAGAGAAAGCAAGGACAAGGAAAGTAGAGCATAGGCACTGTGTAGTGCATATTATTTGTGCACAGGTGCATATATATGGTCAAAAGACAAGATGTGGTCTCTAAGTCGATGTAAGTTTAGTGTGTTATCACCTAATTTTGCAAGCTGGTTGAGATCTAGGATTTCTTTTTGTGTACATCCAGCTGATGGCACAGTCCCATGTGGAGAAATTAACATTCTCTAGTGTCATTTACGTTTTTAGATTGTAAAGTGAACTGAATGATTAAAATATGTGAAGAGAAGAGCAGTGCCTTTATCAAAAAAGGGAAGCTTCGCTTTAGACATGGATCCACAAAGATGCTGTCGACTATGACAACTCCTTAACATATTAAGTCTGCATACGAAGCTGAAAAGCAAAAAAAGAAAAGTACCTGTTGTGACTGTGCATATTTGTGGAAATTACATTTTACTGTATGTTAAGAAGAAATTATCAATACTAATTATATAAGGGATAAAAGGATTTCTCAAATATTTTCTGTAACTTCATTACTAAAAATCCTTGCAGTAAATTATTGGTTTTGAAATACAAAAGAAAGAAAGAAATGGCAAGGTACAGGAAGGAAGAAGGAAATGGTAAATCATTACACACTGGAAAGAAAAGAGAAAGCTGTGAGGGCATTTATAGTAAAACAGCCTTCATGTTTCACATCATCAGCTTTGCATCATCTCAAGCTGTATAGAAACCATACTTTCAATGTTTTTTGAGCTGTTTTTTCACATAAACACACTTTACTTGCATTGTGTGGAGACCCAGTTACAAGTGCATTGATGACACTGCAAAGACCAGTGTGGTAATAAAATCTAGACTCCTACTCTAAAGATGGAGCAAAAATTTTGGCTCTCACCTGACCTCACTCTTTAAGGTCAGATTTGTTCTTTCTTTTATATTTTTAATGCTGCGCCACAGGATCTGGTGAACAAAAGACAAAATGATCAGAACACAGCAAGGAGAAGCCATTTGAGAGGAGGTCCAAGGATACACCAGCACAAGTCAGAGGAGAGGCCATGATGAAAGAAGGGAAAGGACGTGACAAGGGAGGAAATACTGCATGCAAAGCCGACGCATAACATACACACACGCATGCACACACAAACACACATACAGATCACAACACTTGCCTTTGTCCACGTTTGACTTTGATAAGTCTCCATCCCCACCTGGGACCTGCTGCTGCCAGTCAACACTGTGAATTCACTAGATCACACGTGGTGACTTTGTTGTGCACAGATTGATACAGCTGTTCAGCACTGCAGAACAAAATGCAGCTGGCCAGAGTTTGCACCCCTGACAAGCTTTTTCTCATGCCTCACACAGGCAGCTACATAAAACCAAGTTTCCAAGGGCTTTCAGAAGGGAGAAGAAACGACTGCAGTCAGTATGAAACCCTGCTCGCATACAGGCACTCTTCTGAAAGGGTCATAATTAACACTGAAGGATTCAGGACCTAGACAAAAAGTATTTGTCATTAAGGATTAACTCAACATGACTTAATGTTGTTACCTGGCCCAGCAACTAGATTACACCCATTTGCATGAGTAACAATACACAGCATGTCTGAAGCACATAGCATTTTCATTCAACAGTACAATGACCATAGACTCACATGGAGCAGTTTTGCTTAGTGGCTTGAGCTCTTGCTACCCCTAAAACTTACGTTGACGAGGATGGGATTCAAACCCATGCGTGCAGAGCACAATGGATTAGCAGTTCATCGCCTTAACCACTCGGCCACCTCATCACACTACAACGTTTCTGTAGCAGAAATGACACTGCTAACGGTCGTGGTTTTCATTGGTGATGTAAATGATGAAGAGTTTTAGGTCTTACTTTTAACAAGTGAACTCACTGAGATAAAACCAAAGCCTCAGCGCCACAGCATAGGTCATGGCTGGTGAATCATGGTGCCTATGTGGATTAGGTTAAAATCAAGCTTGTTTTATTGGTGAAGAACAGAATTTGATATCTGTGCATGTCAGGATTTCTAGGATGTGTATTTCCTAATCAGCATGAAATGAATCAAACCAAGCAATGTTTGTTCAAAGAACATTCAGATACAGATTATAATGGCTATCTGTTGGTTTTCTGTTGAAGTGGTTCATGGACTAATGTTTTATTTTCCTGTGGGGTGACAGCAGCTAAAATAGACAGATCAAGATTGAGGGAAAGAGACAAACAGAGAGAGAGAGACAGAGAAGAAAATGCTGGGCTACAGTGTGGCTGTGTAAATGGGAGTGCTGATGCTCATCTTGAGGCAAATTGCTGAACATGCTGTCCCCGAAGCTCAGACAGGAGGAGAGAGAGAAAGTGAGAGAGCGAGAGAGACACAGAGAGAGAGAGAGAGGAGGTGAGAGAGAGAGAGAGAGAGAGAGAGAGAGAGAGAGAGAGAGAGAGAGAGAGAGAGAGGCAAACAAAGTTACAGCAGCATAAAAACCTCTCCACACACACGTCATTAAAATTCCCAGCCCAGAGTGACACCATAAATTAATCCAGACATCCAGTGAAATTTCCGTCTCTTTTAAAGGCTTTGCTGAGGAGGACAGTTTTAAAGCCTGTTATTGAATAATGCCAGTGGCTAATTGCTTGTGCAAAATATATGCAGTTACACTGTTAACAGCACCGGTATGGTCACAATGTAATGGTTTAAATCTCTTCCTTGAATCTGCAATATTGGGTCAGGTAAGGTACTTGTATTTGCATGTAGTGATGCAGTCACACTGCCTTTTGAGAACATGCTTGTGGTTTTTCTGGTTGCAGCTTTCTTGTTCTAAAGTTTATAGTGTTACATCCAGCACCCAGCAGCAAAACTGGCCTGTAGTCAAACAGCTGCAGTGAGTAAAATCCGGCTGCAGTTGTATTTGAGAACATGCTCGGCTCTGAAACCTGAAGTTGAACCCAGGAACTGAACCCTGAACAAAGCTGCATTTAAACAGTATAGAAAATGATGTCCTGGTACAGTGTATCAAACTGGCATGAGACATTTCCAGTATGCAGACCATACAGTGTACTATGATGTTAGATCTCTCTTTCTTATAAAATAACAGCAGTGGTGCAGAGGACTGGTGATGAACAAACATTATGAACACTAAAATGAACACATTAAGTATGTTAAAGCAGGGCTTCTAATGCTCCGTGGTCAATCCTAAATAACGTTGAAATGCTCAGGTGTTTTCTCATTAGACGCTCACACATTTAAGACAAGTCCCATTTGTGGATGAGCACCACATTATTCAGTCTCCACCTAAAAATGCTCCCACACTTTACATGACTGAGAGTGGTTTTAGCTACAGCTTGGTTGCCAGAGTCATCCTGCATTAACTATGGATGCGTTTTTGACCAAGCATGGTGCCATAGCCTTGATGAATGGCATTGCTTAACTTGATGACCATCTCTTACTTCCGCTGAAAGCCTTGTTGGCCTGTTTATTATTCTAAATATATTTATATTGAGCATTCACACAAAAGTTACTAAAGACTGGCTTCAGAAGAGAAGACATGCTGAACTCAAAGTCCTGAAGACAGGACTTTGAGTCCAGCATGTTTGAGTACCCGGTATGCAGCCGTCCCTGGTCTGCATACCGGGGACGGCTCTTCACCTTTTTGTTCATTAATGTGGAGAATCCTGCATATCAAAGTTGCTCCACCAATAAAGGCTGAACATGCCCCTGCCCCAAGAAAGTCACATGCCAACTTTGCCATAGTTCACATAGTTCAGATGAAAGGTTGTCGACAGACAGACACTAAGACACTATCTAATATCTCAATAAATAATACAGCCCAGATGAACAGCAGTTTCTTCGCCTACCAGGTCTCTCCACACCAACATCCACAGCAGCTCTTTGTACAGATGGGAAAATCACACTTTTTTATTGTCTGTTGTTACTGGCTGGAAATGCTCCTGATGTTCGGTCAAGAAAATACAAGCAAGGCGCTGAGAGATAATCTAATCAGTGGTAGTTCAATACTGTACTCACATGCATGGTTGATCCTGTATGTATTTTACAGTCATCTGTTTCACGTTGGATTCAGACCTGGATGGTCCAATCAGTACACTCAACCCAATCACCCAGTCACCATACAGTCACACTATACAGCCGGGAACAGCAGTGTCCATACGGACCAAGGTGATCTATCTCCAAGACTGGACAGGAATAACGTTCACTGGGAACCAAACACCTCACGAATGTCTCAGGGTGAAAAAGATCTTTGACGACACAAAATGTTTGTAGCTGCAGTTGGCATGGTGGTGCACAGACATTGCCAAAAACTTAAGCATTAGTCCATTAAATATGAGATAGGGTTGGATAATACACTGCTCAAAAAAATTAAAAGAACACTTCGAAAACACATCAGATTTAAACGGGGGAAAAACGATCTTGAATATCCTTCCTGATAATAAGTAGGTGATGTATTAGCAACAAAATAATGCCACATAATTTGATAGAAATGAAACATTAAGTACAACCAGGAAGATGTTAAGGACAACGTCCTGCCCTTTGAAATCTGGACTGTGCAGTACACCTTGAAAAGGATTGAACTTCAACATAGAGATGTACAGGAAACCCACCCACACTGACCAGTGTCACTACAGCAAAATGTAGTGGTCATCAGAACCCTGAACTACTAGTACCAGGCCTAAAACATCCCCACCAGAACAGAAGGAAAAAATCTGCATGATTCTAGACATAGTGTGTACATAATTTTATCATTACATTATTTAAAAATTAAGGGTTCTTGGAGTTTGTTGCTAGTGCTAAAATGGTTAACTGTATACCAGGAGGAATAATCGGGCGGGTGTGTGAGATTCAATATCAATTCTTTGGAATCATTGTTTTTTTGCATTAAAAATCAGATCTGACTTTTGCTGTTTTTTTTTCTTGTGGTTGTGGATTGGAAATGAACTACTGTGAGGCAGTAAAGTAAACACAATCAAGACTTTCATCTTGCACACATGCATACACTCACACACATACACACACACACACATGCACACACACACACACACACACACACACACACACACACACACACACACACCTGTATTGCGTTGCTTGCCTGATCAATACTGCAGCCATCTTCATTTCAAACTGTCAGACCAGGAGCTACACATCATATGGATGAAACGTTTGCTTTTATTTACAAATCACATCGCAGTAAAGAAAACAGTTTGGAGTTCAATATTGCGCAGCTATAAAATGAGGGGCTTTAAAGGTCACATGGGGAGAAAGTTTATAAAACAAGTGAGCCCTATAGGCAGATCACCACCCCACCTCCAGGTCTGGAGGTAATAAGAGAGCATACCAATACCAAGAGAGCATAGGAGGGATAGGAGGGAAGCTGTAAAGTGTTTCTCTGCACCTTGCAGCACTGCTCCTCCTTCCTGGCTGTGCCTTAATGCTAAGTAAGCATTTTCATCACCTCTTTGCTTTTGGCATCCACTGACCTATTGAATAGAGTAACAAAGAAGGTAGTGGCATCACTGTTTTAAGTTTTTTACAACGAGGTATTACAAATTTTAATGAAGGAAAAGGGGTAGTATTGTATTTTTCCCTTGACTATACGATGAGCTGTTCCAGGGCGGTCTATGACAACATGATAGTTGGGGCTGGCATTTGGGAACAAAAGGATAAAAACCACCAACCACCCTTTCTGCTGTCTCTACAAAAGTAACCCAGCCTTCTGAGGGAATTGAGACTTTTAGTAGAACATAGCACTAGCTGTACTTCCTGACAAGCAATGCATTGTGTTTCGAAAGGAAGCACTTTCCTAGAAGTCAAACAGGAGGGCAGCACCAATGGGTGCATTGGTAACCATCCTGTCTCCAAGACATGAAGCATAATCTCCATTTCAATTGTGTGGCATTGAAGAAAGGAATGTAGGGTGTAAAGATGGACACTGCATTTTTTTTTCTGTGTCGGGAAATAAAAGAGCTGTATGTGTGACCTAGGATATCAAAGGAAGCAATTTCACAAATGTCACAGCCTCAAGTCGGATCCACAGGAATGTCATGACATTTTCTATACATCAAAATATACTATAATGTGGACATAGGTCATAGTCAGTTCACATATCGGATAATAATTTGAAAATGCTCTTTAACTGTGCTCTGGGATACCAAACAGTGCTCACAGTATCACACCTAAATCTACATACTGCATGTGAAAAAACAGTGATTGCAGTCAACCATGTTAAAAATATGCATTGTCTTTTTCGGCCAGACCTGACAGAATCTTCAGTGCACTTATCCACATGCTTGCATGCGTAGTGTCATTGAGCTCCCAAGAGGTTGAACCACAGACACCACTGTGTCAAACTCAGTTTCTTCAAGGACTTGTGAAGATGCCCGGGTGATGGGCTGCAGTGTCAAACCGACAGCTGAAGGATCAGTCAAGAGATGACAGATGGAGAGAGGTCTTGCACTGTATTAGCTTTGACTTAGGGAAATTTGCCAAATTTAGAACGATGTAATAAAAAGGTTGGTGCCCAAAAAGAAAACGTGGAAAACAGACATCTCATTCAGTCTGGGAGTCAAAACTCAATTAACCCCTTCATATGGAAGCTTTTTACAACATCAAATATCCACCTTGAGCACGCTGCATTGCCATGCTTTTCAGGAAGGGGTCATTCAGAGACAGGTGGGGGTTTCAACGTGACAGGTCATACTTTACACTGCCACAGAAATACCTCTGCAAGTTGGGAGAAGAGAAAACTGAGAAACTGTGCACCCACCTGCTGGGCTAGGTATAGATGTAAAGCAGAAAAAACCTTATAGCTCTCCACAGAAGAATGATGCTAGAAGGAATGCTTTCCTAATTTATACAAGTGTAGCACTAATGAGGTAAGGTGGGTTGAATTTCTGTTAGCATGCATGAGTGTCTTTGCTGGAAAAGCAACCCCATTGAAACTCCAACCTCGCTCACTGGTAAGACAGTGATTTTTTTATTACACCGATCATTGACTCTGCAGCAACAACACCCAATAAAGAAGGTGATCTCGTCATCTGCACTGCTGTGGTGCGACGAAGAGGTTGTTAAAGAGGTATGAATCTTTTATGAGGTGGAAAACGCCACCGTTGTCAATACCAGATGAAGAGGCAGAGCACCCACTGAGAGGGGCAACACCGAAAGGGTGTTGTTTTTTTTTAATCCAGTAACTGTTGTAGCATCTGGAGCACCTACAGTATGTTTGAAGATCCTGTCAGAGAAAGACTGAACTTTCTCTCATAGCACATCTCAACAGCAGCAGATTGCAGCAGCAAGCACTCCTCTAAATGGATTATTAGGGGCTCAGTGGGAACATTGGACAGAAATACTGCAGATACCAGAGCTGCTTCATGCAGGAAGAGAATGATTAACAGGCACAGCCAAGAGTTGCAAGGGTTTATTTGACTTTTAGCTGTGACTGATATCTCCGTGGCAACATGATTACATAAGTAGGGAACCACCACCTGCTTGCACTTAAGATAGTTATGTTCTAGGAAGAGCAGTCAATTACAATTAAAGAAAAGACCTTTGGTTCGTTTTGGAAAAAAATGGCTGTAAAGACTGACAGTTTGGAAGAGCTTATAAATTATGCTGTGCAACACTTCCCAGTGTGTAGAATCTACTGTCAAATGGAAGGGAAACTCAACACAGACCCACAGAAACAAGCTACTCTAATTCACATTTCTTAATTAAAACCAACCAGATGAGCAAAGGCTTCCAAGCATGTTGTTTCTTTCTGCCAATACTAACATAAAACTTGAGAAATGCACATATTGGCTTGCTTACACAGAACTTCCTGTTAAATGTTCATGTTCATTATGTAGCTGTTGTAGATGATGGTTAGCACAAAAAAATATTTAGGTTTTATGGTTAGGAAAATTACAAAAATTACTACTTAAGTAGGAAATAAACAGTAAAAGACTGTGGAAGGTACAGGTTTACTGCAAACAGTGATTAATTGATAGTCACAGACTTGGAAATACAGATTTGCAACAGAAAACATTTATAAGTCTAACAGTTCATATTTTCCTATCTTTCCTATCATCTGATTTCTGATTTACACATGATCTGGGGAAATTTTATCCAAAAAAAACCACTATAAATTTACTGCCATAAAAGACATGAAGCTTCCTCGCTGGAGCTTCCTGCTAGCATAACTACACAAAAAAAACCTCCTGGACAGCTATTTATAAAACTTTGTGTTTTGTGAAAATTCAGGAATCAATATCCACTATTTGAACTGACCTGAATTTTTTGCTCATTATTGTTAATTTTGTCGAACTATTTGGGAGGAGCTTGTGAGAAGCTTGTCATAAGCCCCAGGCTGTGCGCCGCTGTGTTGGTTTACCCCGGTGGAAAAGAGGGTCGTCTCCCTACGCCTTAAGGCTGTGGGTGGGAAAACTCTGCCTTCTTGGAGTTCCTAAATGACAACCTTCACGGGATCCCTGTAGGGCAGGGGCATTCAATTAAAACTCATGGAAGTCCAGTTTTTAAAATTTCTTCTTAGTAAAAGGTCCAAACCCAAGTCCAGGTTGGGTCTCATAGCCGACCTCTATGTCTACATTTTCATTTATTATCAATTTTCAGTGCAGTATAGGTTTAACTGAGTGCACAGATAGCTCTTTTACCATAAACAAAAGTAGACCCAGGCAAATAAATTTAAAGCTTTATGTTAGATTGAAGAACATACAAACCTCTGCATTAAAAAATAAAGTGCCAAGAGCCGAATGATCCTTTTTCTTGTAAATTAAAGACATCCCAGCCTAAAGAACTGAAGACCTACACTTCAAGTAAAAAAATATTAACATCTCCAGAAAACTATAAATAAAAAGTGAAGAGAGGGGCAGAGCTGTCAACTGATCTCCACCTGGTGGTGAGTTGGGTCTGTTGGCGAGGGAAACCTTTGGATAAACTTGGTAAGCCCAAACAAGTAGTGCGGGTGAACTGGAAATGTCTGGAGGAGGACTCTGTCCGCGAGGCCTTCAATTCACACCTCTGAAGGAGCTTCTCATGCGTCCCTGTGGAGGCTGGGGACATCGAACTGGAATGGTCGATGTTCAAAGCTTACATTGCTGAAGCTGCAGCTGAGAGCTGTGGTCTCACGGTCTTTGTTGCCTCAAGGGGCTGTAACCCTTGAACACCGTGGTGGACCCCGGTCATCAGGGAAGCTGTCCGACTGAAGAAGGAGGCTTTCAGGGGCATGCTGTCCCTGGGGACTCCTGAGGCAGTTGCAGGGTACCGATAAGCCAAAAGTACTGCAGCCTCGGTTGTGATGGAGGCAAAACAGAGGGTGTGGGAGGAGTTCGGAGAGGCCATGGAGAAGGACTTTCAAATGGCACCAAAGTTGTTCTGGAGTACTGTCCCGACACCTCAGGAGGGGAAAGCGGGGCACCATCCAACTTTGAGAAACTCCTGAATCCAGCTACCCCAAACTGAACCGTCTTCTGTTGCAGAGGCAGAGGATGATGGGGGATTCAAATCAATCTCTCTGGGCAAAGTCACCGAGGTAGTTAAACAACTCCACGGTGGCAAAGCCCCGGGTGTTGATGAGATTCGCCCGGAAATGCTGAAGGCTCTCGGTGTTGAGGGGCTGTCATAGCTGACATGCCTCTCTAGCATTGCATGGAAGTCTGGGACAGTGCCGAAAGAGTGGCAGACTGGGGTGGTGGTTCCTCTTTTCAAAAGGGGGACCAGAGGGTCTGTGCCAACAGGGGCATCACATTCAGCCTCCCTGGGAAAGTTTACTCCAAGGTGCTGGAAAGGATGATCCAGCCGATTGTAGAACCTGGTATTGAGGAGGAACAATGCGGGTTCCGTCCTGGTCGTGGATCAACGGACCAGCTCTTTACTTTACTCTTTACTTTTCGCAGGAATCCTACAGGGGGCTTGGGAGTATGCTCATCCAGTCTACATGTGATTTGTGAATTTGGAGAAGGCGTACGACTGGGTCCCCAGGGACTTACTGTGGGAGGTACTGCTGGAGGATGAGGGGGCCTCTCCTTAGGGCCATCTAATCGTTATATGCCCAAAGTGAGAGCTGTGTTCAGGTTTTTGGTAGTAAGTCAGACTTCTACCGAGTGGCTGTTGTCCTTCATCAGAGCTGCGCTTTATCACCAATTCTGTTCGTGATTTTCACGGACAAGATATAGAGGCGTAGTCGTGGTGAGGAGTGTTTACAGTTTTTCTGGGGTGAGGATTGCATCGCTGCTTTTTTCAGATGATGTGGTCCTGTTTGCGTCATCGGCCTGTGACCTGCAGCGCTCACTGGTGCAGTTTGCAGCCAAGTGTCAAGCAGCGGGGATGAGGATCAACACCTCCAAATCTGAGGCCATGGTCCTTAGCAGGAAGTCGGTCAATTGCCTTCTCCAAGTGGGGAATGAGATCCTTACACAAGTGAAGGAGTTTAGCTATTAGACCCCTTGTCACATCTCGGGTCTAAGTTTCTGTTTGTTTTCTTTCTGTTAACATATCATGTCATTTCAGATTCTACCTTCATTTGCAATCAGCTTCATTCCCTGCACCTGCTGTCTCTCCACACACCTGCAGCCACTCCCCAATCTGTCTCCACATTTCAATAGCCAGCTCAGCCTTCTGCTCTCTGCCAGATTGTTTTAGTGTTTGCCCTGACTCTCCAGCCTTTGATTCCTGCCATTTTTTTCTGATTCCTGTTACTGACCCAGCCTGTGTCCCGGACCCTGCCTTTCGTCGACCCCTTTTGGATTTGTCTGCCTGGTGTGTTGGAATGCCTTTTTTGTGTATGAACTGCCTGATTTTGGACTCTGCCTGTTTGCTTGCTGTCTGCCTGACTCGTCTGCTGTTTGGACTGATTACCTGGTACCTGACCCCTGCTTGTCCGATTAAACTTGTTTTTGGACTTGACCCGCCTGCTTCACTGTCGTGCTTTTGGGTTCTCACCACCAGTCTTGTTCAAGCCGTGACAGAACAATCTGGCCAAAATGAACCCCGCCGATAGCAATCCATCTCAGCAGGACCCATCAGATGAACCCAGCTTGACCCAGCGTTATGACTGTCACCTCCAGTTTTTAGTCAAGGTCATTCGGTCCACGAACGCCTGCCAGGAGCGCAGCATGAACATCCTCCTGAAACAGCTTGCTGCATTTTCAGCGGCACTACCAGGTCTTCCAGTTCCCTCTGCCGTCCCTGAATCTCCTGCTCGGTCGGTGACTGGTTCCGAGGTTAGGATTACGCCACCGGAACGCTGTTCCGGGGCTCCAGGTACTTACTGTCCCTTCCTGATCCAATGCTCCCTAATTTTCGAGCAGCAACCCTCTGCTTTTCCAACAAAGCGGTCCCGCGTCTGTGCGTCCGTCCAGTCCTTCTCTGCCGGGTTGCGGAGGGTCTTCGAGCATGTGACTCCTGGGAGAGAGGCAGCCAGTGGTCTTTTGAATTTTATCCCAAGGGGGAAGGTCTGTGGTGGACTACTCCATAGATTTCTACACTATGGCAGCAGAGAGCGATTGGAATCCCGCTTCCCTATTCGACGCCTTTTATAACAGGTTGGCAGACCGAATAAAAGACGAGTTGGCGACGCTGGATCCTCCTGCGGATCTGGACTCCCTCGTGGCCCTGGCCACTCGCATCGATGTCCGTCTTCAGGAGCGCCGGAGGGAGAGAGCTCGCCATCCAGAAGCAGTCCAGATTTTCCCCTCTGCATCTGCTTCTTCGCCATCTTCTCCGCTGTCAGAGGAGAGCGTCCTTAGAGGTCAGATGGAGCCCATGCAACTAGTTCGGGATCGTCTGTCTTCAGTGGAGAGAGAGCGTCGTCTGTGGGAAAATCTCTGCCTCTACTGTGGTCAGTCCTGCCATTTTGCTTCTCTCTGTCCGGTAAAAGGCAGGGCACCAGTCAAACAGAGGGCAGTCGGACAACAAACTTCAGTGTGCCCTCTCGACCAGTGTTGCATGCCCTACTTCGTTGTGCCGGTCAAGAGATTAATGTACGAGTGTTAATTGACTCTGGGGCTGACGCTAACCTGATTGACATTGCTCTAGTCACGCAATTAGGGATCAGTAAGGAACTTTTGACCAAGCCCGTTGATGCCACTGCCCTGGATGGTTGTCTTATCTGCCGGGTCACGCACCAAACAGTGCCTTTGTTCATGTGCTTGTCGGTGAACCATAGAGAGACCCTTCCTTTCCACGTCATTCACGCTCTACAGCAGCCAGTGATTTTGGGCTACCTGTGGTTAAGAAGGCACAACCCACACATAGACTGGGTCTCCGAAACTATCCTTCAGTGGGGTACTCATTGTCATGCTGTATGTCTTAAGTCTGTCTTGTCTAATCTCAGTCCATGTAGTCCTGTCGGGTTGTCTGACTTGACTGCTATTTGTGAGGGGCTCAGAGTAGAGTTGCTCTCCTTCGTTTCGAAAGGAGTCAGCTGAGGTGGTTTAGGGATCTGGTGCGGTTGCCTCCGGGACGCCTCCCTAGGGAGGTGTTCCTGGCACGTCCAACTGGGAGGAGACCTCAGGGCAGACCCAGGACCAGGTGAAGGGATAATATCTCAACACTGGGATCCCTTAGTCAGAGCTAGTGGATGTGGCCGGGGAAAGCGAAGTTTGGGGCCCCCTGTTGAAGCTGCTGCCCCCGCGACCCAACTCTGGACAAGCAGTGGAAGATGGATGGATGGATGGATGGATGGATGGATGGATGGATATTTGAGAGGAACAACAAACCATAAGGCAGTAGAGAAAGACCGTCATTTTTAGCACAACCCTTCCAAGCTCTCCATCCTAAAGACTAGGATCGCACTCACATCCCTAACACAAGGGTCACATGTTTAACTGCCGCCTCAAAGATAATCCAAAGACAATCTTTGTCCCCTGGTGGTTTTCAGCATTCAAGGAAACACGGATTGTAATGTTGGGGTCACACTGGGAAATGTCATTAAGCTGAAAAATTATCAATTCAGGAAATTTATACAAATTCAAATATAACAGAACTGTTGAAGTTACAGTACATACAATGTTTGCTTCTCCAGTGTTCAGCCATTGGGTTGTTGATGACTGTAAGTAAAGATGAGTCTTTAGGCTCTGGTAGCTTTTTAAACACTATCAAATCACTAATTGCCCACTGATTCATCAATGAGGAAAATAGTAATTAGTTGCTTTAATCCCCTTCAACATAGCATCCAACACGTCCATTCCATCGTACAAGCCAGCAGCTTTTCAGCAGCTTGAAATAAGTGTTCTTATTAGACTGATTTGATTCTGCACACTCCCTCTTCTAGAATTGGACACTTAAATGCTAAGCATGTTGGAGGTCAACATCCAAGAGGCAAGGGTCTTATCAGGGAGGAAGAGTGCTAAATTTCCCTCTTTAAATATTCATGTTCTAAAATAGCACATCAATAGGGCCCACTTGCTGCATGTCAGTGACATTACAGAGGAAACGTCTTCATTTGGTGACCCGATCAATAGCTCATTACAGCAGCTTTACACTGGGATATCTCTGGGCAGGCCTTCTGGCTTAATGCCCTCCATCTCGCAGGCCTATCTCTTGCATCAACTTCATCACACACACAAGAGAAACAGCCTTCTGATGAAACTTCCTTCTTTACAATCTGAGTATCGGAACACATCTAAGTATGTGGTAGTGGTATGTGGGGACATATGCAAGACACACGTTTGCATTTTGTTAGTTTAAAAAACTCACCAAGAAAAAAACCACAACACATAAATACCATAGATATAGAAAGGTTCTGTGCATCATTGGCCATGCAGTAAAAGCCGGTAAAAACAGATAATAACAAGAACCAATGCAGTCAGAGACTGCAATATCCCGCGACACTCCTGAATTCAAAATTATACCCTGACCTACTTGCACAGGTCACAGATCAAAGCTAGTGGTCTGACCTACTTCCATAGATCAAAGCAGTAGCCTTGATCTACGGTCTTACTTCCCTCATCTTTCTATCTTATCCGGCTCCTGAGTGTACAAAAGTTAAAATTTGACCCTGACCTAGTTTTCTTAAGGTCATTTTAATCCCCTTTGCCACCCGAGTAATGTGCTTTTTGTTTCATCTTTCTATCAGCAACGGTTGCAAAGATATTTGGTGGACTAACAGAAGGACAGACGGACTAACAGACGAACACACAAACGCTGACAATTACAATACATCACCTCTTTGAAGCGGGATGCAACAAAGCAGTCAGAGACTGCAACATCCTGCGGCACCCCTGAATTCAAGATTTTACCCTGACCTACACATTTTTGTGCCTCTGGCTTCCTGAAAATGTTGCATTTGTTTTGTGATTATATCTCGTCAGGTTTCAGAGATGTGCACCTAATAAGGAATACAGTGCCCCCATCATTCTTTGCGGTTAATGCGCTCCAGGAACCACACACGATTAAAGAATTCCAAACTATTTATCTTATTATTCATGGTCATTTAAATGTTTATGAACGCTCCCCATACTGATATGAAACCACCTTCTATCTGTATTACTTTTTCCCACACTCTTATTGACTGTTTAAAGCACTTTTGTGTCTTACTGAAGTCTGTGACTCACAGAACGAAGCGCACTTCCGGATGCTGTCAGCCAATAGATTGCACGTACGGTATCACATGACTTCCTTCCAAAAATCAACGATGAGTACAAAAGTTTAAGTTTGACCTTGACCTAGTTTTCTCAAGGTCAAGGTCATCATCTTATTTTCATCCCCTTTCCTGCCTGAGTAATATGTAATAATAATAATAATAATAATAATATTAATATGCTTTTTCTTTCATCTTTCTATCTGCAACTGTTGTGAAGATATTTGGTGGAGTAACACACAAACACTGACAATTACAATACATCACCGCTTTGTGGGATGTAATAACACCAGACAAGCAAGATTCTTGTTACACACCGCAAGGAAAGATTCTGTTTCTTGTTGTTTTTCCATAAAATCATTTCATCGCAACAACTGAAATCTATAGCAGTAAAAAAGTAAAAATTTCTTTCCGTCACCAATGAAATCGAACAAATATTTGATTCAGATGTGAAATGACAGCAGGCCTCTTCATTGTAGCATTAAAGTTCTCCTCCTTAAATCAATAAGAATGTGAGGGTGTACTGAACTGACTTCCCACCAGTGGGAATAATTTCACCATAATCTGTAATAATTAAAAACGTATGTACAATGATGACAATATGCATCCTGAACTATAGACGACACACTCTGAACAATAACTTTAGGCATGTTATGGAAGGTCAGTAACACTTCAACAGAGAAATTAGTCTTTGTAGATTAATTTATAAAACAGTGAAATATGTTAGTCTTGCTTAGAGAATGAGAGTTATGAAAATTAAGTTAAGTCACAGCCTGATGTGTTTAAGTTAACTTACCTCAGTTACCTTCCTACTGGTTCGCAAAACTCAGTGTTGATGATGAAAATATTTATTTTAGTTCAGCTTTAGTCAGCATTGAAGTGAGCAAAAAATTCTTCCACTTCATTCCATAGAACTCCATAATCAGATCAAGGACACCTTTGGTAGAGTCTGAGCAAGGGCAAAGCAGTTGGAAACAGCCTCCACCCTCACAGTTCACTCATGTCATATTACAGTCCACTGGTAGCATCTGCCAGATACACAAGCTAATACCTGTTTGTAACACACAACACCCCTGGTGGAGTAGAGAGGGGCCAAATAGAGGCAAGAGGAGAAATGGGGAGATAAAAGTGAATAGTATTAAAGGTGAGATGAGCAACCAGGAGCTAAAAGGAGCATCAGAGAGAAACAAGCAGAATTTCACAAAGTTGAGACTGGGTGAGGACTCACTAAAGAACACACACAGGTAATGACTTTGTTAGGGGTTTCTGTTCTCATACTTGTTCTTGTTCTTCTTGTTGTTGTTGTTCTTGTGGTTACTTCTATATAGCAATCATTGCCTTTTTGTCAAATGATACTGATGGATTCTCACAGACAAGCAGTGTCACAGTGCATCCTTCAAAGCTCCAGCCAGGCTTTAGAGGCGCTACTCCCACTCTAACCGCTAATAAAACTGTCACACTCTGATATTCACCTAGCAGGGATCCGTTCACGTGTGCTTCTACGCTGACGTCGTAACACGTGCTGGAACATGTTTTTACCCAGAAGCAGCCTTCTGTCCAGGTTTGAAACCAAAATGAGTAAGCGTTTGTCACCGTTCTCTCTCGTCTGCTCTGATGACACAAAGAAGTTCCTGTTTGAACTGGCTCTTACATAAAGAGCTGTCTGTGTAACCATAATCTGACATCCTTATTCTCTATCTTGCTTTTAATGATGGCCGTGCCACCAGAGCTGGTAGCTCTGTTGATGTAACCAATCTCCAAAAAGGGAAAAATAAAGTTCCTGCAGCTCTTTGGCCCACTAACATCAAAAAAGGGTTTGGGGAAGGCTTTCCTAAAAATTTTCTGCCTCACCATCAGCATCGTTCCTCTTCCCAGAACATCAAATTACCCATAGCTGAAATCTTTTCACTCTTACTCTCTGCTGCTTCCCTTTCCTCCCACTGAGTTGGGTTTATAGGCAGCAGACTGGTCGGGGTAATTTCCACGACTACTCCAGGGAAATTACTGAGAGCTGTTAGAAAAAGGCGGTTTGTGAACTTCTTTATCAAACTTCTTGACTCGAATAACAAGTAACATCTAAAATTCAGCAACAAAGATTCTAGACTGTCACATACACACACACACACACACACATATGCACACAAACACAGATATACATACAGCCGCATATTCTAAACACACACACACACACACTCATAAAGACACATATACATGCACAGATATGCATATACATATACATGCATACATATAATTACACACACACGTACAAAGTTATACATATGTACTGTACATACATATTACACACACACACACACAGTGTACAGCCCAACAATGAGTAGGTCTGCTGTGCCTTGCTTAGAATGATGAATAATCTCTGCACTGTGCTCTGCTGTGGCACGTCTGGTGCAGCCTGACTGCACCACAGAGCTACAGCTCAGCATTTGCATTCAACACACACACACATACACACACATATACACACACATACACTCACTAACACCAAGCCTGCACCCCCATCCCAACATCGTCTCGGCTGTCAGCTGCTTCCCTGTGTGGAGGGATTCAACAAGCTGCTAAGCCTTTTATAAAAACATCGCAACACATTCACATCAGAACGTCTTCTCGCTTCTTCTCTCAGGGCTTCTTCTGGGGAAAATGTTCACTTTAAAAACGGGCCAAACAATTAATTGAAATTTTAATGAAAGTCCAATAAGGCCAAGTGCAATATCCACTTCGCAGTTGCCAGGGGTAGAATGTGTCACAACATACAATTATAAATGAAGCATGGTGGTGATTAAGAGATGCCCCAGCCTGCAATCAATTCTTTAGACATCAGAGGAATAACAACACCATTCCTATTACATTTTGGAATCATATTTTGATTTCAATATTTGTAAAAGTAATCATGTCATATTGCTCACACCAATACAGGTCAAAATTTTGGAATAAAACAGTCCCAAAAGCAAAAAAATACACAAATTTTATGGATCTTGTTTCTAAGAAATCCCTCCTGACGGTAGGAACGATGCTGAAATGTCAGCTGCTTTGTGGAGTGGCAAGCCTGCTGATGTAATGACCTCTACGCGCTGTGGTTGAAAGGGTGAGGGGGCCGTGGGGAAAATGAAGAGCAGGTGTCAGCTTTTCTAAGTCAGGAAGGGGCAATTTTTAAGATTGCTGGGGATAGGGACCCCTACCAGCCGTAAAACACTGACTCGCTCAAGAATTGGTTCATCACTTACTGGATGTTTTTTCTACTTGAATCCACGTTGAAGTAAAATGAGGTTCATTACTCGATGCATTTCTCTGTCAAATTATTTTTAAAGTCTTTATAGGAAGATTTGACTTTAAAAAAAAGCAAGAGTGGATGAGTATAATGAAGATAAATCAAGTACATCACTGCTCCCTTTATCTCCAAATACAGCAGGTTGTGCATCAGAGAGCAGCTTAATAAAGGGAAACCACGAGCAGCAGAGGCAGTGATATGTGCAACCAAACACCTCCTACAGTCTCTGGGTCTGACTGGAAGACCTCCAACACTCTGCTCCTTCAACTCCTGTCAGTGAGTGGATCTCCTCACACACACATGCGCCTGTCAATATACAATCACATCAAATCATCTCCGTTTGTCAAAAGTGGGAAGTGTTTGGAAAATGTTGAATGTTAAGATTCATTTTAAGTGACATTAATTCATTTTAGTGTTTGGATCAGGTCCCATAGGACAACATTACTACTCTTGTGCGGGTGCAGCAAGAATATTTATGACAAAATCAATTAACATAGACCTTTAGCTGTTGCACAGGAACCCTGGAGTGTCTGTTGGACACTGTCAGGCTTCCACGGTTGACATGTTTTACAGCATATACAACTCTTTATATCCTCCAATGATGCAACAGGGAGCTTTTTACATGTATACAAGTTATTTGATGACTGATTAAATCTATTTTTAGTGAAGATTTGTGGCTACAGCTGTGCAGCAGGGCACATAATGTAAGTTTGATATGGCATGGGAAACAACTTCTGGTGCTGCAGAAGAGACGAGAGCTGTCAGTGAACGATGCGCATAACAATGGAGCGCTATCAGCGCCTGTAAGATCTGCAAAGGGTTACCACAGGCTACATGATAAAATAACATCACTGAAGAGAAGTGATAGCAGCTAATCGAGCGAAGAAATCCACGCACAGGGTACCGTGAAAGATATAGTAAGGCAGAGCTTCAGGTCCAAAATGTACTCACGGTCCTGAGGAACTGAATTTCATCCTCTCCTTCTCCACCTTCAGCCATGGCTGCAAAGGAGGCAGTTCAGAAGCCTCCGCTGGCTCCTCTCTCCTCTCGATATTAGCATATAGCTAATCCACGGCCACGGAGCGGGGGAGACTACCGCAGCATGTGTCACTCAAGCCCCTGTGCTCAAGCCCCTGAGGAGGAGAGCGTGTCAGCATCGGTGGGCTGGAGCAACTGGGGACGGTGTGGAGGGGAACCAGGGAGAAGACAAGCCGCGTAGCCCGGATACAGCAGCGGGGTCTTTATGTTCGACGTCACCGGCAGACCTTATTAATTACAACCGGGAACGCGCGAATATTTAAACGCAGGTGTGTTAAATGCAGTGGAGTGACCGGAAAGGAGCCCGCGTGCCGTTAGCTGGTGGTTTCCCGCCCTGCCTCCTCGTCAGGGAGACAGATAACGTGCCAAGGCGGGACACGGACGTGTTTGACGGGAGCAACCGTTCCTGTGCGTGGGTCCAGTTCAGCACCACGGTCAGCACCACAAACACAACGCTTCTGTTGGTGTTAAAGCTCGTTGTGTCGGTTAGCTAACAAAATGGATTTCTGTAGCTTTTCATTATCATGCATTTTATAAAGAGAGGAAAAAATAGTCATAGGATAAATAAGACACACACACCTGTGATAATTTCAGTCTAACAGGATAAATTACGTAATACGTCCACACAGTGTTTGTGGTGTTGTCGTTGTTCTGTGACATTAAGCACAGGAAAGTTAAAAGGTGGTGAAACTGTGAAGTGTTTTCTGGATAGGAGTTAAGGAAATAGAACGTGTCACAGCCTGTAAAATGGACATTCAATTTTTAAAAAATAAAGTTTTTTTTTTAATCTTACCCAGTCAAAACAGTGAGTCTGGACAAACTATCCTTACCGTTGTCATATTGAAATAACTCATCTCTTCCACTGAAATGAACTGAACTTCACCTCTGAATCATGATCCAATATCGCCCTCTAGTGTTGATGATATGAACGGACACCAGTCCTCAATGTGCATGTGAGATTTTTTTTTATTTGTCACTTCTATTTCTATTTCAATATATAACATTAGAAGGGTGCCTAAATTGGATGTCATCCTGAAGGATATGACACTTTATTGAAATCCTAATTTATATCCCATCATGCCGTGTGCCTATCCTCCTCCTATTCTCCTGTCCTCCGTTTTCTTGCAATGTTAATGAAGCTAAAATAACAATAAAAAAACAAAAGCAAAAGTACAGTTTCCACCCTCTATCCGCTAGCATGAAATCCACTGGTTCTATGTCTCACAAATGCACCCCTTGGCAGCTGTTTCATGGTCATTGGTCATTAGTTTATGTGCAATCATCAAAATTGGTCAAACAAGCCCTATCGCAAATCTTTAAAAAAATAAAATAAAATCGGTAATACTTAATCTCGTCATTTATCCGGATCCACTTGTAATGACTTCCTTCTTTGCATATGCTCAATAAGGAAATCTGTTGTGCAGCTGTAATCTCGATAACAGACGAGCAAACCAACAAACACGCCTTATCTCCTTATCTATAAACTCTAATGATAACACAAATATGCGCACAATTTACTGTCCGCTTTTCCATTGCCATAATACAACCTTAATTACCTGACATGACTTTCCACCAAACTGCAGTTAATATATCTCTACAAACTTCTATGTAGTCTGCACACAAATAAGTAATGTCCATATTTTGTGATTTACATATTTTGTGATTTATTACAGTGACCTCCATAGTAAGAAAATAAAGATAGACCTTTTTTATTGCTGAAAGAGAAAAAAACTGGACCGAAAATATACGTTCCTTGGTAGGTATGAATATATAATGTCATAGACTCCAGTGGGATAGGCTTCAGCAACCCCCGTTACACGCGAAAGCGGAGGAATGGGTATGTAAAATGAATGAATGGATGACTACATACCTGTTTTGAATGGACACTAGTAAGACAGGAGCGTGTGTTCACCAGTAGGTGTGGCTGTTTCGTGACGAACAGCGCCACCCGGACCGTGATGTTCAGCTTCTCTGAGTGTGTAACGATATGCCGCTGTTGTCTCAGCCAACGCTGGAAAGTGCTGCCACATATAAATTATTTCCAGCCACACTTGGCTCCCTTTGCTCGATGCGCACGTTGGAATCCATCACATGGCCTACCTGCAAGCTGCAGCTGCACCGACACGAATTGTGGGACGGGGATGGAAGCTAACAAACCAATCAGAGAGCAGTGAGCTGGCGCTGCGGGTTTCTATTGGACCGTACTCCCGTCAGTCACGACGGAGCGGCCCAGTGGAGCCGCGGTGAGTCCTGGCTGGCTGCGGTGCAGAGATGTGAAGAAATATTTGCCATGCTTCTCAATCGGTAAGTCATGTTTATCTTTTTTCAAAGTGCTTTTACCTGCTGAAGGTAGACTTACGTTCTCACGTCGACTAGATCTTATTCTCTGCTTTTAACAAAAATCACACTATAATGAAATTGATACGAGTCTGTTACGAGTTACATGAATTACATTTTAAATTGTAATACATTTTGGTGGATATTTTTCTATTTCAGTAGTTAGAGGATAGCAGCCAGAGCAGAGCAGTGTCATTATACTGCTGTCTCATTACATTTCACTGGTGCCCGTTGCAAGGTGACAGTAACCCGCGGGATTATGCTATGACATACTGTAAACATTTCAGAAAGGTTGCGTGTATGATGAGAGTTTTCATTGAGTTCATGTCAAATGTGTGCTTGGTTTTCTTGTAAACATCCCAAATAGCAGCTATTTTACTGAGATGTCGTCATATTGTGTGACACTCCTTGCTTTTTGTGTGGTAGCTTATAAAATGTTAATAAAAATTAAATATGGCCCAGAAATCTTTCATTTTCTCATACAGCTGAAGGAAGATGAAGATAATGCAGGGTTGGGGCTTAAGTGTATATTATACTATAATCACTGTCTAGATTAATGAATGAAGATTTAATTTTAGATTCTGGAGTGCATCCGGATGAAGGGGCAGATGCAGAATATTTCTGTAATTCTTTTACCATTTTTGTTAGTTATGTATAAACTAAGGATTAAGGGTTCTCATGCATATGCCAGAAATTGAACCAATAAATTTTGGAGTTGATCTGGAAAAAAAGGGTAGATCTATGATTTTTTTTTCTTCTCCTACCTTAAGAGATGCCTGAAGGCAGTCATTTTGACGATAGACATACATCTTGTTGGACATTAGATTAAGATTTAATTTAATTTAAGGGAACTGCTGGGCTTGTCTCTGCCAATGAAAGTTGCAGGAGGCTATAAGATCGGTGGTATTTGTTTGTCTAAGTGTGTTTTTGTTTGCAAGCAGAATAACTCAAAATCTTTGGCAGGATTTCAATTAAATTTTGGAAATTGTTTGCCCTGGCGAGGGCAACAGGTGGTAGAGATCCATAATATTTCAGATATTTATTCATTCATCTTTGGGAAGATTAGATGATCGTAATCATCTCTTCTTCAGCAACATCCATGACCAATTTTGGATTGAACAATTTACCAAAGCTGCATGTTTTTGGAGGTAGGAGGAAGCTGGAAAACCCAGACAGAACCGACAAAGACACAGCGAGAACATACAAACTCTCCATAGAATGGAATCAAACTCAAAGTCTCCTTGCTGTGAGACAACAGCACCACACACTACACTACCATGCTGATCTTTTTCGGATATAATTTTATTTATTTTTGTTTCGTTCCGACTTGGTACAGTGATGTCACTTCTTATAGCAAGTAGCTAAGGAGCTAGAGAGAAACTCTATTGTTATTCCAAGCCAATTACATGCAGAGTACGGCAGGTCATTTTGTCACCATAAGAGGATTTTTAAATATGCTTGGCAGAAGTTGGCACTTTTCAAGTGGCCTAAAATTAAAACTGAGTTTAGTTTAAAAATGTGAAGGCCCATTGTTGGAAAAGACCAGTTTGTATTGCTGTGCTTCAAAAAACGTTTTGTTAGTCCAAGTGTTTATCATGAATTTGTTTTTTTACACAAAACTAAAAATCAGCCACCAACATATATAAAGGTTAGTAAATAAACAAGTTCTGGGATATATTTTCTAATTATTGTTTCTCTTTTTCTCTCATGCATTTTCTAGACAAAACAGGTGATGAATAGCCAGAGATCCCCTTCTGCAGTCCAAGCCCAATCACTCTCTCAGGAGAGTGACCACTTACACAGTGTGCTTGGTTGATTCAAATGGCACTCATCATGGAGGGCACACATACTGTGTTGCTCCTGTATCCACCCATCCATGAGCTATGTAACATAAGCCTTTATTTCCCCACGAGGCAGGCCCAGAAGTTCAAGTATAAGAAACACGCCCCTCATTCAGATGGGGCTGGTAATGGTCATGTCTGGAGAAGGGATGATCTTGCAGTGTCTGAACAAAGAGGCCAGTCTTCTCACTCCTCAGGCAGACTCCTCAGCTCCAATCAGGCAATAAAGGAAGCTGTTGCAGAACTTTGCTGGCTGGTGGCAGAGCACCACCAGTTGCTGGCAGATCTCTTATCGCTGTGCCACACTTGTGCCAACAAAATCAGGATGGGCAATGAGGATGGGAAACTTCAGGATTGCATGGAGAATGAGGAAGACTATATTGGACGTCAGGATCCCAGCAACTATTCTGTCACTGTGCCGCCAGAAACTAAAAAAGCCACATACAAGAATAAAAAACTGAAGAAGTCTGGAGGTAAAAAGCTTGACGGTGTTGGGGAGGTCCTGCACAGTAAGATGAAAAGGAAAGTTTCAAGTACGCCTTCATCTGTTGAGATTCCACCTAACGGTGGTGTGTCAGCATCCTCAACTTCAGTAGCAGAACAGACCCCTGGCATTCTACCTGTCAATCTCTCTGACAGCTCAATCACGGGTCCTGATGTCAGCGCAGTGAGTAATCTCCTCCTGCCGAAGGAAGAACCCTTCCTGATCACTCGTGAGGGTTGGGACTTCACGGAGGACAACCAGACATTTGGTTCCGATGTGGATTTCTGCAATGACTTCTCAGAGTATGATGGTGAGCTGGGTTACGAGTCATCCTTTTGCAATCTGATGGACGGTCTCAATCGACGGGAAAGCGGGAGCAATCTTCGACCATTGAAGAGGTTTGATTCCGTGGGTGAAATATTACCTGAAAATTCCTCAAAAGTCACATTCTCTCAACAGGTATGTGGTGAAACCAACCAGAGCAATGTGGGCATACGAGTTGTGGCCAAAGTGCAGGATGTGGAAGGGAAAGTGCAACATGTGAGTCATACGAGCCCAGACACAGCAGGGCTACATCCAGAGATTAGCAGCTGCCAGCAGGAGCAAGGAAAGCAGAGAGAACTCAATGGAGGAAAGAGGGGTAGCATGCTTCCTGAAGGACTACGTTTGCCTCTGTCCCATTCTTCTCAGTCTTACGCCCAAAACAAATCCCTTACAAAGAGCCCCTGTTCACCTTCTCTGGCTGGAGTCTTCAACTCATCGTTCCCTGCCTCAAACACCCTACAGAGCATGTCCCCAGTCTTGTCCCCCTTTTCTTCTAAGCAGACAAGCCCACAGTTCAACCACCGCATTGTACTCCTTTCAGATAAGGATGTGGACCATGATCAAGACAGCTCCAGTAACACCGATGATCCCAAAATCTTCTCTGAGGTTTTTGACAGGAACGGCAACAAGAGAACTGTCGCCCATCTGGATCTAAACCTCAGTAGGCGGCCCAACAGCTACCAGTGGAGCACCCTCAGTAAAGCTTCAACAGGTGAGTTACTTGAAATCACACAGCTCCTTTGAGTACGCTGATTCATGTTCAGAATGCCTGCCTTGATGTGAGCAGTGATACCGGAGCTTTTATCATTTCAGTTGCAAAAAAGGTGTGTCAGAATGTGTCTTTCAACTGGCATCGATGGATTTTAAAGAACTGAAGAAGAAAGGTTTTCTCGTGTGCAAGCGCATTTCTGTGTCAGATTCTCTGCTTGAGGTTTGTTTAATGCTCCAGCAATTTATATTGCAGCATTAAAAGTGAGAAACATTTTCAACACCAGCTGGAGTAATAAAACAGACCTGCTTCCCAAAGTTTCTCTGTTAGTCATGTTAGTTCTGGACTGTTGAGTTCTCATTTAGGCTTAGAAATGTGAGCACAAATTAAAAACTACCCAACAGAGTTGCACAAGGGGGAAGCAGGGCCTGAGAATAGTTTCACTGACGATCCATTTTAACTCTCTCATTGCCACTGGTAAGGTCCAGATTAGTATCCCAGATCAAATGGTTCAAGTTGACAAGGGGTTTGAGTTGACTGGGTTTCTCATGAGCACAGTGTTAACTGAAGCATTGCCAATTTGGACAATTTGGAGAGATCTGCCATCCCTCCGCTAAACCCACATTCTATTCAGTTCACAAGAAACCAACAGAGGATCTAGGACCCAATGGACACAGGGGTTACAGAGGAAAGGATTACAATTTCCTCATTACAGAGATCTTTTTTCTCTTTCTATGATATTGCATTTTTAAATCCCCAGTGTTACTTTTTTACTTGCATTTAGCATAAATTGCATTTCTTGCTTTGAAATGTCTGCTGATGTGATTAAGCGCTATATAAATAGAGATTGATTGATTGAAGGTTGATTGATAATCCTCATTCTGCTGGCATTTTTCTCTTTGACCATTAGAAAACCTTTCAGTATTGGTTTATATGTACACATATACATTATTTTATAACTTAAAACTACTCAGTCCAAACTGATACTGTTGCTGTTGGTCTGGCTTCAGAGCTGGCGTCTTCATTGTTGCATAAGCTAGCTCTGTACTGTGGGTAATCATCCCTGTCAGTCAGGCAAACACAATATTTACTTTAATCTGCTACAGCATGAAAACCCCTTCCATTATGTAATTTATTTATAGACACTTTTATAATGGATGAACCTCTTTCAGTGTTAGTGGACTTTTACCCATAGTTTAACAACTCTGCTGTATTTTTAATGAAGAGTTTGAGTTTTTACATCATGGGCCAGCAACAGCTCAAGCAACACAATCAGTAATGCTTAGCGACATCAGGGACAGCCAGAGGGAGCAATACTCAGTTATAAACCAGCTAACTGTTTCTGAGCTATGGTTAGCTAAGATAACGACCTGAGCCATGAGAAACTCAGTTAATGGGTCAGTGCCCATCACGATTTTTTTCCCCAGGTGACCTTAACAAATAAGTGTACAGATGCCACTTTTACTGAGTACTCTTACTGAAGCTCATCGTTACTAATGAATGATCACTATGTAGATATAAATGAGTTGCATAATGTGCTCATGCACTTGCACTGTAGACCATCTAACAGAATGCATTTGCTTAAGATGTGCATGAAGTTGTCATCACACAAGCCAAAAGTATTTAACATATGCAAATTACAGTACTTTACTCCCCCTGCCATTGAATGCTGCCTCAGTCAGTCAATCTTAAAACATTTTTGTCCAGGGCATAATTCAAACATCAATCAATATTTCTTCATTGAAATTTGACACACATCAATCTGGTGTTGTCTTTAAACATTTTTTTTAACAAATCATGCATTCACATCAGTTTATGCAAAAAAAATTCAATTTGCTCTTTTCCAGAATTTATTCTATTATTATTTAAAAATTTTTACATTTTGGTTGGATGGATGGATGGATGGATGGATGGATGGATGGATGGATGGATGGATGATGGATGGATGGACGGACGGACGGAGGGACGGACAGATGGATGTGTGTCCATGCCAACAATTTCTTGTATTCCACAACTGTGTTGTCTTTCTTTTACAAATTTTACATGTAGCTCCAGGCATTGTGCAAAACATATATTTTGCAATAATGTTCGCTAAAAAAAATTTTGAATTTGCATTCTCACAGGAACAATTTGGTGACAAACTTCTAGACTATTATTCATTTTCGTAGCATATCATAGTAAAGCTGTGTTATAATATATGTAATCTTCAGTTGCTGACAATAACTATTATACATTTACCAGATACTTACAGCAACATTAGCATGCGTGTCATGAAAAGGTCATATTTAGTGTGTGCAATGATTAAAGCAGTATGATTATACAAAAATAGTAGAAGTGTGGGTGAGAAAACCAGAATGACAGGCTATAAAATGTCGTGAAGCTTTATGGAGAAAAGAGGAACCACAGCGTTGGATAAATACATGTGGGTTCTTGCAGTGAGTATTTTCACTTCACACAGCTGATTGAGAAGCTTTTTGTATAAAGTACTTACTGTTTCATTTCAGACCAATCATCCACCAATGCCTCTCTCTGTCTCTCTCTCATTGTCCCACATATGATAGACAATGTTGTAATCACATTACCAAATACATTCCAGAAAGGTCACATGAACCTGATCAGTCCAGAGCAAGAGTGTATCACCCTGCTGTTCCTGCCAGCTGCCATTCAGCACAACATGCACTCACACAAAACACTGTTCCACTCTGTGTGGACAAGGCCCAGCTTTTCACAGATAATCAATCGGATTCTATGTCAGCTTCATTCCACCTCACAATGTTGCTTTAAGACTCGTCCCACACATGGTCAGAGAACGACATTCTTTATATACCATCCAACTTGTTTTCATGAATAAATGCTAGCTAGCGGTGCTCCACCTCATGATATCAAAATGAGCAGTTTCTCCTCAGTGTCCTAATATTTTAAACATAAACCCACTGGCGCACTGCAGCAGACCTAAAATAAACGTCATGTCTCCCAATCAATGGCCTGCAAAGCCTGATGAAAGCACCGTTCCCTCCTCTGCTCTTTGTCTACCAGTCAGCCTCCAGAACATTCAAATGTATAATTATCATGCTGTGCTACATTTCATTAGCTCTCTGTGTTTCCACTTGCGTCTTGATATAAATGGCCTCAGCACCAATAGACAAACAGACAGTCAATGAAGTCAATCAGACTGTCTGACATTCATGCATACCCAGCAATCCTGCATGGAGAAACAGCTGCAAAACAAACCAATGCTTTGTGTGTCAGGCTATTTTAATAATTTATACTAGCATACGATCCATCTTTCCAGTCAAAAATGGTAGATCCTGCCAGATGCACTCTTTTTGAAGCAAAGTAAACTTTTTTCATGGATAATACAAGCCATAGCTGTCGTGTCTGCTATAAGAATAGGAGACTGTAGCATATGTGGAGTAAGCTTGTCTCTATATGCAAATATGTGTGCAAACACAGAATGTCTCCATACTCTGTTTGCTATAGGCCTTTTAATATCAGGTTCACCAAATGCAGACAAAGGGACAATCATTGCTTTTATTGTTTTGTAGAATAATTTGTGGCTTCTGTTGTTCTGCTCAAAGTGACCTCCAAAAAGCTTTCTCTGACCACCAGATAAGTGATGATTGAAAGAGTGATGGGTGGTCACTACCCATCACTACCAACAACATACAACTGTCAAGATCAGACATTATTGTTAAGTCGATAATACTTACTGTAGCATTGGAAACCCTTAATGTGGAACAGCTGTGCTGTGATTTTCCTTGTTACATTATTATTCCGCAATTGCAGGCTAGAAACACCCGTATATGCAAAATATGTCTGAAAGTGCTCTAGTTTCACTAAAGTGTGTTATGAGTGCAGTCACAGGGAGTATTTGGTGACTGAAAGTTATCCCGACTTTCAAGCCAAAAAGCAATCTCATTTGTGTCCCTTCACTTATGGACACTGTGATTTAGTATCTGCTTTTAGTGTGTGTGAGCATGTGTATGCGTGTGGTTGTGTCTGTGTGTGTGTGTGCGTGTGTGTGTGTGTGTGTGTGTGTGTGTGTGTGTGTGTGTGTGTGTGTGTGTGCGTGTGTGTGTGTGTGTGCGTGTGTGTGTGTGCATATGTGTGTGTCTGTGTGGGACAGCACAAGAAAGGGATAAATCAGCTTTTGAATCAATGCAGTGGCTTCATTACGTAATGGGTTGTGTACTTACCCCTCTGTGTCTGTCTGATATTAGTTTCTTGCAGTGCTCCTAGCCTTTTGCATTTCCTGTATTATTTCTCACACACTGCAGTGATACAGGAGCTTCACTGCAGTGTGTGTGGCAGACAGCGATGCCTCTTACCTCTGTTCAGACGGTGGCAGTGTGGATCATCTTATGCATATTTAATTGACAGGTTTTCATTCTGCATGGACACATGAAAAAATACAAAGAGTTCACCTTTCACTTATTTCACATATCTAATGTGTTAGTGACAGGTAGTTACTGGGGTTGAGGGCTGTGTCTGATGAGTCAATTCTTTCTTAGCCCTGGACTGGCCATAGCTCAGCATTTGGAATTGGCCCAGTCTGCAGTCAGCAGGCTCCACTGCAGGACTGTGCAGAGCAGCATTACCATAATGAAAACTTATTAATCTAATCCAGCCTGTTTCTCCTGCTGTTTAAGTCCCAGATAACTGAAGCTGCTGCTCCTCATGATGAATGATTGCGGCAGAACTCTCAGAATGAATTTCAAAATCTCAATCCTATAATTTATAGTTGTGAGTGTGTGTGTGTGTGTGTGTGTGTGTGTGTGTGTGTGTGTGCGTGCGTGCGTGCGTGTGTGTGTGTGTGCGTGCATGCGTGGGTGGATGTGTGTGTGTGTTGTGCGTGTCAGACTCGAGGAACTTATGCAGGGAGACTTCCTTCAGTCTTTACAAATGGTGGATGGACAGCAGTGCAGTAACACTGAGCCTCTTCATGCATACTCATCACAAACACCAAGATGGGGAAGGTTAGCATCTTATTGGCTGGACATTATCTGATCTGTTTCTGCATCCTTATTCTGCTCAGGTTGAGTTTTTGTCTTACAGCCAGGGTAAAGTGAGGTCACCAAGATTCAAGATTTATACCTTATCTCTCGTCCTCCTCTCTCACACTGTTCTTGCCTCTCCCTGTTTCCTCTCCTTTGTCATTTACCTCATTGTCCCTTCTTTTTTCTCTCAAATTGTATGATTTGCATGACTGACTCTCATCAGCGAGTTAATGCATGTGTCAAGAAGAGATAAACCATGTTTACATGTATGTATTTTAGGTTTCTGCTCTGCTCTGTCTATCAGTATAGTTGCTGCTTGACGTTGATGTCATGTGATTGGTTCAGGACACGGGGAAGGCTGTGCAGGTGCAGGCTGTGTCTGTTTCTTTGAGTGGTAAATAATAAATACCAGGCGCTCTGAAATGTAGTGAATGATTCAACCGAAGTGGGTAGAAGTGTAAAATATACTTTTTTTCAGCTGTTTTCAAAGCAATGTTCAGGATCACAGATCACTTATCACCCTACATGTCACTGCCTGGTCAGGAGAGGGCAGTGTTTCTTAATCTAAATTACCTGGTAGTCGTCCTCCAAGGCCTTTGAATGACCCCACAACTCACACAAACCCACCTGCAGCTGACTGTATTGTAGTCTGTGTTGTACAGTATTATAGTACTAATCCACACCATGGCACAGTTCTGTTACAGTGAACATGACATGAATGCAGGTCGATGTTGTGCTTGTTTTTGTAGCCAGTGCCCAGCAGTCATTTTTTGTTACTGGATTACTACGGGTTTGGGTTTGACGATGAGAAAACTGGTTGGCTAAGTGCGGATAAAAATAGCTGTGTGCTCTGAAGCATGAAATGGGAGTCTCCCTCGTTCCCTGGTTGATGCTGAAAGATTCTGATGGCTGCCTACACTTGAAAGAAAACAAGTTGTCTCCACCAGTGCTTATTTAGGTTTGTCACACCTATTATGCTGATGTTGTACTGTTTGTATTTTTTTTTCTATGCTTTGATTTACTGAAACAGATACGATGTCAATTACTTTGTGGTTGTGTGTTTGTTTTTGTGTTACTCCAGAGCATTCCCTCTTGCGTCAGGATGACATTTGGATGCTGGATGGCGATGACTCCCAAGAGCCCCTTAATCGCGCTCCCCGCCCTGATCATCTTGACTTCCTACGCATCACGCCACCTGAGGATGACATCATTGGAGACACACCCTACCGTCCTAAGCTGGAGTGCACGGTGAGTGCCCTCAAGTAGCACAAGCACTTTCACAGAACAGAGGACCATAACACTCTTATTTTCCCCTTCATGGGACTCGGGGATTTCTCTCCACTCTGGCATTTAAGCACCTGACTCTTAATTCTTAGAAATGAATAACCAGGTCTCTAATCCGTAGGCCGGGGTCTGAAGAACAAACTGACTGAGATCATTCTTATTTGATCTAGAACACAGAAATAAGAAGGTCTCCCTCTCATTAACATTTTAGTCTTATTTCAGTGGTGTTGACTGCTGTCATATCAAGTTATCAACTGTCATATCAACTTCTGGAAGCATGTGCCAGTAGTACAACATCTGTGTCTTCTATAATGAAGCCTGCAGCAAACAAAAAATTCTGGGTGTTTATATGCTTTAACTATAATATTGAGTAATGTACTGTAATCAAATTAACTACAGACCTGTTTGTCAAAGTTATCCGACAGAATGATTTGAAAAATCATTTTCACATCTGTCCGCCCAGATTTCTCCATGGAGTACCTGGTATTTTTATTCCTGTGGCAAACAAGGCAGACTACCTGGGTGTGGTTTTAAGCATTATGTGCATGGGTGCGAGCCACATATTGTTCGCCCGGACTGCAAGCAGTCAGTCAGCGTTCCCATACAAAGGCCATATTGAACACAATTAGACACAGCATTGTTTTGACGGTGACAGACATACATTTCATATATGCAGCTTTGTTGTCAACATAATTTTTGTGTGATTCATTATGACAACACAAACTGTTGTAAGTAGTGTGTTATAACAGTTCAATTCAAGAAGGTGATGATGATGATGATGATGATGATGATGATGATGATGATGATGATGATGACTCAATACAATTCTATGAGTCTGCTCCTTTTATTGTCGCTGCACTATTTGCAGAACTGCAACTTGCAATTGATTTTACTTTTATTCTGCGCTGATAAGCATCAGGTCCATATCAGGTCTTGTCAGATTCTCATCTAACAGCAGTGTCCCTTATGGTACAACCACTTGGGGGATTTACAGTGTGTGTTCTGAAATGCTGTCACTGTTGCATAACAACATTCCTCATCCTCAGACACCCCCTTTAAGTTTGTGAGTTATATCAGTGAAAAAAAAGTATTTATCTGGTATGTTTCTACAACACTAGTTTCATCATTCAGGCAGTACAAATGTGTGGTTTATTACAATTTTTGGGCTGTTTTGGTTATTTCTGGAAAATAACTTTTCAATATACTTTCATGAAAAAGTTTGCCAACAACACTGAGCTCATGAATTGCTGCCTTTTGCCTTCTACGTAGGACTTGTTTTCCTTATCCGACTCTAAAGAATTAATCTAATTATGGCAGGTAATTTCCCTTTTGGAGCAGATCAGAAAAACAATTCCATATTTTTAAAACAGATTTGTACATACACAAAACCTGGAGTGAAGTCATTTCCTGTTAAGAAACTCATGTAGTTTATATATTTCATTTGTATGATACTCTAAATTTGAACTGTGTGTCAGATTTACAATTTAGAAGAATTATAATTTGCTTTGGCAACATCAACCTGTACTCATCTATCCTCACCTATATGTTGTCGTGGCGATGTTCCTGGGTATTTTTCCTTGTCACTTTTTGCTGAAGTCTTTTAAGTTGAACTCAGTTAGTTGTTGAGATGTTTGGTCCAAAAGTTAATTCAGATTAAATACATAATAAATTAGTTGGTTGACTTAAAAAATATATTTTTACACAAAGATTGTGTTTCCTTTAGCTAGCTTGTAAAGTTTAGTTATAAACCTTCAAAAAAATCCTGGAAAAACAAAACTTCTAGTTTGATTAAAAACTGCTAGCCCTTATAGAAATGTAAAATACGTGAATTAAATGTTCTCAATTCACTCTCAAGGCCGCTAATCTCACATTTGAGCATGGGCCAGTGGCTCGTTGTAGTTCTCCACCTGAGCCCAGACGGACTCCCCCTCTGCCTTTTCTCTCTGACTGCAGCGGCCATTTTAAGGAAGTGAGCAGAGGTAATCAGACACCTGCGGTGCCAGGCTCCTAAAGCCCCTCCCAGCATGGGAGGAACCTGAAGAGAGGCGTCCCTGGACTCGGAAGACTTTTGAGGCTCATTTTTTGCCAACCTGAGGGATTTTTTCCTCTCACAACACAGCTCTCTGGACTTTCCTGTAAACTGAGAGACAAGTTAAACAAGACTGACCCAAACTAGAAGAGTAGTGAAGTCATGGAACAGAAGGATAACCCAGGACTTTACGGATAATGTTGCAGAACTTGTTGGAGCACTTGTAAATATTTTTGTGGGAAAGCAGGTGAACTCTGCTCACTCTGTTCTCTGAGATTACAGCAGGACAAGCTTCCAGCCACTGAGCAGCTTGACTTTACATTCAGCGTCATGGGAATGCACTGACAACATGCTGTGCAGTTAGTTTCTGTGTGGTACAGTGAAAGTCTACTTTGTTTCTGTTTCACTCGGCAGGAATTCAGGATAGTATTGTTAGAATTGGTGCTTTCCTGGACGAGGTAAGAAGAGCTTGTTTGATTCGTCCACACAAAAGCCTTTTGTTCCCAACCGACGGGACAGGTGGAAATAAGAGCAGCTGGGGTAACCAGCTCCTTTGTGACATTTTCACCAGACACTGGAGCTAGAGCTGCCTCGTGTTTTGGTTTAGCTTGCCTTGCTCTCCGTTGGTAGGAGATATTCAACAGAAATGGACAGTGGAAGAAATAGCTCAGACAGTCCCGGGAAGCACGTCCCTAGTTCCATCTTCAACAACGTGTTCAGCAATTTTTTCGGCCGTGATAAATCTGTTATTACAGACATGAAGTCGTCTGGGCTGACATCTTTCAAGGTGCTGTCAGATGAGGAAAATCAATCAACACAAGGGAAGGGAGATGTGCATCAAGATGATGTTACTGCTTCCAACCATACAAAGGAAAGGCTCGAATCTTTGGACACCAACAAAAATTCTTGGGATCAGGTCAAAACTACAACTGAAGCCTTGGTTGACAAAGATTTGGTCCAGGTCACGAGAGTGGAAACATACAGTGACAATGAAGATGAGGAAGAAGGGATGACCCATGTCAACAATAGTCTGTCAAAGACCAGGGAACCTGTCCTACCTGAGGAAGACAGTATCAAACGGAGCCATGGTGATGGAGATGAATCAAATGTTGTGGCAGGCACAGAAAGCCAAGTACCTGTGTTCAGAACGCACCGATTTAAAGAGAGATCCCTTGTAGAAACTATTCTGTATTCAGATAGATATGTCAGCAAAGTTAAGTCAGGGAAAGCTATTATCTGTTCAGTTTCCAGTCAGGAAAATGATTCCAAACCCGAGGAGAAGACCTCCATTGGGTCTGTGAATGCAGAAACATGTGGCAATAATGTGGGAGAAGCTGAGAGTGAGGAGTATGCTGGTATAGATTGTTCTTTGCCTGTTCCTTCCATCGTCTCAGGACATGGTTCTCTGGAGGCTGCAGGTCATGATGCTACTGCAGCCTCTCTTTCAAAGCAGGACGATGATATCAATAGTAAACAAACAGAAGATACTGAGAGGAAGACTAAGGGAGGAATCTCCTCTATTCCTTCCACTCCAAAGACTCTTGAAGGTTTAGCCCAATCAGCCTCCATTCCAGAGCAGTTAGACTCTCCTGACATCAAGAATCAAACTTCTTTGCTTCCTCCAGGTGACGCTCCACACCTTACAAGGTCTCCAAAGACACCAGAACAAAACATGTCACCTCCAGCTTCATCTGTGGTCCTCTCCCACACCTCCCCTACCTCATCCCCCCCGAAGGACACAACACTCTCTTATCCCCCTTCTTTCCAAATGCCAGCTCTCTTCAGTGGACTGAGAGTGCTGAAGAAAGGAGCTATGGGGGAAGACAGGGAGACGATGTCAGAGATTAAGCAGAAGGAGAAGGATGCTGACTTGGCCCTGCTCAATCTGAAGAAGCCAGTGAACAAAGTGAAGCTCTTCCCCGAACAAAAAGCGACCACTGCAATCAAGAGACATGCAGAGTCTAAACCTGCTGTGGAAAATAAAAGCACTTTAATGGGACAACTCGGTCAACTGCTCAATCTAGACAACAAAGATGGCACCGAAACACCTGCTACTGGGCAGGATAATGATAACAACAGCAAACAAGAGCCAGAGAGTGGAGAAGAGAAGGTGGAAGAGAAAAATGTAGCTCCAGAAACTTCCGCATCCACACCAGAGAGAAAGAAAACTTCAGACCTGGCCTATGAAACATTTAGAAACATTTTTGGCCCCAGAAGCATCAAAAAGGAAAGGACAGAAGATCTGGACCTGGAAGCATTGAAGCAGAAAATCAAAAATGAAAAGGAAAATTTGAAGTCTATTTTTGAGAGAACTTCCAAATCCCCTGGAAAGGAAATCAAGAGTCCTGCAGAGGCTAATGTATGAAATCACAACCAAATAACGTTTGATCAGTTTTCTGTTTTCCCAATTGTCTTTTACAAATATTCAACAGGTTGATGCAGTGACACAGTTACAGTTTTTGAATTTGTATTTCCTGCAGGCAGAGACCACGTCTCCTACAGACAGTGAAGATCGGACTCCAGGACGTCTGCAGGCTGTGTGGCCCCCACCCAAACCAAAAGATGAGGAAGAGAAGGTGGGACTCAAGTACACTGAGGCAGGTAAGGATCTAGAGCTTGTGGCTAAAGACACATTTACATCTAAGGAATTCTGACAGGGACCAGTCCAGCTTATAGATACACCTCCCCCTCCCCATGATTAATGTTATGGATAAGGGCCTTTGCAGATTTCATAGTATTACATTTTGGTATTCAGGAGGGAACTCATGGAAAAACTAAAACAACAGTAAAGTCATCAGTATCATTGCTCTTTGAGCAATCAGGCTTTACTCTAATCCACTGACACATACTGTAACGCTGTAAGGTATCCTTTAAATCCATTTAAGAACACAGTGAAGCTGTGTCTCAACCATAATGCTGTTGGTGTGGCTGTGAGTTTTTACCACCACAAGACAACATGTGGGCGTTAGTGAAGCAAAACCATTTAATGGAATGAAGTACACTCTAGGCAGCATGCCAGGTTTGGCTCACCTTTTACTTTAAAGGTGTAACCACACAGAGATAGGTTGTACACACACTCACACACACCACGAGTTCAATGTATTACAAAGAAAAAGCTTTCCCTGGAAGGTACAATTTAATAATTGATTGTAAGAGTATAATAGTGACAATAGTTGTCAGTGTGCATGTATTCTCACCCCTCAGAATAGAACTCCAAAAAAGCTTGGACATTAACTAACATGTCAATGAAAATAGAATTCAATTATTCATATAAGCTTAATGTAATTAAATACAGAACAAATAATATATTTTATGTTTAAACTGATAAACTATGTACTTTTAAATAAATGTTTTGTGTTTTTTACATATATAAACACACATGCACATACAGTTTTTAAACAAACACACTTGTGGGTTGAAGTTAGTGACAGGTTGGATGTTAATATATGACTGTTGCTCCACATGGTAAAATTGTTAACTTGCATTTATAGCTGCTGTGTCCTGCCGGCTTAGAAATATGCTTAATAGACTCACGTTTGTTATTAATGTGGTATTTCCTTACTGATTTAGAACTGGTTGGTTGAGTTGTGCAGATAAATACACTACCTGGCCCAAAAAAAAGTCGCCATCCAAAAAAGTCACACCCTCTCATATTTGTTGGACTGCATTTAGCCTGATTATAGCATGCATTAACTGGGATATTGTTTTGATGAGATAATGCAATATCACAAGAGTTATTTCCATCCAGTGATGCAATATGTTTCCATATTTTTCATCAAGAGCTTGCATTTATGATGATGGGGTCTGACCACTATGTAAAGCCATCTCCAGCACTCATTGAGATTCTTCTTTCAAAGAATCTCAACGAGTTTAAGGTCTGGACTCTGTGGTGGCCAATCCATATATGAAAATGATGTCTCATGCTCCCTGAACCCCTCCCTCACAATTTTAGCCCAATGAATCCTGACATTGTCATCTTGGAATATGCCCGTTCAGGTCAGGTCTAGGTTCAGCAACAGTGTGTGTTCAAGAATGAGATCAGCTGATTACCTGAATATACTGAATGACCAGGTTATTCTATAAATGGATTATTTCTTCTCCAAAGGCACGGGCATATTCCAAGATGACAATGTCAGGATTCAAAATGCAGTCCAACAAAAAATGAGAGGGTGTGACCTTTTGTGATGGTGACTTTTTTTGGGGCCAGGCAGTGTATTTATAGTGAAAGAAATCCACCCTTTAGAAGTCAACTGAATCTTATTTCCAGTTTAGTTTCACTTGCAGATTAATTTAACAGTGATTTATATATACGTATATATACGCGCATGTGTGTATGTGTGTGTGTATATATATACATATACAGTATATATATATATATATATATATATATATATATATATATATATATATATATATACACACATACATATACAGTATATATATATATATATATATATATATATATATATATAAATCACTGTAAAGTTAATCTGCACACATATACATATATATAATGTATTATATATATATATATATATATATATATATGTGTGTTGTCATAGAAATTACTCGATCTTTTTTCAGAGCACCAGGCAGCCCTCTTGCAGCTGAAGAGAGAGTGCAAGGAAGAGGTGGAGAGGATGCATGTAAGTTCCCATATGTACAGCAACAGGCAAACTGAATGAAAACACATGTAGAATAGTCAACTGGTCCATGGATTGTAGTGATCACAGCCCTGGCCTTGCATGGTGTATTTTTATATCACCTTTCAACTACAAAAACATTCGGAGTGCTTAGAAAGTATTTACATCCCGCTTCAAAGCGGTGATGTATTGTAATCGTCAGTTTTCGTGTGTTTCTCTGTCCGTCCGTTCGTCCGTTCGTTAGTCTACCAAATATCTTCGTTGCAGATAGAAAGATTAAACAAAGAGGAAATTACTTGAGCAACAGAGAGGATGAAAATGAGATGATGACCTAGAAAACTAGGTCAAGGTCAGATTTCAACTTTTGTACACTCTGGAACCAGAGTGTAATTTGATCTATGAAAGTAGGTCAGGGTAAAATTTTGAATTAAGAGGGTGTCGCGGGATGCTGCAGTCTCTGACTGCCTTGGTTCTAGTTTTCCTAGCAAGTGACACTCCTGAACACAAGGTGGTGCTAAATGACCATAAAATGTTGAAGTGGTCAGCGGCTGAGGGGATGTAAGAAATTACTGATCATTTAGTTAGAACACTGGAAGTCTTGAGATGTCATGAAGTGCTTTAAATTATTTTACCCTCAGATAAAATACTCAGTATCCACAACTGTACGGTACTGAACAGAATATCATTTCCATTTGCTTCACCTGTTCAAATATGAATTAATTGATATTAACTCACTAATGCTTTTACAAAATAAAACTAATGATTTCTCACATGTTAAGAACTTGTCTGAAGATTGGACTATTATTTTCTTCACATGATATCTCTAAATCCATTTGGTTTCATTCATCAAAAACAGAAGCCACATCTGACAACGTCATCCAGTCAGCCAGACAGTTCAACAGAGAGAACAGCTGTAGTTCATATTCCATTATTTTTTCCAACTGACCTGAATGTTTTCTGTTAATTTGATCATAACATTTTAATACACGTTCTTTCGCTGAGAAGCATGGACCACTATCACCCCACTGTGCCCAATTCTTTTTCTTAGGTATCACAAGTCATGGAGGAATGTGTAAATTTTAGTGCAAAGCAATCTACTGTTTAAAGTCACTCATTTATACTGTTAGAGATGTCAAATGAGAGCTTCCATGTTTTTACTATGTGAGTCAGATATTAACATCAGTAGAGAAAACCAGTAGGAATAAGGCAGTCAGAGACTGTAACATCCCATGTAGGATATGTCAGGGTGCCCTGAAAATTGATCAAAGATCAAAGCTAGTGCATAGTAGGTAGATCAAAGCACTAGCTTTGATCTATGGTCTTACTAGCTTTGATCTATGGTCTTACTCAGACTGGCCTCCCTCGTCATTCTATCTTATCCGGTTCCTGAGTGTACAAAAGTTGAAATTTGATCCTGACCTAGTTTTCTCAAGGTCAAGGTCATCATCTCATTTTCATCCCCTTTGCCGCCCGAGTAATGTGTTTTTTGTTTCATCTTTCTATCTGCAACGGTTGCGTAGACATTTGGTGGACATACGAACAGACAGACGAACACACAAACACTGACAATACATCAATACATCCCGCTGATGTATTGTAATTGTCAGTGTTCGTGTGTTTGTCCGTCCGTCCGGTCATATGTCCACCATATACAGTACCTTTGCAACCGTTGCAGAGGTACTGGTCAGGCCATTTTCTTGATGGCCTGACCAGGAAGAAAAAGCATAATAAAAATTGTCATAAAATTCTTTCCCTGAAGAGAGAGATAGATAGAAAGTCTGCAATGGGATGTTGCAGTCTGTGACTGCATTGGTTCTTCTACTTATTATTATTATTATTATTATTATTATTATTATTATTATTATTATTATTATTATTATTATTATTATTATTATTATTATTATTATTATTATTATATTCTGCTCTTGCTTCTTGTAGACTGAATTTGAGCTTCAGATCTTCCAGCTGCGAGGGGAGAATGCAGTGTCTCTGTCACACCTGGAGGGCATCATTTCCAAGATGCAGAGTGACAGGGGGTACATCGTAGGCCCGAGATGGCGAGAGGTCCGTGATGCTTCTGTGTCTACTGCAGACGACCCCATCCTCAAGATGTGCCGCACCGTGAGCATCCAGACCAACAAGGAGACCTTCATCAATAGCCCTGAGGCTGTCATCGGCGAGACTGTTCAAAGCCCCACCCAGAGCATCCCCAAGAAATTTATCCTGGACTCTGTTGGACTACATCTAAAACCTGGGACCACCCCAGAGCCTCCCAGACCACCACCGATTCCCCCTCTCCCACCAGGCCTCTCAGGACCTCCTCCACCACCACCTCCTCCTCCTCCTCCTCCTCCCCCATTGCCAAGCAACATGGGAGCACCTCCACCACCCCCACCCCCACCTCCCCCGCCTGGTGGTGGTCTGCCACCCCCACCACCTCCACCTCCTCCTCCTGGCCTACCTGGATCTGGTCCACCTCCTCCTCCCCCTCTGGGGGGCTTCAGTTTCAGCCAGAAGGTGGAGAAGGCCCCAAGGAAGCCTGCCATCGAGCCAGCATGTCCCATGAAGCCTCTGTACTGGACCAGAATACAGATTCAGGACAATAAGTATGTAACTCACATTACTCTGAACAGTGCTGATACAGGATCATATCTCTAGTGTGTTTCAGTAAATTAGATCATTCAGCAGCAGTGTCACTATTGACAAAGCAAACTTATTGAAAAGAGAATTTCAAGCAGATCGTTCACATACAAGCAGCCCTCAGTCTCATTCTACTAGCAAATGAAGTGGTTTGGATAGAGCTGTATATTTTCACTTGCTTACAACCTCTCTAATCACATGACCACTCACATTTAACCTTTCACCCTCCATTGGACTTCATTGCAGTGATATCACTGTGTTCCCTGGATTTTTTTTTTTATTCTCGTTTTGCTTGGTTCCAGTACAGTTAGCTTCACTTTATTAATACTAAGAAAATGGATGGCCTGACCAGGAAGAAAAAGCATAATAAAAATTGTCATAAAATTCTTTCCCTGAAGAGAGAGAGCGAGCACAGGAATTACATAATGTTAGTTCATGTTTAAATTTGGTTTTGTTGAGTTTAGGGATAAAGACAGACTAATGAATTGGATTACAGTAGCTCATTGCAGATGAATTGGTTCGGTGTATATCCTGGCCGATAAGTGACAAAAAAAAAATAACGCATGTGATAGAAACTGTTGAAATGTTCAGAATACACATTAACAGTGGAGTGGATAGTTCAACATTATTTTGTCTTTTTGTGGTTTAAGTTCATTAGGTTTGGGGGTTCTGTTTTATGAGGCTTAGAAAGTTCTGGGTGAGATGAAAGTATCCATTACTTGAAGTTGAATACTTATGAAATAGAAACTGTTATGATTAGGCTGATAAGGTTCTGAACCTCATTGGTGCTGGCCTGATGGGGTCTTTTCACAGACCGACAGGGAGACCTTCAGAGAGATGTAGATATGTTTGCCACTCCAGAGAGTCTCTAATTCAGTGGATTATTCAGCTCATTTGCAGCAACTGTGGCTGCTGCCCCTGAGTGCACGGCTTCCAGCTTTACAGCCTTGTATTTCCATGGCTGAATTACAGAGGGAAACTGTGTTGTGGTTCACACTGTCTCCAGACCAGGCCAGCAGTGAAGGGCTGACTAACAACACCATGGCAGTTTCATGTCAGCTATAAATTTAACTGTAAAGGGCCATGTTAAGGGCATTAAATGGGTCAGATGTTTAACTATAACAGGATCAGCTGTGTGATCTCTGTTAATGGAGTGACATTTTGAGTTATGAGGGGGGAACATTGTGAGGTTTGAAAGTGTGCCAGCTGTCAAAGCTCAAATGCGAAGTACAGTTGGCAAGCTTATAGGGAGTTTGTGACAAGCCACGAAGAGAAAGGAGCTGAGCATAAAGGAGGCGTGGAGCCAGTTATACTCATGATCTGGTTCATTAGAACGTTTTCTTGCGTGGAAACATTTCTTGGGGTTTGGTTGTACGTTTTGTCAGGAGCTGTTCATTGCACTTATTTTCTTCAGTCTCTCGGGAAGGAGTGCAAAATCCAAAGAGGATCTAGGGGCAGCATAGTTATGTCCTCAACAAGAAACCTCTCAGCTGTCTCAGATAATTATTTTGTGCTGCTCCAAGAAGCTAACTGCATGCAGACACAAATGGACTCAGTCGGCCCGATTTCAGTCTCCATTGTTCTGGTGCTGAAGCTACCATCAGCCTGCCAGCCATTGTGTTAATGTGTTGTGTTCTGATTGTCGGAGGCCAACCTGCCAATGTCATCAACTCACAGACGATGCTCACATTCAAATATAATGTCATTGAACTATGACCTGCAAGAACGTGCGAAGAATCATAGCACTTAGATCATTCCAAATTTATCCCCCATTTCTTAGTACAACTGTTTTCTATACTCTTGATGTCCATTTCATTAGCAGTCTTAGAGAGGGAAAGCATTGGCAGATAAGAAAAGTAGATGTCTTGGTAACAGCAGAGTGCTTAGATCCTAACATCCTCTTGGCTTTAGACATCACTTGTTCATTTTTCGGTCTCTGTTTGTTTTTATGTTACTCAGCAACTTCTGATACACAGCATCACCTCCTGTATTCCTGTTCATTTGCTGGAAATGAGCCTTTATTATAGAAACAAATCTGTCTTAAACTTTTGTTATTTTTATTCCCCAGCTCATAAACAGTGCTTTTAAAAGTTGTGATTACAGACATTCCATCCAAGCTTTTGTTAGATGCCAAAATGGAAAATGAAAAACAGCAGAAAGTTGAATAAAAATCAAATAAGCTTCCACAAATAGAGAAAATTATTTAATTGCTTTTTTTCAAGGAAGTTAACTTGGATGTCGCCTGTCCTGTGAGCTGCTGTCATTGTGATGATCGGATCTTTAGCTTCTCCATTTTGTTGTGATTCATCAATTTAAGTTAAATCAGCATGCAACAAGTCACAGTTTGAAATTTCCACATCTTTTTCCAGCAACAACATGCTATGGGGTTCTCTGGAGGAACCAAACATTGTCAACGCCAATGAGTTTGAAGATCTTTTCTCAAAGGCAACACTCCAACCGAAGAAGAAACCCCTGTCGGACACCTATGAGAAGAAAACCAAAGCAAAGAAGGTAAATACTTTTCCCTACATCTCACTGTGGTTCTTGTATCTTGTTATCTCATTTTTTCCTTGACGTTGCTTGTGTGGAAAACGTAAGTCATCATTCTCTTTTGTGTTTGATGTTGCTGTAGCCGCCTCAGGGCATTGTTAGTTGTTCAATTCCTATTAAGGTTTGTTTAAAAATGAGTTTTGCCTGCTGTCAAGTTCAATTATAAATCAAAGAAAGAAATAACAAAAGGTGAAGTGGGATGAAGTGGATTGTGAGTCTCATCAGATCTTCCTCCAGACCTGCATTTGCCAGGTTTTGCACATTAGTCATGAGGTCACTCCCTTGTTTTTCTCTGGACAAGCTAAACTATGCAAGAGAGTTATAATGAGGATGGGTGGATACACAAGTATTTTTTTTTTTTATCTGCGCTTGATCAACTGTTTTGTTTTCAAAGATGAAGTTAAGTTAAGAAAAATCATCTAAGATGTGCTTTTTTGCCAGATTGATCTAGCATTCCTCCTAGACGCCAAAGTTAGTGTCTGTTCAAATGCTGCAACTCTGCACGTCTGCTGCAGCCAGTGCTGCATCAGCATCCTGGCCGGCTCGTGGTCCTCACTGTGGCGTCCCTCTAAATCCATACGCACCCCCTATTCTGATCAATTTGTTAAGGCTCCACTCTGCTCCAGGGTGTGTGTGTGTATATGTGTGTGTGTGTGGGGGGTGTCACAGTCTCCAGTCTGGACTAGTTTTTTAACCCTCTTGTGGAGACACAGGAGAAATCAAAAGCGTTTGAGAAAAATCAAGAGCGTTTGAGAGAAAGATCTGTATGAATCCCCAGCACTTTGATATTAGGAGCCTTATATTTGTGATTTATTACATCCCGCTTCAAAGCGATGATGTATTGTAATTGTCAGTGTTCGTGTGTTCGTCCGTTTGTTTGTTCGTTTGTTCATTTGTTCGTTTATATGTCCACCAAATATCTTTGCAACCGTTGCAGATAGAAAGATGAAACAAAAAGCAGATTACTCGCGCGGCAAAGGACATGAAAATGAGATGATGACCTTTACCTTGAGAAAACTAGGTCAAGGTCAAGTTTCAACTTTTGTACACTCAGGAACCGGATAAAATAGAAAGACGAGGGAGAAGGCCAGTGTGAGTAAGACCATAGATCAAACCTAGTGCTTTGATCTGTCTATGCACTAGCTTTGATCTATGGTAAAATCTAGTGCATAGCTTTGACTTACCCTGAAAGGTCAAAGCTATGCACTTGTCAGGTACTACTTTCAGGGTACCCTGACCTACCCTTAGCGGGATGTTGCAGTCTCTGACTGCCTTGGTTCTTGTTTAGTCTTGTGTTTATTTTTGTTTAGAGTCAGCAAGAGCCTTTAAGGAAGGAGCGTGAGTGCACAAAAGCATGGCTGTTTTCAACCCACTGTGGAATGTAACTCACTGTTCAGGTCATCAAAATTGTTTGTGTAATCAGCTTTTGTCCTTGAAACATTACACTCCAAGTTAAATTAAGAGAAATCCTGTAAGAAAGAGAATCATCGGAGTCACTAGATGCTAATGATGTCCAAGAAGTTCAGCCAAATAATGCGTTAGTGTGAAAGAGAAGAAAAAAAAGCAATGAAAAAAGAGTGTTTACAAGGGATGGAGCAAGGTTAAAGACTGGCTGTTTCTGTTTTGAGGAGAAATGGATCATGGGGATGGAGGGAGAAGAGAAGGATGGTGAAAACAAGGAAGGAGTTGTGGATACAGTCTTTATGTCATCGAACAGATACAAGGTCCGCTGTTAGCAGACTGCTAAATGTTTGCGCTGAAAGATAAACATCCTCTCTTCAATTGTAGCTCCCACAATTGTAGCTGAAATACAACCGTATTTCTACAAAAGTTTTAACTCCAAAATTCCATATATTATTGTAAAAATGCAAAAATGACATGAAGTGTGGAAAATAAAATTTCACTTTCCACTTTGTGAAAGACTGTTCTGCAAATTCTGCAGCAAATTTAAGAATAATATTTCTCAACACAAAATTGTAAAGATTTGGGGATTTTATTGTCTAGAGTCACAATATTGTTAAAAAATTCTGAGAATCTAAAGAAATCTGTGTGTGGTTGGTCGTGATCTTCAGAGTGTCAGACACCACTATAAAAACAGATTCTGTGGTGACACCACAGCATTGAAAACAGATGTGATTCTTTAGTGGCATTACCACATTACAGCAGAAATGATAATATCTAGATAGATATCTGATCATCACATGGATAAAATCTATCAAGTCATCACTGTATGGGCCCAGGATAAAGACATTGTCTGTGAACTCAGTTCCTTCCTCCTCTACAGATGATAGCTCAAACTCTACCATGCAAAAAAGAATCTGCGTGTAATTTGGAACCAGAAATGCCACCACCTTCACAGGGCCCAAGCTCATTAAGGATGAACTGAGAGAATGTGTAGAAGTCAAATGGTCTGACATGTCAGAATGTCAAATTCATTTTGGAAATCATGTAGACACCATCTTTTTTTGGCAAGACTGCATTCTTTTTTTCTTTTTTTTTTAATTGTCAAGTAGCGTCCCATCTTTTTTGGGATGCTGATTGAAATCTACCATGTATTTTTTTAAACTAAAAATCTTAATCTTGATCTTTTGCTTCCCAGATGTAGCTGCGACTTTCCTTTCAGTGTCTGTCATGACAGTTACTGTGTGCAAAAAAAAAGTTTATGATTCTTTGTCTGAGATTCATTCAACTCCATCAGTCTTTTTAGACTGTTAGTCATTGCTTTTCTGTATTATTCAATTTTTCCATTAAGACATTTGTCAATCTAAATAGAGTATTTTTTATCTTAATCTATTTCCAGTTATATCATCCCTGCTTATATGCTTAATTGTCCGTTTCTGGGGTTTATAATTAGAGTACCTATTTGACTAGACATTTGGGCAGTATGCACAACAATAAGAAATGACTGCCTGTCACAAGATTACAGAGCTCATGTGTCAGTAAAACAGAGGGAGAGGAAATTGTTGCATTAAATAATTTGCTGATTGGGAGAGTGTGTTGATGTCGAGACTGAGGTCTGTCATGTGGCGAGTCATATTGTGTACACATTGTGGCACGAGTTGTCTGAACAGGATTTGCTCAGTTATATTCATTGTGAGAATAGTTGATTGAATAATAGATTTGATCATTCATTGTTATGTTGGGTATTAAATAGTAATCAAGGAATTAGCTATGACAAGATTTTGGACAGATATATTTTCAGAATTGAATGGATCCAGTCTGTCCTTATCAATAATCCTTTGATGTCTTTCAATTCAATTTGTTCCAGAATGGGTCTTTGATGAATCTTAATTCACATTTTGAAGCCTTCATTTATTTAAGTCTGATCATTTTGTCCCCACTGTAGAGGTTTTGGGCCTCAGTTTGGCCCCTTACTCTGCAGAATCGGAGCCGACAGTACTGTCCATCCCTTGCGTGACTACCAATACCAGTGGACACTCATGCAGACAACCTGCCTCCTGCATCTGTCAACACATCCCGCTGCACATGATCCACTTTTTATGTTGCCACTGTATCTGTGCGTGCATCTGGTTTAGAGTGATTTTTTATTGCAATGTTTGTTTGTTTGTTTCTCCTTGTGGTGGTGTATGCACCCACATGTGTTTGTTTCGGAGTGCGTGCATGGGTCTGCGTGCTTGATTGCACGTGTGTGATGACGGCACGTCCTGACGAGTCATTATGCACTTGCTCAGAAAGTGTTGCCAGATCATGCTAACACTGCAGCGCCGGGAGGCTCTGTGGTGGGAGGAGATGAGTATGAGAGAATGGAATGTGTGTGTACATTATGCATATGAGCTACTTCCCCGCTTTCCAACAACTCAACACGCCAAAAGTCAGAAGAGAGAGAGGGGCTGATGCCGACATGAATAAGTTAATCTTTATCATGTGTGCTGCAGAAAAAAAATCAAAGCTGTTGTTTATTCTGGAGGCCTTCTCCCTCGTCTGATTAGCATATCAAAGCGAAGGAGATGACATGGAAGAGAGCTCTCCCAACAGAGCAGACCGGACCCGACTGGACCAGGGGTATAATTGCAGGCATGTGGCTCCACTCCACTGGCTAGAGGAGGCAAAGAAAACAGGGCATCCATAGGAATGGGGGAGCAATGCGGCTGGGCATGTCACGAGATGGAAGAAAGAGAAGGAATAAATCATGTTAAATGTGCTGTTCAGACTGTGTAAGTGCAAATATGTCCTCTACCCACATAAATTAAGTATGTATCAAGTTTAGACGTCCTGGTTCTCCTTAAACAAACAGCACCTTTTGCTGGTTTGTGGGAATAACGTATGAGCAATCATAGAGCGTTTATTGAAGACATATTTGAAGCCCCGGATTATGACTTGGATGTAAGACTAACACCGCTGAGTGAGACGGTGGTTGATGAGTGTATCGTAGGTGTTTATTGATGGGAAATCCTGATTTAGTTGTTATTGTAACATCGTCCTGGTGAGTCCAGATGAAGGTCACCCCAGAGCAGGCAGACCACTCAGCCGTGGCTGTGTAAACTATCTGCCCCGCTCTAAACGGGCATCACCCTGCACACCTCGCCGAACATTCGCCACCTGCTTCAGCTCAGACTGCTGACAGTCCCAGCGTCTCCTTCCATCATTTTGTTTGTTATCATAGGCTGCTCGTTTTTTCTTCTCTCTTCTTCTCCTCTTTCTCTTTTTTGCCTGTCTTTGTGTAAGTGTCCTCAGCTTCTGCATGCTTTCAGTACTCCTCTTGTCCTCAGGAGGGAGCTGTTAGCTGTTTGCATCTACCTGTTTCAGCATCAGCATCACACAGCTCTCCCTGCTTAACCAAGATGTTTGCGAGTCTGAAACCAACCATCCAGCATCAGTTGTCTTTTCCCATTAACCTAACTGTTTTGGGTAATTGGTGAGTTCTGCAGCAACGGCGAGCAGGAAGGGTTCCTGGGCGGCTTTTAGTGTGGCCCGTCCATAGTGGTTAATTAGAGGTGTTGGGAAAACTCAGCCGTCTCAAGTCCTTAGAGTGGGAGATCCCCAGTGATCCAAGTAATAGAGCTGGAAGCAGCATGGCACCCACTAACGCCCTGTAATGCAATACCCACTTCTAAGGCTTCAGCTCTCCGGCTCCCACTGGACAGCCCAGCATCCTACAACACCATAATACCTAATGAAGAAGCCTAACACATTAACTTTTAGAGCTGGGCTTTACCTTGCCAAAACTCTCCCTGGCTTTACGGCTAATTCAGTCATAAGTAATTGTGTCCATGTGTAGGCACAAATAAAAATCCTGTGAATTTATAGTTTGTTATAAAAAGCCCTGCTTCTCTTTGCCTTGCTCTTCTAGACTGTCCTTTTATGGAGCCACTTTCGCTGTGACTTGATATTTGTTTGATTATATCTCACACATGTTCTTTTGGAAATCTAAAAGTGGTTTTTATTTTAACTTTCTCTTCTCTGGTTGTTGCGTTGTTACATTTACTAGTTGTTCGTCATCTCACTTAGTTATTATGACAATGTTTGTTGATTAGTCTGCTCTTCTGGGTCACTCCGGATAAAATCCAGACTACTTAGACAAACTGGGACACTCTGCCTCTCTCATCATCTATCATCTTCTTCCACTGTTTGGGAAGTGATTTTTTTCCTAGCCTCTTATCGCAGAAATGAAGCCCACCTCAGTTTGTCTCATGAATGTTTGAACAGTAGAATTCATGGTGAATGTGGGTGTAAAGTAATCAAAGTTAAAGATTTAAGTCAAGATACGAAATTAAGGTCTGGAATGCAATCAACAAAATTTGAAACTTCCCTCATGTTTTGATGTTTCAATATAAATGATTCCTTTTTTCCAGATTATCAAGCTGCTGGATGGGAAGCGTTCTCAAGCAGTTGGCATCCTCATATCAAGCCTGCATCTGGAGATGAAGGATATTCAGCAAGGTACAAACTGTTTTCTGTTGTGCATCATTTTGATCTTCCTTTGGGAGCTTCCTATTTAGATTCAGCAGTAATAAACTGAATTTACAGTCCCATTTAACAATAAATTGAGGATGATTCCTGATGAAATGCAGATGGAGTTATTTTTAGAGATTAAATAACTAGCCCTGGAGGGGAGAATAATTTCCAACCTCATGACAACTACTAATTTGTAACTAGAGACCCATTTTGGTGTAGAGTATTTGTTTGTGTTTCAAGTGAAACATGGAGAACTTTTCCAGGCAAGAATTTGCCTTGATTTGTCAGAATGTGAAGACGGCAGCACTGGGAGGACAGCAGCCGTCAGTTTTTAAGTCGAACTGCTTGACATCTCTGCTGTGCTGGTTAAAATCAAATTTCCATCTACTTCATTTGAAGAGCTACATGGACTGATTACAACCTTGGTTATGGAAAAAATGCAACCGTGTGTGTCTGTCTGTGTGTCTGTCTGTGTGTGTGTGTGTGTGTGTGTGTGTGTGTGTGTGTGTGTGTGTGTGTGTGTGTGTGTAGTGTGTAAAGACATTATATGTGTGTTGGGGACAGCGTAGATGGGCCAGGAATTGGTCCTGTCCTGGGACTGTGGCAGAAAATTCCTGCCGCCTGCTAGTCTGAGCATGCGGCCAGCAGATCTGTTTATTGTAGCCAGTGACGGTTTCCACAAGCCTAATGGGACTGACACCCCACTAATGATCTAAGCATGTACAAAACCAGCTTTCACATTTAGCAGATACTGTGCTACCACATAAAAACACCTCAAACACGAGCCAAACACACATAGCATGCCCATTTTCTTTCATTTTTCCCTCCTTCTCCATCCTTGTCTCACTTTCCGCTGTCTGTTTGCAAAGACCTGCTCACACCCAGCTTAACAATACAACAAATTAACAATATGAGTCTGATAATTAGGATCTTTAATAATATGTCCAAAATTTTTGTCCCTCACCTCACCGGTATATCTACCCCTTGTTGTGAAATTAAAATGACATGAGACATGTAATATAATTAGAGCCACTAGTGAGGGAGAGAAAAAAAGGAGAGGGGGGGGCAAAAAGAAAAGGTAGCACTCTGGCACACAGGGAGGGAGGAAGGTGATTGGGGGACCTCAAGGGCCACCATGGTTCACGGGTACAAGGAGGTTTCCCCCCCACACAGACGTACACATGTTCACACACCACACATACCCTTCCACACCAAAGCTGATGAGTGGAAAGTGGAAGGAGAAGGTGTGAGGCGGTCGGCTGGCAGGCTTTGATCTGTGGGTGTGGAGAGATATCCGGCCCCACCCCACCCCCTCGGATCAGAGCACTCCTGTGCACAGTAGAGCGGACCCCCCTTTGGTGTGTGATTGACGGCTGCATGGCTGAGGGACTGAATAATCCACTCTAATAAGATGTAGGAAATGGACCTTCGGGTTCCCTGTGATCCACATATCAGGACTACACTGACAGCTTCTCTTCTTCAGGAACAGCTAGAGACCAAAACGCGAGATATCACCTTGTTAGTTGGAGGTGCTATAGAAAAATTCATTATGCTAGATGGTAGTGATGCAAATGCAGTATAATATCCATCTGTGCATTTTCTATTTTGTTCTAGTTCTGCTTTGACAAGGTCGGGGCTGGGTTATCTCAGCTGACATTCCTCGAGAGGCGTGGTGCACCCTAGACAGGTCGCCAGTTCATCCAAGGGCCCCCACAGAGCAGAAACAAGCAACCGTTCATGCTCATGATTGCACTTATGGATACTTTAAAGTCTAAAGTCTAAGCTGGATTTGGTGACGTCTTAAAGTACTGAAGGTAGTTTCTGATTTTTACTGCTACTCCGATTGGCTAAAACCCGTTTCCATTCTGATACCCAGCCTGTCTAGCAGTGAATAAATCTCCTGCGTAGTTGTCACCTCATTTGTCCTCGGAGTCTGCTGGGTCTCGGTGGCTTTCTTTTGGCACATTGAGTTACTGATCTGAGAGCATTAGGTGGTGTGCAGCCCTCCTCAGCTGACACCGTCCAGACAACTGTCAGCTGATCCTCCAGCACTGGAGCCATCCCTCCCATCACGCTGGCCTCCCTCCACCCTGAGGAAGCCATAAACTTGTGACACCTCTAAGATAAAGAGCAGGAGTCACTTTCTCTCATTGTGTCATCCTCTATAATTTGCCTTTCCTGTCTCACTCTAGTTTCGTTGTGAGTCAAGGTGAACGAGAGGTGGTGTGTAAGAGAAGGATGTTGAGAAATGGCTCCTTTTTCATTTTGTTAAAATCTCTCCCTTTTGTTTTTACCTTCTCCTGCATCCTGTGCTTCAAGTTTAGTTCCTCCTGCCTCATTCTGAAGACCGTTAAAAGTCAGGCCTGGTGTTCTAGATGTGGGCCCAGAGGTTAAAGCACTTTCAAACTTTCTCTTTTAAGCGGCGATAAGGATTTACATTCTCAGTCTGCTTTCTCCAGGAGACAGGAAATCTGTGGTCTCAGATCCAGTCTGCCCCACATACCTCTGCCTCTATAGCTTGATGTAGCTTTACCACATCAAGATAATTTGCTAAATTGGATGTGTAATTTAACTAGATGGTAGATTAAAGAGTTAAGTTGAAACTAAACACACGTAGAACCCTGGTCCTGGCCTAAAGTGGTCCTGTTTTGTTCTCCTATTTATTTTGTCTTACATATGGTTTCCCCCAAATATCATGTCCTGTTAATCAAGGTGTATTGAAATAATGGCTTGTCGAGAGTTTACATCTAGAATTTGCAAAACAAATATATCCTTGTACTGGTAAAACATAAAAGGCTGCGTGCGTCAGCCGAGATCTTATCCCTGGTTAAGACTTTTTATCATGAATATCTCTCGTTTGCAGCTGTTCTTACTGTGGACAACTCTGTGGTGGATCTGGAGACCATTGAGGCTTTATATGAAAATGTAAGTATGAGGAATCAATTTGTCCATGGTGAGAAAGAAATGTAGAAACTCAAGGTTGTAAAAATCCTCTGACATGGATTATAATATCTTATTTACCATCATATGTAGCCTATTACCATTGAACATATTTTCTTCCTACTCACATTTCTTCTGAATATCATTGTTTTACTAAACATATTCAGCTGTATTGAAATATAGACCATCTTATTTTTTGATGTGTTCTCGTAGAGGGCCACCACTGATGAGATGGACAAGATAATGAAACATTATGAGAAATGTAAAGAAGATGAACTCAAACTGCTGGACAAACCTGAACAGTAAGAATTATCAAGAAATTTCTCAGAATTTGCAGTTATGCTGTTGGGTAAATGCTATTACTATTTGTTGTATGTAGCATTCATTATTATACATCTAAATGAATTTGAATGGACATCTGAAAATAGGTTCAGTTAATTAGTTGAAGCATGAAAAATTGTTAATTTAAACTCACAGGACTTTTGTTCACTATTTGGGTATCGCACAAAAAGGTCACACAGACTGGATTATTGTTTCTCTGTTCCCTCAAAGTCTTTATTTTTGACAACTTTGTGTTATTAGTATGCATTAATTGTAATTGCTTCAGTAGTTTAATAGTTCTGTCAAGGTTAAGTAGTCCGGGCCGGCTAATGAGGCTTGGGCTCAGCGGTGCCTCTCAGCCTGGACTTCCTATTTCCATGTATGACCAGAGCTGTCACTACTGCCCCTGGAGTCATCTCCACTCAGAGCCTCCCTCCATCAGCAGGGCCTAATCACACAGGATGTTACCTCTCCATTCCCCTCTGACACGGTCCTGTTTACATAAGTCATCCCACATCAGGCCACAGCTACCTTTGATCAATCCCTGTGCGCCGCTCGCTGCTCTCTCTGCACCCGACCCCGCGAACTTTTCAAACTCAGCCGAGCAGCGCCGCTCATGACTATCAGCTGCCTGCCTTCCTGTGAACACTGACTCAGCCAACATGCATGGAGAAAACTTGGTCTGCCAAGGCCCCCGAAATAGTTCTTCCTGTTAGACGTTTTGTTTAATTCTGTCATAACACATCACACTCCATTCTCTTCCTCCTCCTCCTCCTCCTCCTCCTCCTATCTTCCTTTTGTTTCCCAGGTTTCTCTATGAGCTCTCCCAGATTCCTGACTTTGCAGGCCGAGCCCAGTGCATAATCTTCCAGGCAGTATTCCTTGAGACCATCTCCTCCATCCGTCGCAAAGTTGACGTCATCTTAAATGTCTGCAAAGTGAGAACGTCGCATCGACACACTTTCAAAAAGTGCCGATAAATGATGTGGTGGTTTATTAAACGGCTGTGTTTGGGTGTGTGTGTGTGTGTGTGTGTGTGTGTGTGTGTGTGTGTGTGTGTGTGTGTGTGTGTGTGTGTGTGTGTGTGTGTGTGTGTGTGTGTGTGTGTCAGGATCTTTTAGAGCGTAATCATTTGCGTGTTGTGTTGGGTCTTGTGTTGGCCTTTGGAAACTATATGAACGGAGGGAACAGGACCAGAGGTCAAGCAGATGGTTTTGGACTCGAGATCCTTCCCAAACTCAAGGACGTCAAAAGCAGGGTAAGGGACCACATGTTATGCTCATCCTGTCATGACGTTATGATAAATATCATCTTAATCATCCATCATTTCATTCTTCAGGACAATAAAATGAATTTGGTGGATTACGTTGTTTTATACTACCTGCAAAATTTTGACGAGGTAAGGTCCTGTTCATCACATTCACAGAGTTTTAAACTCTTAAAACATCTGTTTCTCAGCATTAATATATATTTTTATATCTTTTCACCACTGTTCCAGCATGCCGGTACAGAAAAGAGTGTGTTCCCTCTGTTGGAGCCTCAGGATTTCTTCCAGGCTTCTCAGGTGAAGTTTGAGGACCTCACCAAAGACATCAACAGGCTGAAGAAAGACCTGATCGGTAAATTCACATTCTCTGTTGTTATTATGACTGATCAGAGCAGGTTTTTTGCTTAGGTCATCGCCAGAATCCATGAGGGTTTGAACTTTCCCTTGTTTTCAAAAATATCTTGTCTCACCAGAGCCTCTTCTCTTTCTCAAGCATCCATTTCTTTGTTCCAAACCGCTGCGGAGGAGTAAAACATTCCTTTAAACGATCATTTAGCTGATATGATTTTGGTGTTCTGTGGTGAAAGACTCATGAGTGCTGAGCCGCTCAGACTCAGACAGCCAGTGAGTCTTGGCCAGGGCCACGTGAAGGTTAAAGGCGACGCCCCCCAGTGCCCCTGGTGTCTGTGGTTATTTAAATCAACCAATAATACGGCATATGAAAGCAATTAGATATGCTCTCCAGCTCTCCCCAGCATTTTCTAGATTGCTGTTAAAGCTCTCTCCTCTCTGACCTGGGGGAAAAATACAAAGAGTCTACTTAAGTACCCAGTCTCACCTCAAGCTGTCACTCATTTATTAGGAAAAATGGAAGACCCTAAGACAATAAATGCAACGTAAGGGCCTTCGTATTTGATCTCTGCTGCAGCGTAGTCTGGCACAGTAGTCCTCAGGGGGATTAGCATCATAGCACAAATGTTAAATTCTCAATGTTGGTGAGCTCCACCTCCACCTCCACTGACTCTTGCAAATTTTATCCTCTCCCGCCGGGAGGAATAAATATTTATGCGTGGTTATTATAAGCCAGCCCAAAGAAAGCAAGTGGTTTTAATTATGAAGTCAATGCAGATCACTTCCATCCACTTTGTGAATTTTGTTCAAAAAGGAGAGACTCACTTGTCTGAGTTAAAAAAAGCAAGGCTGCACACCCTCAGCAGATCCTGAGGTGGCGACTGCAGTGTGTTGCCCTCCAGGCTTCGGTCAAAGGTCAGGAGACTCAATGTTCGCATTCAGATGTCATCTCTTCATCTCTCTGTGCATCGCAACTCAGAAAAACCCCAGCTTGCCGAGGTGTGCAAGAGAATCTTCATGACGTTCTGCGCCTTTGTGGTTTGTGTGTGTGTGTGTGTATATGTGTGCGCGCGCGTGGCTTTGCAGTATCTTACCATCAGTGATGATCAGGAGATGATCGCTGTCCAGTTATCAGCCCTGTGTTTTCTTGTGCAGAAACATGATCCTTTTTTTGATGGGACTTCCTGTTTAGGATTCTCAGCTCCGATGAATACGAATATAATTTGTTCTGTCCTAGATCGCGTCCAGCAGTTCTCCAGGCCCAAAATGTAAATAATCGTCCACATCTCTATCACAAGATGTGGCTGATCAAACTCTGTGTCCACATAACATCCTGTCCACATAAGTGCTGCTTAATTGGACTGGACAGAGAGGCAGGGACGCTACCGATCAAATAAAAAGAAACAGTAAGAGCTCATTTGCTGCTCAGGGGAGTTTAGTGTCTCACAGAAGGCCTGGTCCAGTTTAGGCATTCATCACTGTGGCAAATCAGACAGTGTCCTGGTTTTAAATGGCCTTTAATGTCAGGTTAAGGCAGGGCCTATGGCTTGAGCTTTTTTTACGACAGAGGCTCTGCTCTGAACGGAATGCTGAATCAGCTCTGTCTAAAGAAACCACAAAGTAAGACTGGATGGTAATGTTTTTGTCATGAATTGGTTGAGATGGGGAGTTCAAGAAAGGTCTTAATCAATTTTATCTGTTTCTATAAAATGTTAGGAGTGCTTCATCAGCTGAGGTTGGATATTTGTCGTATTGATGATGATGGTGTCCCATCTCATTTGAAATTAATTATTGTATTGTTAAGAAATTTTAACTAACTTTTAACAGCAATATTGAAAAATTATCCATGCTATTTCTGTGGCAGATACATTCATGATATGATTACTTTCCCTCATCTTAATATATTTGTCGTTCTCACACACGTGGTCATGTGCTGGATTGGCACACTGTGATTTCCTGACAAGAAATTAGGACATGCTAGAATAAAATAACAGTGTAAAATAACGATGTAAATCCTGCAGCAGGAGTCTGGTGTCTGTATTTTCTGTTAAGTGATATTACACAGTAGCATCTGACGTTGTCATTTGAATATGATCTATTGGGCAATGATTTGATGGAGTTTGTGAGCACTCAGCTTTAGTGCATTCATGCCTACAGTTTGATGTGTTTGTACCTCGTCCTCTGTTCAGCGATTTCATGGACAATAGGAAATATTAGCAGCTGAACTGAATCCACTCATCTGTCTTCTTCTTGGACAAGTGGAAGGCATTTAGTGATCAGAGCTGTGGCTCCCAGCGTGATCTTACAGAGACTTATGGGAGAAACTGAGCCACCAGCACTCAAGGGTCTATGCTGTGATTAGATTTCAATATAGGTCCCCATTAGTCAGAGGCTGCTATAACAGTTAACAACAGGGTAATAGATTAAATTGAATTTGGTCATTGTGTGAAAAAAAAAAATCACATTAATCTTTTATTGAACATATAAGTCTTGTTGTCCTTGAAGTTTTATTGTTAATTTTGATTCCAAATTTAAATAACATTTTATGCATTTATTTTTGCATGGTGTAAAACATTGATTATCATATTGTGAAGCTTCAGTGTGTTTGACTAGAATTAATACAGCCAATGGTAACATGAATCCAAACAACATAAAAATGACAACGCATAGATTTGCATAATTTAGGTATGATAATCCGAATCAGACAATAATAACTGTCTTTTTTCTCTTTGTACTTAAATTATTAATTATACTGTACATTACTAGAGGATTATTATTATTATTGTTGTTGTTGTTATTATTATTATAATTAAACCTGATTATTTCCAATAAATCAGACCATTTTCTTTGGGACTATTTTCTGTTCACCTGTACATTCATCCTCAGATTTAGTCAAAATATGTATTTTTATTTTAAAAAATCTCTTCAAGTTTCTTAAATTGTCTGTTATAATTTTGAACTTTTACTTTACCATCAAAGTCATCTCGAGCAGTAGAATTAGTGGTTTTGTGAATCTAAAATCCAACTGTGGTCCATGGTATTGTGCTCATGTTAGCCACTAAATCCTTGCTTCAAATTTTGCTATTTAAGTCATTATTTGTTCATATTTTGATAAATACTCAAAAGATATTCCAGACCAGCAGTCCAACTTACATCTTTTTTATTAACTTATCACTTATCCATATTATGTTCAGATTGTATTGCATTTTAGCAAATTTTATTTTGTCTTGATTTTTTTTTCTCTGGAAGAAAAAATGAACACTCACTGATCCTTTTGTCACACTTTCCTTACCAATAAATTTTCTCTAGCAGTTCAAGTGAAACGTCTTCTGTTTAACTTTGTATATGTCAGTCATTTATATGCAGGAGAATTCTGCCTTTGAATATTCTGCTCTGAAGGTGGATTATAACTCCAAGATGACGCGTCAAACATGAGCTTTTAGTTTTTATACTTCACAGCTGCTGTATTTTTGTGGGCTTCCTTCTTGTGGCCTTAGCTGTCTGGACCGCATTTGGAAGAGTGCCGCCTTTAAATTGTAGACTTGCTGTTTTGAAAACTGTTTTAATGGGTCTTTTTGAGTCAGGGGATTTCTGGTGGGGAAACGCGGTTTGTCCAAACAGGAAATTTTGTTTGTCGTGTTTGTATAGTTGCAGATTTCTGTTTTTTATTTGCTGTGTCTCACCATCCACAAATTTAAAAATGTGTCTTGGAATGCAGACTTTGAGGCTGTACAGAGCTGTTTATCTAATTTAATGCTCAGATGATGTGTTTTCAGTCTAATTCATTAAGCCAGTAGATAAAATATGTAATAAATCGCGTTTAGAGATGTGCAGGTGCAGCAGCCCCACAAGTGCCAACTTTGGATCTAAAACCAGCGTCGTAGTGAAGTGAGACGCTCGGCCAGACCTGTTAATGCTCTTGTTGTGTTGCAGAACTACTTAGCTATGCAGTCAAAAATAAGTGAAGGTATTTATTGCAGCCATTAATGACTTGCAGATTGGAGGAATGTGCCAAAGTTCTTCCACCAGGCCTCTGTGTGTGCATGGTAACCCAGGCTTACAGTGGAGAGGAAATTGGAAAGTTTAGCTGGAACACGGTCAGTCACGGCTGTTTCCTCTGAGCTTGTGTGAGTTGGGTCATTTGGCGCCGCTCGGAAAATCCATCCACAAACAGCAAAACACATCTGCTGCGCTCACGTGTCCAATATTAAGACATCAGAAACAGCAGCAGCATGGAAATCAGCATTCAAGTGAAACTGATTTGGAGACTATTATCCACCTACTGAAGAAATGCACGGATTCTAGGGGAAAAAGGTTAAGCACCTAAAACACAAGTGAAACTGTAAACCCGTGGATATTCTTATGCATCCTGTGGTGAACCCAGTTTTGTCATCCCTCTCGTTCTTGCATTTATTTTCTTTTTCTCTTCATTTAATGAGGAGAGTGTGTTTGCGGTTTCCACTTGTGGGAATCTCCATTAGATTGTTTATTTTGGTTTAAGATCACACGTCATAAAAAAGACTTTCAGAAAAACAAATAACATTATTGAATATACAACACAAGAATTTTTTTATGGAATAAGATGAAAATAAAGATAGATATTTGACTTATGTTTGACCGCACTTTAATGAACCTAATTTCATGGTGTTTAAAGTGATCGTAAATTTAAATGTTGTATGTTGTTCTTGTCCTCCACTCCCATTCTTCAGAGCGATTACATTATTCACAGATACATTCCTCTGTTTTCTACTCTCTCTGCCAGCTCGAGAGAAGGATGTGCAGAGGGTGTGTGCCAACTCGTCTGAAGAAAACCTACAGCCCTTTAAGGAGAAGATGGAAGGATTTATCTCCTCTGGTGAGTCAAGCTCAGATTTTTGTCTCTTGGAAAACAAACTCAGTAAATTCATGGAAGCATTTTTCCACACATTGTGTGCTGGCTTTTATCATTCTGAACAGGCTTTGTTCTTAAGTTTGTAGTTTTCATATTTTACTCAGTGCTTATGTAAATGAAAGTCTCTTTAATTAAGTAGCGTTAAACAAACAAAGATAACTTTGGAAAAAATCCTCATTCACAGTGGAATAGATGCAAGTAATGTTAAAATATAAAACCATGTAAGAACAACTCATAAATCACTTTTGGGGTGGCAGTACCTCAGTCCACTGGGTCGTGGGCTGGGGACCGGAGGAACAAATAAGTTCTTCCTTGAACACCAGCTAATATAAAAATAAATATACGGTAATCCCTCGTTACTTGCAGTTAATGCGTTCCAGGACCACGTGCGAAAAACGTAATTCCACGATAAGTATTTATTTTACTATTTATGATAATTTAAACATTTAAACATACTGACATTAAATCACCTTATTGTCTTTTCCCACACTCTTATAGACTTTTAACACCCCTGGTGTTTCTTATGGTGGGCAAAATTGACGCTCACGATATTCCTTGAATGGAAATAAAGGTATATTCCTTTATTTGGCTTCCAGCCTTAACAAGGAACAAACATGAAGTGACAACGATCTCCCACTCTCACTTTCACTCTCACTCCCACGGCCCCTTCTCAGTCTCGCGAACACATGCAGAACACACACACGTAGGCCAACTGAGGGCAACACACACACAACAGAACAACACCGGTTATCACAGACTCTTTAAAACACTTTTAAAGAAAAGTTACTGGAGGAACTGTCAGTCTCAGAACTCACCACGTGATTACCGACTAAAAATCTGGGATATCGTGAAGCCGCACACCTTGAAGCGCGATAAGCGAGGGATTAATGTAATCACTTTGGAAAATATTTTAATTCACAGATTGACATTTTTTACTTACGTTCTCAAAACACAAAAATGCATGTTCACCTTCATGTGTCCTTCTTGGCCCAGACACACAGAAATTAGGGTCTTTTCAGTCAATATTAAACATCAGTTGTTTGTTATTTCTCCTTGAAATCACGGGTGATGAACCTCTCAGATTTACAGCGATGTTTTCCCTCAGTACTGCTCATACTCTGTCCCATCTCATGTAAAGTTGTGAAAGGCCTTGAAGAAAATTGTTGGTGTCTTCAAAGATGAAGCATTCATTTGGTCAGAAGATTTACAGCCGAGGACAGAGTCATGAAAGCAAGCTCTGTTTTCTCCCAGACGCGCAGCGTGGATCCTTTTTAAAAAGGGGAAGGTATAATTACATTTTTGCCAAGTCAGACAGTCAGATGGGTGATGCAGCATCTGCCTGTGTGTATGTTTGTTTGTGTGTGTTTTCGTTCTTGCTGGGAGAGGGCGTCTCGATGTGCTGTAAGACAGCATGATGACAGGAGTCTACAGGCCTGTAGAAGGGATCACATTGCCTCTTACATGATCCTCATGTACTCTGGTTTGCCATAAAGCTGGCGGGACATCTCTGGTGGCGGCCTTGTAAAGACTGGCCGGCCTCAGTGATCAAGCCTTGGGACCACCAGGACAGCAGCAGAGCTTCTCAAACTCGCTCTGACCATCTTGCCGCTAGACACCGCTTCTGATCCCTTCCTCTCCAAATCCAGTAGCTGTGGATTCCAAGAAAGCAAGCTGCTTAGACTCCCTCTTTATCCCTTTTAAACCATCATTACTTTTGTTCTGCAGGAGCAAACGGGTTTATTGCTTTTGGTTAACTAATGAAGGTGACCGTGTAAACATTTCTGTGAGTTATGGCACTTTTATCATGAAAATGACGGTCTGTGCCGCCTCTTACAGACGTATATGGTGCCCTGCGTTTGTTTCACCAAAGCTTTATTATACACAAACCTTCCCCTCCATGTGAGCGAATACCATTAAGGCATCTTTAGTTCATGACAAATGCTTCCATCTCTTTCTTCCACCGTCGCCTCTCTTAATTCAGTTGTGTCTGAATGTGTTCAGTCTTTCAGTCTTAGCCCTGAAGGTTTTTTGATACCTTTAGGGTAGAATCCTCTCATATTTGGGTTTGAGCAGTTGATGGAAGTCCAGTTCACGCGTAAGGCTTCATATCGGAATGTTGGTGTTCTAAGTGAATCAAGGATACTGTACAGCTTATTTAGCAGAATGCGGACTCTCAAAATCAGCAGAGATCACAGATCAGATCGGCATTATTTTTAAAAAGTCTTGGCTCACACGCTCACTTTCTACAAACAATGTCCCTGCTCCTCTAAAAGCTCCACTAATTTCTCTGTTAGCTGTTTGCAGTAAAACCCTTCTTTTTTTTAACCAAAAAATGCTCGCTCCAAATCATTGTCAGAAAGATGCTGATAGCTGCTAATAGCAACTGCTAACATTTCCTTTCAATATTAATTGTAGATTATTATTTGCATTTATTACTAGTATACAAAATGTATTCATGTAATAGTTTAAACTGTAAATGCAAGAAGAAAACATGAGGTGAATAGAAGAACCACAGCAACGTTTAAGTCATATGGTCAACAACAGAAATCACTCTTCAACCAAAATATTGGAAGATTTACACATTACAAACACATGCTGTGAGCACCACTACCAGAGTTCTGCTCACCTCCATTGTATTGCCTTGAATCAAATATCAGAGAAGCAGAGTCCAAAAATTGTCTGCATGATTAAATACCATGATTAAATGACAAAAGATGTGAATCAATCCTTTAAGACTTTAATCTTTTGCAGTGTGTTACTGGAACATCTTTTCTGAGTCTTGCTATCACACAAGGACTACACTTCATTTAAGGACTAATTTCCTGTGTTACTTCACAGAGGGGTGAAACAATAGACTCACTCAATCATAGAAGATTCAGATGAGGTATTTTGTTGCAAGATTGTAACCATATGTTTGCAGCGCAGTGAAAATTTGTGGGGAGTCCATGTTTTCCTTACAATTTCTGAAAAGATGTTTGTTATTACATACCGGGTCTTGTTGGAGGAAAGCACCTTGGCATTGCTGTAGTCGGTTTGTCAACCTTTTACTCCTTCTGAGGGCCAAAGCCTCCCTTGAGCTTTGCTCAGTATCACAGAATATTCTAAACCAGTGTGTTTGTCACTGGCCTCACAATAACATCAGTTTCTGAAGACACATCTTGAACATAAACTTTCCAGTGGAATACTTGTAAACTTTTCTTTTATAAACAGAATTCCTGGAGCTGCGTTGCCCATGTCTTGGCAAGAGTGCTGTGTAATCATTGTTCATGATGATTCCATGACTTCATAAGGCAAAACAAAGCAACAGCTCTCTCATCAAAGAGCAGCAAACGCCCTTAAACTGACTCATCAGCCAATGAGCACACTTCTCACCCAGGTATACGTTCAGGAGGATGACCACAAAAGCATGTGTTTGACACATGATTTCAGATCTCTAATTTATCCGAAAAGAAACTTCTGTGAGAGGATCAAAGTTTACCAGCGATCCCACAGATAGAGACTTTGTGCTGAGAGTTGTGTCTCTGAACTGCACTGACTGTAGAATAGCTAGCAGCAGGGCTAGCAGGTGAACCCAAACGCCCCCCGCGCTGTCTCTTAAACTCTCCTGTGTGATCTCTACCAGATCCAACAGGGGCTGTTTCCGAAACCCACTGATCCTTCCTCTTGTAAGGCCGTTACTCTCTTTGTTCTTCCACAGATTTCGCTCTGGTTTCGAGCCAAGTCCTCCCTACCCTCTTAAATGTTCCTGAAATATTCCCCAGCATCTTGCTCTCTCTATCAAGACTCCCTTCTTCTCTCTTCTCTGGTTCAGTAGAAAACAACCTCCTAGAGCAGATTGTGAGCAACACCCCATCATCCACATTTTTTTATTTCTCATTTTAATTGCAGCTCTTTGAAACCTCAGGGGATACACTGAGAGGCATATTTTTCACATTGAATGTGAGCCATGACTAATTGAAGGCAAATTCCTGTTTTTAATCTTAGTTTGTGCAAATCTCATTCCACTGGCTCTGTTGGGAAATACTTGTGTATCATCACCTCCTTGCATCTTTATTGTCAAGGAATCAGATTCCAACAACCAGTGTTCTGTTTGTTCAAAAGGCCAAAAATCAGGAAGTAGAATTTGTGACCATCCAGGGTGTCTTGGAGATGGATGTGTGTTCGTATGGAGAGGGATGCTTTGTAGAAATCCTCAGCATCCTTGTTACACTGCCTCCCGAGTGTTTGTTATCGAGCTGCTTGGTGTAACCGCAGTTTGGAAAAGTGTGTCAGAGTTTTAAAGCCCTAATTTATTGTCGCTCTCAGCATGCACATCTCATAACTTTCTAGTTAGCGACTACTGGTTTCATGTTTACACAGAGAGCAGAGGAAGAGAAACTTCACACATCCTCTCTCTCTGGGCCACTCTACCTCTAACTCTCTCTCTCGCTCTCTCTCTTTCCAACCCCCCCCCCAGCCTCTCGGCTCCAGTGCCACCTTTATTCAGTCGCACCAGAGGGGTACCTCAGGCGCCAGCCTGACCCCCACTGAGACTAACGCCATTGGTCACGGCCCCTCTACCCCCTCCTTCCTCTATCCCAGACATGGCCACAACCTCCCTTCATTAGGTTTACCTCAGCCTTCTTGCCCACATTCATGTTAAAAAAAAAAGAGTAAAAGTAAAAGGGGTGGTTGGTCAGAGACTTAAGCTCACCTTCTCCCAAAAGACCCCCAAACTTGCCTTTGAACAATTTTTGGGAGGCTTCCCGCTCTTAAATCTTCAAGTAGAAAAGGTACCCCATCATTGTAAAAAGGATGAATCTGGAAAAATGCAATAAATCTGAGATCACAGGCACTCTCTGGCCCTAGATAAATTCTTGCACCTCGGCCTGGCCCGCTACACACATCTGCCTTGCATTTAGACACTTTTACATGGCAGGAGTCCATAGGAGCCTTCAGTTCCCAAGCTTCTCTGCTCAGCCCAGCACCCTGCTTCGGCCTTGCTTACAACACCAACATGTATGTCAAAATATACACGCACACACCTCCACAAATAGACCAGAGCTCCCCGCCCCAAGCCCAGCTGGCACAGCCTCACGCTGTCCTGCATCGACGCACAGAAGCACCTCAGGCTTTACAATGTGCTGAGCTGTCACTTGTTAACATGTTCGCTGCATCAGTGACATCTTAACCAAGGAGCCCTTCTTCTTCTTTGCACCTCAACCAACAATCCTAAGGCTGACCAGTGAACACAGCGCCCCTCTCTGGACATTGCGTTTCTGAGATCAGTCCTCAATTTCTGTCACTGGAAATCAATGTCATCAAAACCCTTACAATCTTCCCCATGACCAATAATAAACCAACATTTTCTCTTTTTTCACAGCTAAAATGGAGCATTCTGCTGAAGAGGACAGGCTCAGTGCAGCACAGAAAAGGTAGGAGACCTACCATCAAGATGCATTTAAAATCCTGAATGAAAAATTGCTTTTTATTAGAAAATATTTACATTTTCTGTTGATTTTTTTCCTCAGCAAAAAGTCTGTTAAACTTTGGGGATTGTTAATATCACATGAAGCAAATGTCCATAGATAATATAGTGTGTGTGTGTGTGTGTGTGTGTGTGTGTGTGTGTGTGTGTGTGTGTGTGTGTGTGTGTGTGTGTGTGTGTGTGTGTGTGTGTGTGTGTGTGTGTGTGTGTGATATAGCTCATGTTTGTTGCAAGAGCTGATTTTTCATAAAACTGCAGACTGAATTTAACAAGACAGAAATCATTAGGCGTGATATGGAGGTGATTGATTTTGAAGAAAATATTTTTACTTATATATTCAATACTTTAAAAACTTATAAACTAACTTGTTTACCTTTTGTAATTTGTCTCAAAGAAAAATGAACTCTCACCAGAAACAGCAGTGCATGTCAACCCACCCGTAACATGCAGCACATCGTATTGCGTGAATGCTCTGTACTTCCTCCTTTGCTGCTCCTATCATTCTTATCTGCCATGTTTTGTGCAGAAGACTCCCATGAGATTTCTGAGAGGCACCTGATTTATAGGAGTAAGACACACTGGCAGCCGCTGAGCGAGCCGTCCGAGGGAAAATCATATCTGGAACATTTCATATTGGAAAAAGATGGTGGAGTAGACAAACAAAGCAAATTGATTATATTTGCCTTGTTTGGATAGAGAGCAGAGTTGTTTGCTTTATATCGTAACGCTCCCACTTCCAAAATAAATCATGAGAGTACATGAAGGAGAAAGTGAAAGACGCTGGAGGCAGGATAATGGAAACTTTAAACAATTAGGACCTTGATTGCTTTGGACAAAACTTCTTCTCGGCCAGTTGGTCCAAACTGTTCTGTTCCACGTTCTTGTTTGTAAGCCAAAAGGATTCCTGAGGGAGTACTGCCCCTTATCACCCTCACTGCCTGTGTGTGTGTGTGTGTGTGTGTGTGTGTGTGTGTGTGTGTGTGTGTGTGTGTGTGTGTGTGTGTGTGTGTGTGTGTGTGTGTGTGTGTGTGTGTGTGTGTGTGCGTGCGTGCGTGTGAGGGTGAGTGACACCACTGTAATGAAGGTGTTGAACTTGGAGGGGAATATTGATCAAAAGGGCCCCGCAGCTGACAGCACCTTTGCCTTTAATGAAGTTTCCCTTTAATTTCATCCAAAGGGGAGGCCGGCTGAGTGGTGCTAGGCAAAGCAGGAGGGAGGTGGGGGTTGGGGGGGGTCTTTCTCAAGTTCCCACAGAGCCACCTCATAAATGTGACACACTGTTGATGAATACGGGCGTCAGCGGGCTCACCGGGCCCTGGGTGGGCTCTCACATCCGCCTTGGATGAGGGATCCCCGTGCTAGCATGTGACAGCAGTAGTGGCAGCAACATTACGACCCGGCATTAGTTAGGGAAATAAACAACACGCCCTTAGTGCTACCAAATATGTCAAACTTTTAGATGTCTGCATGTCAGAACCATCCAGTAGTGAATATAACTGCTGAAGTGAATCAACATCAGAGGTTCGTTCAAACCAAACTGTGTTGGTTAATCAAATAAAAATTACAATATGATATGATTAACTGTTTAAGCCATAAAAAATAGAGACAGAGACACCTTAAATTGCTGGTCATCAAAATTCCTGCCAGTTTATTTTCTCTCAGAAAACTAGGATGTCATAAAGTGTTTCATCTCTGCTGTTAATCACCACATGTTGGAATTTAAATAAACCCGATTTCACTCTTTGATCTAAAAATTCCTGATAAATTGGACTTTTACCATCTTAAGACTTTCATTTCAACCAGATTATTGTATGGCTGCTTGTGTTTGGACAACATTAAATATGTGTTTGTAAATAAAAAAGCACATAAACAGGCATTAATTTTAAAAAATCAATTTTTCTTTCATCAGTTTTTACTCAGATTAGTACGTGGAAGGTTTCAGCGATCAGTCCATTTGACGTTTTTTGTATCGTTTCACTCAAATAATCTGCAATATAGTAACTTCAGCCTGCGACCCGCAAGGAGGACAAGTCACTATACAGAAGGCAGTGGCGATTATCTAGTTTATCTAGATGGATGGATGGATGGATGGATGGATGGATGGATGGATGGATGGATGGATGGGTGGGTGGGTGGAAGGAAGGAAGGAAGGAAGGAAGGAAGGAAGGAAGGAAGGAAGGAAGGAAGGAAGGAAGGAAGGAAGGAAGGAAATTTCCTGACACTTGACATACACTTTAATGAAATGCTGGAGTTGTACCTTTTGCTATCTATAAAATTTAAAAATATTTTCCGTTTAAAAACTTGTACCTATTCTGTCAAAGACTGTGGGTCATTTGAAGCATATCTTGCGTTAGCCGGGTTTTCCAGTTTCCCTCCCGGTAGTGAAACAGATGACAACGCGTCCTCAGCGGGTGCTGAACTCTACTGACCTTGTCTCCAAACCTCTTGTGCTGTTCATGATAGGATCTGAAGGTCCAGTTGAGTTGAGGACAGTGTCGGGTTTGCGACTCAGAAGCGCCTCTCCTCTTTCAGTCTCCTTGACTTCATCAGTGCTTCCTCTCTTTCAGGGTTCCTCCCAGGAGATTTTTCAGGCATGAACTGTGAACAGAACTAGGGGGAGATCTTGGGGTGACCCAGAATTTGCTGGAGTGTTAACATGTCTCTTTTGGCACAGGAATGCCTGACAATCACCCAGAATGAGCTGGAAAGGGTTGCTTAGAAGTGGGACATGCGAAATGCCCTGCATAGCACTGCTGCCACCACAACCCGACTCCAGATCAGTGTTAGGAAATGGACAGACGCCTGTCTCTAGCGGCTGCTTCCCCAACATGCAGCCCTAATTTGTCTGCTTGGTATCTGGGTTCCATTGAGGTTTTCTGACTCTGTCCTCAGTTCCGTCTCATTAAGTTCCCGTCTCCCACATCCCACTCAATTACATTTTACCAAACTGCCTCTCCTACCATCCTGGTTTCATAGATGCCATCTTTGGGTGATGTATGACAGTGACACAAAACAACTCAGTCCCTTTGCTGAATCATGATGTTTACCTCTTTAATCAAGAGGAAATGAATTAATGAAAGAGTTGCCTGCCCTTATAGTTCCTTAATTCTCATGTCTGCTGGTGGTTTTTGAGTCTTAAGTTTTAGTTGTCAGTGAGGAATGCTGGCTGTGGGTATTGCAGTAAACCCTCACAGTAATGGCATCATAGCAGGGATTAAAGAAGTTTGTGTTTATGTGCATGTGTGCAAGACTGCAATCATGTTGCGCTCACTAGAAAACAAAGATCTGCTTCATTTTGTTTACATCTCGTAGGCATGCTTACATGTGTGATTGTATTTGCATGTTTTGTGTGGAACTGCTGCGTGATTTATGAGTGATTTGACACAATGACCAAGGGTCACGAGAGGAGGTGATGGAGGAGAGACCTTGTTTGTCATGCCAGACCAGGCCGGCTGCAGCACAACTAAGTACCTGGGACTGGTGTAACCTAAAAATCCCAAAGCCTTTTACTTTTTCATAGCATTTTGGATTGTCTGCAGCTCTCTCTTTTTTTCTGATCATCCCAACAAAATGACGCATCACTAGGAAATGGGAAGCAGGCTTGCTCAGAAGCCCCTCTTTTTTTCTTTTTTCTCCAGCCTTTAGTAGACCGTCTGGGTAGCATATTGGACCATTTGGCTCCACATGAACATGTCTTAGATTAGCGTCGCAAAAAGCCACCTAGCATCTGGACGTTAGAGCCTATTTGGATGTCAATAGGACAAGGAGCATCACTTGAATCATAGCCCTCTTTTATCAAGCCTTTGACAGGCATGGCTAGAAAATGTCTTTCATGTTTGGGTTACGGACAGAATCTGAAGCAGCAGGCTGCTTTTCATGCCTCATATGCGCTGCTGAGAGCCCTGCAAAGAGTTCAGGGTTGGTTACAATTGAATTAGGCTGAGAAGATGGCCTACAACAGTGCTGCAGCCTGCCCCCTGAACAGAAAACAGAGAATCCAGACTCTTTCCTCAAATAGATCTGATTTGTCTTTACATTTTTAAGTGTGGACACCTGCCAGAGTGGGATCACATGCGCATAAATCATATCAAACATTCACGTCTTTAATGGTCTGCCAGTAAATATGTTCCTGGAGATGTAGACGTGTGCGTGTTGCTGTGTCTGGAGCAGCAGCAGCTTGTTCTTGGCCATCTCCGACTCCTCTGGCAGTCATTCCACTGCAGGCTGTGGAGGTCAATGTGATAATGGAGCTGCTGCTACTGCTCTCCCCCCTGGCCCAGCAGGGTGGACACTCTCCTTCCAGCTCATTTTCTCGCCTCTGTCTGACTCCACATAGTACGTGAAGTGTGGAAAATGTCAGAACTGCATCTCAGAAAGATTTTTGACAGCAATTGTAACTCAGTTTTGGTGAAAAGGAGAAATTAAAAACTAAACGCTAACTATAAGGGGGAAAAAATTTAACACAAGTGACATTTTTTTGTTCTTGCTAAAGATGATAAAATAAAAATAATTTTCTTTAGCATAGAAACAGGAAGGCTGGATTTAAATAGAAACTAGTGAATAACTCTCAAAACAAGATATTTCATTTCATCAAGATCCAGGCGTTGCAGACTGAGCACCTTAGACCTGTGTAGACTTTGTGTCGAGGGAATTAGAAACACATGACTATAAGGTTGATGGACTCTCATATAGTTTGTATCTGACTTCTTCCTCCTCCTATTTCATCTTCCTCCATTGCCTCCTTCATCTTCTTCCTCGGCTGTGACTGAGCAGCTGTCAATCACTCTATGTGTCTTTGTCAACTTTTACCATCCTTGTACGGGTTAAACAAAAGTTGGTGCAGTGTTTAAAAAATAAAACAGACTGTGTATAGAGACAAACATGTTCTAGTATTTACAGCTATTATTTAGGTCTGAGGTTTAAGTATTCACTATTTGCGTCTCTGTTCTTAAGGTTCCAGGACACAGTGAACTACTTTGGGGTGAAGCCAAAGGCTGGGGAGAAAGAAGTGTCTCCGAGTTACGTTTTTATGCTTTGGTACGAGTTTTGCAACGACTTCAAAAGTTCCTGGATAAGAAAAAACAAGGTCATCTCCAAGGAGAGGTGAGTTCAAATATGTCTGGGTTGCTCCGTGTTTTTTGTTTTTTTTCATTTAATGTCTCTGTCAAATATGCATTTGACAGACTCTGAAGAAATATTTCTGAACACTTTCTGTGTGGCCCCTCTTTCATCTGTCAGATTAGTTTTAAATATTAGTTAACATAAAATCCATTTCACAAATTTGAATTGAAAGAGTTTCAGCATTTGAACTAAAAGTATTTTTGGAACTTGAACCACACTATGCCCCTAGTTAGTCCCACGCCTTCATGAAATTCCAATCCAAGTTACTGAAATGACCTTGTTTAATCTAATATCAGTATCAGTGAGAACACACTGACAGTATGGGCTTCTTGTTTCTGATAGCCTAACAACCTCTGGGCATTGTGCAAATTAGCACTAACTGTACAAGAGCGATGTGAAAATGTGGGGCTTGAATCGAAGCGAAACGAGACCATCAAAGACGGGACAGATGGGAGTAACCGAGGCCTCGGCCCTCACCTCTGTCTGAAGAACAGGGGCCTGAATTTACGATGTTTCCTCTGACCTGAGGCGGCATGTTGGGGGGGCATTTCACTGAGGGGACAGCAGACCCTCCTGGCCGCCGCCTGGCTTTACTAGCGAGCGGCCGGGGGCCTGTGGCCATTAAAGGCAGTGCGTTATGGGAGAACTGATAAACACTGTAATGATGCTGGACATGCAGCCCAAAGGGCAGGAATGCTGCACGTGTGGAAATGACAGCAGGACCAGAGAAGATGTTGCACTGCCAGTCTGGGATGCAGAACTTTTTTTTTTTTTTTACTAATCCATTATTTGGCTTGTTAACAGTTAATAACTGATTAATAATTTAGGATTCGTAAGACACGACACATCTTATTCTCGTTCAACACATTTCAACAAGTCCCTCTGTGTGTGTGCAGAGGCAGGTCTTGCATCCATCTGCTGTCTCTTGATCGTTTACTGGGTGATCTTGTCCCATATTACTCACAGCTGATGGTGCTTATGTACAATTAGGTTTGTTTTAAATACTATTTGTGTTCTCATAAAAGCCAAGTGTTTTTAAAGGCTCTGCCATTATCTCATCAGCCCACTGTCAATTCTGCTGCTTCTCACTCAGAAGGCTTTCACTGACCACAGACCCCTGAGAGGGTGTGTGTGTGTGTGTGTGTGTGTGTGTGTGTGTGTGTGTGTGTGTGTGTGTGTGTGTGTGTGTGTGTGTGTGTGTGTGTGTGTGTGTGTGTGTGTGTTTCAGTGTTCCACTCTTATCAACAACGTCACACTGATGAGAGGCTTCTTACGTTACTTTCTTTTCACATTAATTATTTTATTAATCATTCCCTTAAGCTGTGGGCATGTGCCTCTAGTTTTTAATGGTCTACAAGTTTCATGTCTATGTGGATTTTTTTTTTTTTACCCACAGGTTGAAGGAAGCTCAAGAAAACATCAAGAAGATCACGGCAGAGAAGAGAGTAGAAACAAAGAAGATCAATGCCAACAGTCTGGTGAGAACTCATGAAAAATGGATTTTCTTTCAAGCTGTTCTTTTTTTTTTGTTTTGTTTTTTGGCGCTGAAGTCAATAGACTGAATCTTTTTGTGGTTCTTTTCAACAGAAAGAGAGGCTGCGGCAGAAGGAAGCTGGCGTGTCCTCCAGCTGAGTGAAATGACACGGCAGATGAAGGAATTAGGGCTGGATCATAAAGCGTACATGCCTCAGTACTCCTGCATTTGTCTCTGAAGTCAACAACAACAAACCTCTCTCTGTGCCCTGCACAGACTCACAATAAAACCTTGCTGGACTCTAACTACTCCCACTGCCATGACTCTATCCGTCTAACAGCACTGGACAAAAACCCTCCCCTGCTCCGCCCATATGCTCCAACGCCATTACGTCAAACTCCTGCTGTCTGTTGAACAGATAAGAAGCTGGGTCTGCAGCGAGGATGCATGGCTGACACAACCAAAGTGATGAGAGTCTTTAAGGCCAAAGGTTGATCTCATTCGTCCACCAGGGCGTGACCTCTGAGTGCCCAGCTTGTGAAAGGCCTTAAAGGGTCAGTGAGTTTCACAAGATCGCCAGCTGACAAATCCACAAAGCTCCCTCCGGATCCACAGCGGCTGAGACGTGTCTTTGAAACTGTGGGTGTTTCATCCGACTGCAGAATGATGATCCTTCCATATTTTAAGAATCATTGCTGTTTACGAAGAGATACAGCTGCATGGAGAGGAAGATTGCTATTGGGAGGTGTAAAAAGAACCAAACAACACAAAGCCATTCCTTCTGCCCTATAGCCATAGTGAGTAGGTTTTCATTCAGCGCGGTTCATTAAGAGTCTTGTAAATATGTCCTGTAATAAAAACAGCAGAGACTGATCAAAAAGTGATGGACAGGGGCTTTGAGTTCAGATGAATGCACGTCACATATAAAAGTGTGTGTGTGTGTGTGTGTGTGTGTGTGTGTGTGTGTGTGTGTGTGTGTGTGTGTGTGTGTGTGTGTGTGTGTGTGTGTGTGTGTGTGTGTGTGTGTGTGTGTGTGTGTGTGTGTGTGTGTGTGTGGAAATGGGCTTTCACTGTTTTATGTAGCACTGCACCAGACTGACCTCTCCTGAGTGACAGCCAGAGGAAAGAACACAAACATCAGACAGACACAAGTTTTAACTTCATCCACATTATGAAACCTTATTAATCCCTCGTTACGTCCCATGCATCACATTGTGCCCGGCACACGTTTAAGCACTTTACTACCTGCAGAAGCTTCATGCTCACCCTAACCTGCACTCCCTTGCTATGCTGACAAGGTGCATTTTTCAATGTCTGGCACTTTTTTGAACCTCTTTTCCTATGCAAAAGTATTGTTTCCTTGTTAAGACTTGTTTCGCTTCATGATAAAACCCTGTGAGGAGTTTTTTTGCTTCCAAGCAAATGTATAAAGCTCAACGTTTCATTTTTGCAAACGGAAGATATAACCACACTCCTGTAATATTCATAAGAAGTCTATTTATGTAGGGAGAGATTTATTTTATGGCATAAAAAAACTTTGTTCCCTTTAAGGCTTTATTTTTATGAGTTGTAACTGACTGAGAAGCTGCCTTGTAACTCAGTCATGGTTTAAAGATATATTTTCACACATATGTTGCATATTGTGTCCACTGGTTTATAGATTATGTGCATAGAATGTAGGAAATAGCCTTTTTTTTATTTTTTGAGAAATGATGGATTTTATTTTGGGTATTGTTGACTTTTATCCGGCTTGAGGCTATATGTGAGATGTCAAACTTCAGACTTCCTTTATCTAAGTATCCATAAAACTACCTTGAATTGCATTTGTACTCAAACTCTTTGAACATGTGCCATTTTTTTTGTATGGAAATCTGGATATTTTGTCATTTAAACTATTTGACTTCAGAGAGTTTGAAAAGGAAAAGAAGTAATCTGACTTTAGAACTGCTGTGGCCTCTGCATGCATGTCGGGTTTTACTTCAGTAGCTCTCATGTAGGTGCTCTGTAATTTTATTGAATTGTTTTACACTTCAAGAATAAACACCTGGACGACGACCAAACTGGACCACATAACTCAACATTTTTGTCTGCCTTTGGTCAATTTTTAGAAGTCCAGCAGTGTGCCAGATAAGGTGAAAATTTATGGAAGAAACGTGATTCATCAAAGATTTGGTGATTCATAACTCGGTTATGTGTCAGAGCGTGTGTGTGTGTGTGTGTGTGTGTTTGTGTGTGTGTGTGTTTGTGTGTGTGTGTGTGTGTGTGTGTGTGTGTGTGGCTTTTACAGTTTTTTACACCTTTGGTACTTAAAGCTGATTTTTTTTTGTTGTTGTTCAGATACGAGAATAATGTCACAAATAACGAAAAGGATCACATATTACTGTCATAACCACTGAAGGATAATAACTCCTAGAGAATAAAACTCCACTGAACGCTATCGATTATTTTTATCAAAAAATCGCATTTTCTGTTCAAAATTTCGAGCCAAGTATCAGGAAACTGTGGACATAAATACCTTTAATGGATAATTCAAGGAGACAATGGTTTGTCTTCTGAAATGGAAACCTACAAGATGAAATGCATCCTCAAACAGCAGACGATTAAACGTTTCGTTGAAAACCCCCTCCTCCGTGTGAGGTGTGAAGCAACAGATGCAAAAAATTAAAAAAACACAACATCCGTTCATTTGATGCTTTCATAGATAATTTAATCAAGGGGATAAACCAACGGGTTACACACACATTTTTACAACTATTTCATCTCAACAGGCCTAGTGTGGAAAATGTCAGTTTAATCCAAAAAGAAGCTTGTTGTCTCTACAGCTAGGGAGGCACACAACTCAAAAAAACCTTCACTGATTGACTTCGAAATTCAAACAACTCTTTACCTCAAATGATTCTTGGAACATAATTTAAAAAAATTTTAAAAAATTTAAAAAAAAAAACCGTTTTTAATTTACAAATATCGCCACGCGTACATCACATTCCACACAGTGGAAACATACCGTTTAAAAAACATACGCACACAAAATGCAAAAAGAAATGCAGTTTTCCCTGTCATAATAAGCGTTTAGAACAGCGACTAAATTATTATGCATTCCTCCGGGGGAAACCGTGCGTAAAACGTGCCCATTTCAAGTTAGCGATCCCGTGCAGCGAGGCTTGTTTTTAAACTTCGCAAACCAATGCGGAGTTTAAAAAAAAAAAAATGTTCAATGGTTTTCATCATCTGTTTTCATCTGTTGCATGCTCGTATTCGTTCACACTCATGTGCAAAAAGAGAATCGGTGGATAAACGTCGGGAGTCATCGTGGACGTTCCCTCTTAGGTGGAGATACTGTAGGAGCGCGTTTTTTAGCTGCGTGACAGTCCATTCAGTCTTTCAACAATCCTAAACCTGTACAACAAGAACACGGACGACAAGCGCGCACAACTTCTCCGTGCGTCTTAATCCAGGTCTATGGATATACAGCGGCACTGCTTGACGCGCTGGATCCGTTTCTTCTTGGTAGGCGGCTGCTGGTCCGGACAGTTCAAAGTAAAAGTCATGGTGGTAAAACGCTTTGGTTTGCAAAACGAGCAGGACTGAAAGGCACCTTCCTCCCTGCGGATGTGCCTGGGGATGTAGAAGGAGTTGCACTGTCCGTAACAGAACCGGTTGATGATGGTGCGGCTGACGCAGCCCTCCTCGTGGATGGTCTGCTTCAGGGGCTGCGTCTTGCACCAGTCCCGTTTCAAATACTGGCGCTCCGTCACATGTAAAGCCTCCTGACTGGACTCCAGCACCTCGTCTGCCGGTGAAGATGCGCCCTGCCTGTGCTGAGTTCCGGAGCTCGCCTGCGGAGTCTGCGGTTGCTGCTCTGATTCGTTTGGGTTGTTCTTGTCAGGATGGGGAATGGCGCCCTGTGAACCTCTACTTCTTTTGCAATCCACTGAAGATGATAACAAGCCAATGATGAAAACCACACTGCAGAAAATACGCGTCGAGTTGGCCATCCTTGTTGAGAAAAGAAAAGTAATTAATCACCTATTATTTCAACGCTGGACGCATTACGCGTCGTTTTCATACACAAGAATGGGCTTAGTGGTTCCCTTTGGGCAAATTAAAAGCATTAATTCTTTTTTTTTTATATGTTCAACAAACTGTATGTATCAATAACAAAACTAGTTTCGCCATTTCCGAAATCCGTAAACTGAGAGAACCACAGAAGTGGGTGGTGGGAGGTGGTGCTCGTGGATTTTAAGATCCACTCACCTGCGTGAGCGTCCGGTGCTACCAGTGCGACGATCCTATCCTGTCAGTCCTCCACAGCACCTTCCGAGGTGATCGGCACCTACTGCTGTCGACTGTACTCTGGTGGGGCTGTGGATGGGTGGGGGACTAACCGCTCCATAGACAGGGGCCAGGGGGGGTTTAATACAAATTGCTCCAGCGCCGGACTGTCTCCCTTTTAAATGTCTGCCAGCTGAGATGTGCACAACGGTTCCCTCTACATTATTGGCTAAGCACAATGTTGAGAAAATCAAAACTGTCCGCCCCCTCAACAGTTCCCTGAACCCACTTCAAGAAACAGACAACAGAGGAGCGGCGAGCGCAGGCGGAGAATGAGGGAGGGGGGCGGGAGAAAGGGAGCGGACGGGCCCGGGGTTCTGCACACATGGAAAAAGTAAAGCCGATGATATTTTTGATCAAAAGAAAGATGATGATCAATCTGTGTCAATTTGTCACAAGCCCAAAGGCGGCGTTCAAGGACCTCCGGGAAATTTTTGAACATGCAATGTAAGGATGAACTTGACACACACCACAGCACACCTGTGAGTCCTGCAGACAAGAATGGGCTTTTTTTGTGTAAGATAAATCAAGAAAAAATCATTAGAAATAGATCATTTTGAATTTCGTGGGATCAGTATGAAATAAACCTGATGGTTGTTCTTCCATCACACAGTTGGTGAATTTTTTTTTTAATTTATTGCAGGTTTACGCGTCCCGAATGAAAGCTGAATTACGCATGAATTTAGTTAACCACGTATATGAGTTTTCAGTCGTTAAATCAGTCCTGAAGCGTATCGTTAAAAGTCTATTATGTAATGAGGGGCATCAAATAAAAGGATTGTCAATAATAACAAATGACCAAGAATATTATTGGTCATGAAGTCGTTTGGTGATACTGTATGAATGAGTAATAAGAAGACCTTTCAGGTTGCAAAGTTGTGCAAAACATTTCTCTGGTTGATGCATTCATGTTTGGGAAAAGTTGTAAATGGTGTTTATCTGTTTAACAGTCTGAGAATACAGCCGCTTTATAGATCTAGTCATAAATTAATGCTTTGTTTAACTAATTAAGACGGTTAGCTGTTCGCCATAGTTAAAATAACTAAAAGACAAGTGTTCACAGTTTTACAATTTAAAATCAATGGTTTATCTGATTTAAACCGTTAGTTCAGCATTATTAAGATTAACAAACAAGTGAGGAGTTCCTCTGCAGACTGTCATATGTCTGAAGAAACATGAAAAACTGAAGAACTGCTGTGGATCTGGATTCAGATTATTCATGAGATTATTTATGCCAGATATCAATGGTTCCCTTATCTTTAGAACATAATCTGACCTATTACTATTATATGTTTATGTCGGTTTTTAGAGGTGGAATTCGGATGATGGAGCATCGCACCGCCTCCCCTCACAGCGAATGGCCGTCTGCTGAACACATGGCCCCGGCCCAAACACCCAGTCTGTTGTAAGCATGCATAACAACGGAGCAGGGCCGGACGTTCACACGCTATACGTCACTGCAGCCGTGATAACGAGCTGCTGCACAACCGAAGCACCTCAGCGCTTCGGTCCATCATACATGAAAAGTATCCAGTCCTCCCTGAGGACGGAGAATAAATCTCGAGAGGAGTTTGACCTTCACTTTGTCTAATCTTCAGATTCCTTACAGGTCACCCACTTTTATCACGGAAACGCATTTAAACTGGTGGACTGACCCAGATTGCTTGTGAAACGTATCTTAAATGTCCCGATCACCTTTTCCACGACGTCTGGATTAGATTTATATTAGGATCTTTAACAGGTCACTATAGAACGTTGGCAGTTTGGATTAATGTCTTTTCCCTTGAGTGAAGCGCAGGTTGGCCTGACGCGGCCTCTCCGGCGGGTGTCCGGCGCCCCCTGGTGGCTGCGAGAAGCACTGCCTTCATCTACAGCAGGAGGCTGATGGTTCACGTCTGATTTTATTTGTCAGAAACAATTCACATGGCAAATTCTTTTACTGAGACCTACATAGGAAAATGATCAATACATTTTTTTTTCTGTTTATGAAATGAGACAAATTGAGGATTTTAAAATATTAAGTTGAAAAGAAAAAGCTGCAATATCTGAATTTTTTTTAAGGATTAGATATAAAATGCATAAATAGAAAAGCAAAACTTGCTAAAAGCATTCCAGTCATACCATCAATCAGATTCCAGACGCTGATCTTCCTTCTACAGGCTAAGCATTATTTAACATGCACTGTACTCTTACAAGCTGACAGACCTAACAGAACACAAGAGCACCTACTTAATGTCAAAATAAATTAAGACCCCTGAATTTGCAGGAAACAAAGAGGAATTGTTGGCTGTCGCGTCACCTGAACAGAAAAAAACCCGCATTGCAAGTTTTGAACTATAAATCTACAGGCTTGGTGGCGGACAGCAGTCGTCCCTGGTGGAGAGGGTTCCTAGGTGAGCCTCTGTAATAATTCATTTCCTTCTCAGCCATCTGCTGCTCAACCTTCTGCGTTCCAGGTGGATTGGGGACACAGGCGTCAAGTTTGGTCTTCAGTTGAACCGTGTTGGTCACATCGCCCAGAGCAGAGGTCTTGGGTTTACGGCTCAAAGTGCTCGCCGTTTTGGGTGGGACTGGAGGCGGTTTCTTTTTGGGACACAGGCTTTTGGACACTCCCTGTTGAGGCTCAGGTTGGGGGTGAGAAAAGAGACTGTTCTCCGCTTCATTTCTCTGGCTGGTAATGGCTTTTGCATTTCTACTGGGTCTCTTGCTGTCTGTCAGGATAGAGTTGATGCGGTGGACAGTCTGACGCACAGGGGTGCGTTGGAACTTGAGCGGGGATCTGATCTGTGCAGCCGCAGATCCTTTAGGAGGACAGAGGGTGAGCCTGTTGAAGTGTTGAATGTGGTCGGCCACGTGCTGCTTTTCAGTCCTGGGGATTTGTCTTGAAGGAGGCTGTTGGTTTGGGATTTTGGAACTAATATCTGGGGAACATTTCTTTTTTTCATGGACCACTGAAGTTGAGCCAAGCTTATCTTCGAGTTCTAGATCCAGCTTGTATGGCGTGGACTGCAGCCCCGATGAGATGCCCAGTTTGAAGACAACAGGAGTCTGAATGTCCAGAGTATCAATCGACTGCTCTACCTGCCTTCCACTCTCTTCCACCATAGAGCTTCCAAGCCTGCTGAGGTCAGCAGTACAGGGAGAACCTTCGATGCCCGTCTTTGGTGGACTACAGTAAACACCAGTCTCAAAAATTTCGCTGTCTATATGCAAAGGTGATAAAGCTGCAATTTCAAACTGGCTAAATGTAACATTTTGACTATTAGCTGGAAGGAACTGTTGAGCTGGAGGGGTGGAGGCCTCAATATCCATGGTCTTTACTTTGGCAATAGGAGTCTCTGATGGAGGGACTGGGTGGCTGTCTGGTTTGGTTGTGACCACTCCCATGGAGTTGCAGGGGTCCTGCATCACAGCCTGGAGGTTGATGCTTGACTCTGCGAAGGCCTTTACTTTCAGCAGGGTGGGGCCAGTTTGGCTTTGGGCTTCAGTCACTGAACGCTCACCGTTCAGACTCTCAGCACTGGAAGCGCAACACAGCTTCTTGTGAAGGCTGGCTGCTGCTGGAGGCTTTGATACGACGATGGTCGGCTCGGACACGTAACTGTTCTTGAAGTTCGTGCTCATTGGGGTGTCTGAGAAAGATGCCTGGTTGAATGCCTGGGCTCCTTTAGAGGAGGTCTTCCTGGAGTCACACTGGGGAGTCAGCAGGTTGTCTTCAGACTTGCTCATGTAATTGGAACCTGTAACATTAAGGATATAAGCAGGGAATACAACATAAAATAGTTGCTCAAGAATAAAAATGTTTCATGAATAGGAAGTCTTATTGAATGTGTTCATCTGGCTCACCTTTGGATCCAGCTTTTCCAGGCAGGACTGACGGACTGAACTCAGTCTCTTTGGTGAAACAAAAAGCGGTGGTGCTCTCCTGAGAAGCAAGTCGCCAGCCAATGGACTCAGATCCCTTCACCAGCATGGAATGAGAAACGGAAGGTGAAAGAGGGTTGAAGGAGGGTTAGTTTGAGAGTATTATTTTGTTAAAATGGGCCCCATAGATTTAACCCAGCAGACAAATTAATATGTTAATTCCATGGTTGCAGTTAATTCTTCAGAGGATGACAAAAATCACTCAGAAGAAACAAGATACTGGATTTGCAGGTCAAAAACTTTTTATTAAGAGCAAAATATACATGACCACATGTGTCTAAGTGCATTAGGATGTTGTGCACTATGCAGCTTTCTAAACGTACCCTAAAACAGCTTACAAAGCTGTATCTTATTTACTCACTAAGTAGTATAGAATGTCATTATTTACCTGAGTTATACTGAACATAGTAAATCATTGATATAATATGGATTTGTACCATAAAACTATGAAAGCAGATCATTTAGAAACATTACAGATGCAAAAGTATTGAAAAATCACTCAGATGTTTAAAAATTTTGCATGCATCAGTTTAAATGTTAGATTCTGAAAGTAAACTTAGAATGTTCAACAAAAAAAATATACTAATGTGCAACAGTTTACACCAACAAAGAAAATCCTGTGTGTAAATGTGTTAATCAATTTTAATGCAGTTATACAACACTACATGCTTGATTTCACTTCATTAACGGGACTTTGCGAGTTAGTTGTGAACCACATAAGTAGACAGTGAAGTCCTTTGGACAACCACACTTACAGCGTCTTTGCTGCTCTTCCCAAGGCTAAAACGCAAACGCAGAGATTTGCGTGGTGCTTCTTTACGGCTGGCTTTAGGAGAGAAGCAGCCAGCTCTTCCAGATTCAACTCTGAAAAAGGATATATTTTTAAAAGATTATGTAGGTCTGGGCTTAATACTCTAACTCTATACACACTGTGACAATGGGAAATAACTGTCTCTATTACAATAGAATTGCCTCTGTTTAATTCAGTGAGCATTACTGTACAACATGATGTCATTTCAATGTGACAGCACTTTCTATCACACCTCTCTATGTGCCAATAATAATGTATTTATCTGGAGATCATTGGAGGACAACGACCATGTGCACCTGTTGACAGCATGTCGACTGCTGAGTCGTTGGCTCTTCCTCCTCCCAGAGGTAGCGGGATGCTTTCTCAACCTCCCTGCTGATGATAAAGTGTTGTGTGAAGAGTCCAACACCCCAGAGGCACTGTGAACTGGATTAGACAAAGAGAAAAAACATTAACTTCAAGATTCAGGACGTATTAGAATTGATGCCAAACAATGAACAATACCTGATCCAGGAGTTGAAATGCCACTAAATAAAGTATTGGGAAGTAAATCTATCCCAAGGGTCTTTTTGACTGATCTACGTTTCTTGTTCGAGAATCCAAAAGAGTGACCAGAGTCCAAAGGAAAATCCTTTCGCTTTGATGAAGGTGTTGCAATCACAGGAGTTGCAGAGGAAAAGACTGAAGGAAAAAAAGTCACAGTGGGATTAATGTCTTCAAATAATCAGTATTTACTCTTTTATATTTTAACTCTTTTATATTTCTATATTACATTTTTTTTTACACTTTTATGAGATGGCCCTTTTGTGACCCGATTACAGTAAGTACTGTAATGTGTGTAGCGATTTTAATAGGTCCCTGAGGGTTAAATCATGAAAAAAAGATGATTCTGAAACAAAGTGTTGAGAGGAATTGAAATTTATCTGAGAATTAACATTTATTAAATTGATCAAGCTTCATTGCACCAGTAAACCATGAATTTAGTGGGAGCACTGAATACAGCATCTTTCACTAAATAGCAACATCTCAAATTCATTCTTACCTCCCAAGCTGCGTCTTTGTCTCCTCTTCATCCCCGAGTTCAGATCCTCTTCAGGTGCATCGTGAGTCGGGGACAGATCCCCTGGCTCGCAGCCCATCATGGCTGGAACTTTCTCTTGGAGAAAATGTGGCAGCACACCTGAGACACACAGAAAAACATGAGCCAAAACACTTAAATGTAAGCCATCTTTATGTCACTAGACACTAAAGTTTCTTCTATTCATACCAAAGCTGTGAGCATTCTCTATGAGGCAGTGTATGATGGCTGCCTGTAGCTTCAGACATTTCTCAGTATTGGCAGTCATCTTCTCAGTACTGTCTCCAAAGTGGAGGAGGTTTGGTGCAAAGATGACGGATAAATTATTGCTGTCCATCTTATTCTCTGAACATCTGCAATAGAGTAATTAAAAGGGGGGAAAAAAAGGCAGTCATTATTGAAAATTGTCCATAAATTTAAAATTACATTTAAAAAAAACTCTTCAACAATAAACATAAATGTTGGTTAATAATCTAGGAGGTGAGAAATTTGAGGGCAAGAAAGCAATTCAACAGAAAGACAATTGTTTTACCTCTTAGACACATTGTGAAGGAAGTCAAAAAAGTAATGCAGGATCGTCCGGTTCTTGTCTGGCAGCACACAGGTCAGCAGTATGGTAGCAGAGGTTCTGTCCTCCTCGGCAGGGAGTTGCCGCGCCTTGAGGAAGGCCTCCTGCAGCTCTTTGGGTAGCACAGGCTCTGGCAGCTCCCTGAAAAACTGCTTCACTAGACCAGCCACATCACAGGGAAGTGCTGTAGACAGGCACTCCTCTCCCACATCCAATTTTGCCTGGATGGACAAATAAAATACAGCTCTGTTGTGTTATACTTCCCTCAGGGTCAAGGGTCCTCACTTATACAAGGTCAGCTTTAGCCATTACTCACCCTGAGGTCTTTCAGGCGACTGACAGAGCCTGATTTTCTAAACAGACCCTCTGTATCGATATGTGCCAGCAGTTTCATGCATGCATCAACCAGAAAGCTAAGAAAGACAATGAAGGTTGTTAATATAGAATATCCAAGCTGGGACAAGAAACTACATGTCAAATATAAACTTGAATTCAAGTAAACAAGCATATCCACTTGCCTTGGCACACTCCCACATTCCATATTATAATATGGTAAGCTCTCCAGAGACACTCCAAAAACCTTTGTCTGACAGAACAAATGAGGGATAAAAATTAAGATGAGAAAATGTGATAGATTGGGAAAAACAATGAGGAAAAAGTTTTCTTATTATAAACATGCCAGCAGTATCACACACAGCCCTCATTAATTTACTTATGCCCTTGTTTTACCATCGATGAAATCTATGCCAGTCTCCTAATGTTAGTTTAAAGACAATTTACGATGAATTGGCACAGTTAGGGTTTTGTTTTTCAGTGTAGAACAATTACTTTATTTCATTTCTGGATTATAGTCATTTGAATATACTGTAGTTTGTATCACAAATCGTAAAAGCAAATTCTGTGTTGATCCAAAAAGTAACAAGGTCTGCAAGAAAGCTTGCAAATCAGGTGACGCCATTACGAATTAGTAATACAAGAAACTTGGTGCTCACTTCAAATTAACAGCTATAAAATCCAGTATTGTACATCATTCATTAAAGCTATACAATATTTTAGAGGAAAACATTGCCGCCGGGTCTTGTTAGACTTTGCTTTCTGTTGGTGAATGAATGAATGGGATGAATAATCAGGACGCCCAAACAAAGCAACTGAAGTGACTGACATGAGAAGAGGTGAACAAATGGGTCTCATAAAATAATAAGTCTGTCCAGGGTGAGGGGACACTGGGAACATGGGGATTCCTGCTCTGCCGTAACAGCTGCTGAAGTAGTAACTTATGGATTAATTGTCGTGATTAGTGGTTTTGTTTACTTACCGAGTTGTTGGTTCTTGTCTTGGAGTTGGCAGTTTTGATTTTGTTCCAGTACTTAGTTTTTATTCCAAACGCTGTGCGGAGATGTTGCACAGCCACTAAACGCATCACGTTTTTCTCCATGAGTTTCATTTTACACCTCTAGCTTGAAGTTTGAATTAACTCCACAACTCGCTGTTCTCAATAAGCCAGAAACAAACCAAACTTTGTCCTGATTCAAGTCTTTCTAACGTGATCACTTTCTCTCGACTGTTAACTCATTTTCGTGTTTCTCATTAACTACTCACAGCATCGTTCTACACAAATACCTACAAACGGTAACCCTAGTAAAAGTAATTCGGTTCTAAGATATTCAGAAAACAACAAACGTTACCGACCGAAGCGGTTAGTGGATTCCCAAAGTACTCAGCTAGCTATAGTTAGCTAGGTTACCGAGTCCCTTTGGCTTATTGACCAAAACAAACAGAATTGCTTATCGGCGACACCAAACGTAAAACGACTGCAGTACGTACTTTTTTTTTCTACAACAACGAATAGTATTAATCAAACTATTTGTATATTTCAGCTATCTGGGCGCATTTTGCTGTGCCTCGCTCGTCAAATCATTTTCGAGGCTACGGGTTTCCGCAGAGCATTCAAACAGACGCGAGCCTTGCGTTCTACGACGTGATTGGCTGAAATGGTTCGAAATACTTTCTCAACGGCGCTTGTTCTCATTTACCAGGGAAGTTTTGCTGGGCGGGGCACTTTCTGAAAGACTTGTTAAATGGAAGTGACTCGTACTCTTCAACCGGTTGCAAGTGTAGAAAGAAGTAATCGTGTCTTTAAAATGTGAAACTCGAAACACCATACTGCACTTACTTCAGTCATAATTACACTGTAAACACTCGTACTTGAATATAGACATTATCACATATACTTAATTGGATCGTTTAAATAAGGCTAGTTGGAAAATGTCAATATTGATTTAATATAACCTGCAAATCATTTTCCCCCACACAAATCCTAACACAGAGCCTGGTACAAGGTGGAAGTTGTGGTTCTCCAATGATATTATGCTTTTAATTTCCTTTAATGTCTAGATTTCTGACAGAAAGATTAAAATTATGTCTTCTACGCTTTATCTGGTATATAGGTTTTATATAGGTTTATATAGGTTTTACTCAGTGCCGCATGCAGCTGATCCACAGCTGAGTTCAGTGGATGGAACCACTAGAAGCATTTTATTTTATGCTTGAAGAAAGACAGGTTATACGTACTTAGTATACTAAGTATAATAATTAACAGTGACAACAATATTGCATGTTATCAAGCAATATTCTCCATAGTCACGTCCCTTCTACCCCTAGCTTAGTCCAAATGTTGTTCCTGTTCAGATACGTCCCTATTCCAAGTTCATGCCTGAAATCAGGATATGTTTCACAAGGTTTAATCCATCATAAAGAGACGATCCATCTCTTACTTTATTTGGATGTTCTTCAGACGTTTTTTTCTCTATTTTGTCATGATGGACCTTTATTGTCACGCATCCAATAGCTGAGATTTCTCAGTGAATATGTTCTCACCCTGACTTTTTTACACTTATGACTTGACCATTTTGTGCTAGACATTTACAAGACGATCGAGTTCAGATTTCCATTTCATGGCCCATTTATTTATGCTCCCATAATAAAAAAAATACATATGAGTTCTGAGCAGATATGTGTCTGGGCAAAACTTCTATCTACAAAATCAAAGGCAACAAACCAGAATATGTCAGGACATAATCTACTCAAGATGTCATTTCCTGTAGTGTGCTGATCATAGAATTCTTTCCAGAAGTCTCTCATATCTCCTCCATTATCATACTGCCTTTCAACTGTTTCATCTGGCAATTTACGCTGGATTTTGATGTCAAAGTCTTTAATTTCATCATCACAAAAATGTACCATGAACTGTGAAGGTAACTGCCTTGCGTAAACAATAAATGTTTCTTCAGGCTCTTGCTAGATAGACTTATTTGTAGAATTACAAAAGAGGCAATGCAAATTCTGAAGCTCATTTTCAGAAAAGTCCCATAAAGGAATGTTTCTGTTCTCAATACATTCTCACTGCCAACTTCTGTTGAATAGAGTGAGAAGTTACAATTATCATTTTTTGAAGGTCTTGCAAAAGTGTCTTTTCAGATTCAGCTTCTTCAAATCTAGCAGATGGCAGAGCAGAAGCAACACATAGAGAAGCTGAAGACTGATTCTGTGCCCTCACCAAAGTTGCCACTAAACCTGTTTTGTAATTCTGTTGACTCTTCTTTTTTCCCTCTGGGGTCAAATAAAACTTGTTCCAACGTAAGGCAGTGGGTCCAATTTTGGGGGGGATGGAGAGGTAGTGGTCCTCTAGCCCCTACAACCCTTCTATGTGGACCAGGCTTCAAAGTGGTGTATAAAATATGAAACACTTGGAAAAAAACAACTTAGCTATATTGTAGTGAAAGTAGACATACTATATAAGTCTATACTTCAATTTGAGAAAGATTTTTATCTACATTTAAAACCCTTCATGCAAAAACAGTGCTTAATATATTATCCCTTGTACTGTTATTGTTAAGCAACTGTCATCTGATTTATAGCGATGTCATTGCTGATGTGAATGTTTACATCCTTCTTCAGCCATTGGAAGAATGTCACCATTCTTGTTTCACAAACCCTTGAAACTAGTGTTAGCATTAAGTTATGTGAGACAAAAATGAATTTACAGGATCCAGGATGACAAAGAATTCAAAACAGAGCAAAAAACAGTTTCAGATTTACTGTTTCAATTTAATAGACTGTTTCGAGACAAAATATTGTAGTTACCTCCTCATGATAAATATTTTCTGTGAATCAACAAAAAACACAAGATATACTCTCAAAAGGTTTATGTTTATTGCATGGAACATAGATGTTTATATACAGGAGACAACAACATACAAATGCATGGACAAAAGGAGTTTGCTTGTGTGTTTAGAAGCATTTCCTGTGGACAATGGAAGGGCCGGCCTCATCATACTCCTGCTTGCTGATCCACATCTGCTGGAAAGTGGACAAGGAAGCCAAGATGGAGCCACCAATCCAGACAGAGTACTTCCTCTCAGGCGGAGCAATGATCTAGTGTGGGAACAAACAACATTCAACTTCTGTTACGTTTCTATTCACTCCATCTTGACTGGATGACTCAAAACCGTTGAACTTCTTTCACCTTAATCTTCATGGTGCTTGGGGCCAGAGCTGTAATCTCCTTCTGCATACGATCAGCAATACCAGGGTACATAGTGGTACCACCAGACAGCACATTGTTGGCATACAGGTCCTTACGGATGTCAATGTCACATTTCATGATGCTGTTGTAGGCAGTCTCATGAATACCAGCAGACTCCATACCTGATAGAAGAAAGGAATGATTGATAAAGTCCATCTGTCTAACATAATATAAATTTCGTAGATTCTTCCAAACACTTACCAATGAAAGAGGGCTGGAAGAGTGTCTCAGGGCAACGGAAACGCTCATTACCAATGGTGATGACTTGACCATCAGGCAGTTCATAACTCTTTTCCAAGGAAGAGGAGGAGGCTGCGGTGGCCATCTCATTTTCAAAGTCAAGAGCCACGTAACACAACTTCTCCTTGATGTCACGCACAATCTCCCTCTCGGCTGAGGGGTAGAAGGTTTACATGCAGAGGTCACATTCAGAAACAATATATTTTGTGTGGACATTAGAGAAACTCACCATGATAGCATTGACATACCTGTTGTGACAAAGGAATAACCACGCTCAGTCAGGATCTTCATCAGGTAGTCAGTGAGGTCACGACCAGCCAGATCCAAACGCATGATGGCATGTGGCAAAGCATAACCCTCATAAATGGGAACGTTGTGGGTCACACCATCACCAGAGTCCAAGACAATACCTTTAGGAAGCCAAAAATGGTAAAAGTTAGTCAGTAATGAAATGCCGGCAAAGGTGTATGTCATAAGTCTCGCAAGATGAACTATACAATACTACTGGAAGGGATTAAAATATTCTTTCACAAGATGACAGGAAACTGCCCAGATAACAGATACCTTCAGTAGTTTCTCTCTTGCTATACAATGTCCTCTTATTGAAGGATATTCCTTAAATGACCAGAGATCAAAGTTAAGTTCCAAAATATTGCACCTACCGGTAGTACGACCAGAAGCGTAGAGGGACAGCACAGCCTGGATGGCCACATACATGGCAGGAACATTGAAGGTCTCAAACATGATCTAAAATAAAAATCAAACAAAATATGAATGTTGTCTTTAAGCAATGACAACTATCTTATCACTGTGTGCGGACTTTTGCGTCCAAGTACCTGGGTCATCTTTTCCCTGTTGGCTTTTGGGTTCAGGGGGGCCTCAGTGAGAAGGGTGGGGTGCTCCTCAGGGGCGACGCGCAGCTCATTATAAAAGGTGTGGTGCCAGATCTGATAGATGAGGACAAAGAACAGCTGACAATCAGACCCAGGCTACGGGCTGAATAAATAACAAGCATATCTTCTAAACACAGCACACAATCTATCTTTATGATGCCGATGGGCTGCAAATTCTCAAGGATTTTAAAGGTCAGATGCCATGAATGTTGTAAATGAGGTGCGCTGTCAACGCCTACCTTCTCCATATCATCCCAGTTGGTGATGATGCCATGCTCGATGGGGTACTTAAGGGTCAGGATACCCCTCTTGCTCTGGGCCTCATCACCTACGTAGCTGTCCTTCTGACCCATACCAACCATCACACCCTAAGGTCAGACAAATGACAGGAGCATGAGACACCAGAAGAAACTTGTCCCACCTCTAATCTCTCACAATTCAGCCTAAAATGAGCAAGTAGCACTAGTGGCCAGATTTAAGTCTACCTGGTGGCGGGGCCTTCCAACAATGGAAGGGAAGACAGCACGGGGAGCGTCATCTCCAGCAAATCCAGCCTTGACCAAGCCAGAGCCGTTGTCACACACAAGGGCGGTAGTCTCATCGTCGTCACACATGATTACGCTTCACTGAGGTGGTCTAAATGTTGAGGGGTGGGGTAGATACACAAGGAGAGGTTTAGGCAGGGCAGTGGGAGCAGCTGTTCTCTGCAATGCATATCATACCACAAGGGTCTAAAGGATTATGAATGAACAATCAGAGAAATGTTTTTGCTGGAGTGCTGATGATGTGTGACTGTCACAGCCAAAACTGGAGAATTTGTTGACACAATCAATCAGTCACTCATTTGAAGCCTTTTCTCAGATCCACAGTGCATTTGAATACCCGCCAACATTATCTTATAACTGCTCTGAGATTATCATCACTTTCCAACACTAATACAGCACATATCAATGACAGCTATCTATAGACAGCTAATTAAGCATGCCCTTGAAAGCTATTTTGGGGCCACCCTTGTTGTACAACTACTGATACCTTATCGCCACAGTCACAATTGTTCCTGGGACATCTCAGGGCTGCTGAGGTAGCACCAAAAAGGGGCATAACAGAGAGACTTGTCATCTATTTTAAGTTCAACCCCACCAATGTGCTTAACAAGACGAAACAACTGACACATGGATCTTCTGCTATTTCAGGTCTGTCAGAGCTTGAATGAGAGTGAGACCAGTAGCTATCTGCACACCATGGTCACACTATTTAAACTGCACAGCCTTACGTAACAGGCTCAATTGGTTTAATGTAGCATATATGGATTTGCCCAACTTCTCCCAAGTACCTGTGCACTCTCCATAATATGCCTGAAACATTATATGTATATTCTGTCTATGAGTGTCACTTTTTCCATGATAATGCTAACTTCAAATTTCTGTCACAATCAATGTAAGATGAACAATAACTTGGCTGTACATGACAAGCAGTTCAATTTTATCATCCATTTGTCCTTATCAAATGGATAAATATCATCATCTCAATATGTAACTAAAAAGGTACAACTTTCTTCACATATTAACAGTGATCACAGAAATGACATCCTCAGTGCTTCAGAGACATGCGCTGTGAAATGTACTCACCAAGGTGCTCTGGTAGGTGGATGCTTCCACTGGGACGGAAGACTGAGAGTGAGAGGAGCCCCTTAAATAAGACCCAGACTGGGATTAAGGACCAGAGGCGGGGCTAAGGTTTCATACAAGTCCAAATAAGAACTGTCTGCAAAAATCAACATGCCACAGGAAGCAGTGTTTTACATACATGGACTGAAGTTTGCTTCAGTCCGATTTCAAAGAAATGCTATTGAAATAATTTCATTCGTAGGTCCCCAAAAAAGAAGTGGTGTGTCCATGTGTGTGTTAGGGGGGAGGAGGGGGCCATTCTGCCTCCCTACTGTTTTATTTAATACAAAAGAACACAATTGCCATAAATACAGTATAAAAAGGGACACAAAGGGACATGTGCATTTTTGGGAAAAAGTTCATTATCTTGACTTTTTGTAATCACCACATGGTCTAATACAATGCACACATTTTTCACAATGCTGAAATTACAGGATACATTATCATTACCATGCAGAGTTATAAAATACAGTATTTTCTGTTACTTTGATACATAATTATGCTCTCTGTGGACACACTTTTTTTTTTATGATGCTCATAACAAGCTAGAAGGCCCACAACGATGGCCCATTAAACACAGCACCACTGGTGTCTTGTTAAGGAGATGAAAACTCTAAAAGCCTGTGAACCACGCTGCTGGTATGTGCGCTGAGCCTCCTCAAAGTGTGGAACAGCTGATGGTAAAGCCAGTTGGGCTCAGTGTCTCAGTTGGCTGTCTGAGTGGCTTGCTGGTGTCAGTGCTTGGAGCTGATTGGCTAGGCTGTCTCCTTGTAGGGTTATGGTGAGCAGCAGTGTCATTAATGTGCAGCCACTGTGATTCCTGACCCACAAGTTTGAACAGAGGAGTTCCATACTTATGTCACTGACTCCCCAAATATTTCCAACTTGTGCAGTGTAGTATGCATGAAGTAATACACTCATCTATCTTGGGATAAATATTAGAGTTTTTGTTGATACAGTGGCAATGAGATATTGTATATATCAGATCTCTGGGAAATACAATATAAATGCAATATATCTCTATGCAAGAGATCTCTGATTGTATTTGTAATGATAAATGATTTTTTTTTAATTTGACCTTCTGATCAGGACCAAAATATTTATAATATAAAAGAGCAGTAATTTATGAATTTATATGACCGCTAGAAGTATGTGAATTTTCTTTTCTCCACTATCAACATAAAAGTGTCCTTTTTTATATATAAATATTTACTCTTAATCTCAGCAAACTGGAGCTGGATTCAGGTGAAGAATGTCAGTTATTTGGGAGACAAAAAAACATCTGGAAATCTATATGAATATGAAGAGAAATAAAAATACATAAGGGAATATTTTCACCCTAAACTGGAGTTCTGAAGACATGCTAAACAGTATCCTATTGGTTAGACTGTGGGAAGGATTCCTCCAACTTTATTGATGTACGTATATTAAATTATCACAATACCACAATAATTACCCATAGCAAATTAAAACCTGGAGTTAAACCTTTGCGTGGGTTCTCTCCAGGTTCTCCGGCTTCCTCCCACCTCCAAAAGCATGCGCTTCAGGTTGATTGGCCGGTCCCAAATTGCCTGTAGGAGTGAGTGTGTGTGTGCATGGTTGTCGGTCTTTGTGTGTGGCTCTGCGGTGCACTGGCGTCGTGCCCGGAGTGTCTCCCGCCTCACGCCCAATGCCAGCTGGGATAGGCTCCAGCTCCCCGTGACCTGCTGCGGCGGATGAAGCGGCAGAAAATGGATGGATGGACTCAGATCCTATGATAGATAGATAGATAGATAGATAGATAGATAGATAGATAGATAGATAGACAGACAGACAGACAGACAGACAGACAGACAGACAGACAGACAGACAGAGAGACAGACAGACAGATAGATAGATAGATAGATAGATAGATAGATAGATAGATAGATAGATAGATAGATAGATAGATAGATAGATAGATAGATAGATAGATAGATAGATAGATAGATAGATAGATAGATAGATAGATAGATAGATAGATAGATAGATAGAATTACTGCCCTCTGGCGGTGAACTTTCAGAACACAACATGATGACGTTGCATGTGCGACACACATAAGCCCAAACAGCCACGCGCAGAGGTAACGTTGTTGTGGCTCCTGATAATTTAGCTAGCGCCGAGGAGAAGGAGAAAGTTTCGCGCCTCTCTGCTCTCGGTTTATAGAGACGGCTGAGGACGGCCTGTGGAGCCGCGGCGGACCTTCGGGCTCAGCACGGAGCCTCTTCCTTGTTTGAACGGCTGTTCGGGTGACAGGAGTGGGGACACCGCCATGTAGCCGAGGCGAGAGGATGACCAGTCAGCACACACCAGCGGCTGGGACAGACGAACACTCGGTCCAGCAGGAAAACGAACTGGAGGCTCTGGCGTCTATCTTTGGAAATGACTTCCAGGATCTGCGGACGAAGGATCCGTGGAAGGTAACGTTAGCTATTCGTGTTAGCATTACATTACTGACGTGTTGAATTATTAAAAGTTGACTGGTGTTAGAGGGTTAGGGTTAATCAGCTAAAGACCCTCACCAATGACAAGTGTGTGTGTCCAGGTTAGGAGACCCCCAGAGGTGTACCTCCGCCTGCGGCCCAATGGGCTCAGCAACGGGGATGGGTGTTATGTGACCGTGGACCTGCAGGTGAAATGCCCACCGACGTACCCAGACGTGTGAGTACTGACCCAGTCCGATGCCACGCTCTGCAACAGTCCCATGTGAAGAAGGGATACTCCACCTAATGTCTTCATCTAATAACAGGCTGTGTTGCAGATTAATTCACTAAAATGAGACACCTCTGTAAAAACTATTTTTAGTTCAGAAAGCCAAAAAGCAGAAAATATATTTATCTACTGTAGGATTATGTGGCACTAGCTCTTAGTCAGATCCATTAAAATTAAAATTCAGAAGGCCAAAAGTTTTATTTCCCCATATAAATCTTGTGATTTTTTTTCACCACATGTATGCACAGTACTGAATTCATTTTGTAAAGAATATAGAGCAGGTTGGTGCTCATTGCTGGCTGGTCCAGAACAGTACAGTAATGGCATTGTCCTTCAGAGAATGGGCACATGAACCTGGTGATGCACGACATCACTGGAAGGCCATCGGGCCTTTAATTATCACTATTTTTATATCCCGCTTCAAAGCGACGATATATTGTAATTGTCAGTGTTTGTGTGTTTGTCCATCCTTCCGTCCGTCCATCAAATGTCTTCACAACCGTTGCAGATAGAAAGATGAAACAAAAAGCACATTACTCGGGGATGAAAAATGAGATGATGACCTTGACCTTGAGAAAAATAGGTCAAGGTCAAATTTCAACTTTTGTACACTCAGGACCCAGATAAGATAGAAAGATGAGGGAGAAGGCCAGTGTGAGTAAGATCATAGATCAAAGCTATTGCTATGATCTATGAAAGTAGGTCAGCACTAGCTTTGATCTTTGACCTATGCAAATAGGTCAGGGTAAAATTTTGATTACAGGGGTGTCGCGACATCCATTTAGAGGAATTGATCCGGTCAGAGTAAATCATGACTTTAATTACTGTCAGTTGAATGAATAGAAAAATCTGATAAAGAAAAAAATTTAAATATTAGCTAGATCCATGTGCTTGTCAGTTAAGTAGTGAAACTAAATACCTGTACTTTTTTGGTACAAACCAAAATGTATCTTCAACACCAATAATTGGTAACAGTCAAAGGCTGGATTTGAATGTCTGAAGGTTCATGATATTCTTTTCCTTTTGTTGAGTGTTCAATTCTTGTGCAGCAGCATTTTGTGTTATTTATGAGGCGACGTGTGTATCTGACGTATGTGCTATTTAAACTCAGAGTAAGGTTATTGCAAACGGCTTACAAATGGTTGTGTTTTGCAAATAAACTGATCTACATTTAAGTCCAATAATTCACCTTTCAACTGTATACCCTAAAAGAAAGGCACAAAAGCCCTCTTCCAAAATCTGGGTTAGATTTTTTAGTCATTGCCTTTAAATATTTATCCACATGAACCCCACATGATTAAAAACAAATTCACCACACTGTAATTTTCAGGTCAGCTGAGTGCAGCAGCATAAATATCTGGTGTGCAGTTGTAAATGTCATCTCAGTTTTTTCTAGGGATGATGGTAACTTGAGTCTTGGGCCACCAACAGGCCTCCAGAGCTGGAGCTGAAGAACGCCAAAGGTCTGTCCAATGAAAACATCCAGAACCTTCAGACTGAACTTACTAAGCTGGCAGCAGTGCGATGTGGCGAGGTGAGGATGAACACACACAAAAGACACGAGTCTATTATGCACTGTCATCTTTTAACCTTCCCGCACCGCCGCCCAGGTCATGATTTACGAGCTAGCAGACCACATCCAGAGCTTTCTCAGCCAGTACAACAAACCTCCAACGCGCTCGTTCCATGAAGAGATGCTGAAAAACCAGAGGAGACAGCAAGAGAAATTAGCCCAGGAGGAGAAGCAGAGGCTGGACCAGCGACGCAAACAAGAGGAAGAGATGGTAATGAAGTCAGAAATGACAAACCAGACTAAATCAAATTTGGTGATGGGATTTTCATAAATCGTTTTTTCTAAGAAACCTATCTGACCCACTCACAAAACTGGAATTTCTTCATAAAACTTCTCCATGTAATAATCACCATTACTATAATTACACCCATCAGTGCTGAATGAATAGGATGGAGACTGAGATTTTTTTCCTTCTTGTAGGAAAAACAGATTATGGCTGAAATCCAAAGAAGAGAAGAGGAGAAGCGAGAGGAAAAGAGAAGGAAGGAGATTGCTAAGCAGGTGTTTCCATAGAACAGTTTTGTCTGTACTTGCTTGCGTAAAGATCAGAGGATCAAATTGAGTGACTGCAATTTGCGTGTTGTTGCGTTTACAGGAGCGTCTTGAGAGTTTGGACCAGACAGGCCTTGCTAACTCCAGCCTGCTGGGTAAGAGCCCTCCCAGCCCGGGGAAAACTCCTCCTGAGCTGACTGAAGCAAGGAGAACGTTGGGTAACCGGCGCAGGACAACCTCGAACACACGCCACAGGTGTGCAGCGGACCAACTATTATTGAAGCAGCAAAACTCTCTTGTTTGAGAAATATTTTCATAGATTTTAATTTGTTTTCTCAGACGTGACACGTTGAACGAAGACAATCATCGACCGCAAGAGGTTCTTCATTTCAACAGCAACGTTTTTGGTGAACTTGTTGTCCATAGAGGGAAAAGCTTAGGTGAGAGCTGCCTCAGGAATGTGCAGCTAGTCTGGTGCTGAACTTACTTTATCCAAGGTGTAACTCATTTGTAATGTTGTCTGTGTCTGTGATTCTGACAGGAGTGAGTGAGCGGCTCGGTCGGAATGTTTATTATGGGTATGAGGTAAACTCAGGAGACTTTGCTGTGATCTACGAGTGGTCGTTGCGCTGGAACAGGAAGATGGGCAAGTTCTTCACCAGTCAGGAGAAAGGGAGAATTGAGAGCTGTAAAAAGCAGGCAAGTAACGCAGGCAGTTGATTCTGATCATTTAGAATTTAATGGTTAGAGTTATTATAATTTAACTATTTTGCATGATCCACAAACACAAGATTTTGTCAGTTACTTGACACATGCTTATAACTGTATTCCTGTGTAGATTCATGGGGCAGAAAACGAGTTCAACTCTCTTCTAAGACTGGATCACCCAAATCTGGTGCACTACACAGCATTCAGCACCACTGAGAAGGAGGACTGCCTGATAGTTAACCTGCTGGTAGAGCACGTGGCTGGTGTTAACCTGAACCAAAGCATAACCACCCAGGTCCCGGTCCCTCTAGATAAACTGTGCCATTACACCGCTCAGCTATTGGCTGCTCTTGATTACCTTCACTCCAACTCTGTGGTCCACAAGCAGCTGGGCGCCTCCAGTGTGTTGGTGGACGCTGAGGGCAAAGTTCGCCTGACCGATTACAGTTTATCCAAGAGATTCTCTGATATCTGCAAAGAGGACATTTTTGAACAAGCTCATGTGCGTTTCTCAGAGGATACAGCAATGCCAACCAAGACTGGCAAAAAGGGGGACGTGTGGAACTTGGGGCTGATGTTGCTGGGTCTGAGTCAGGGGAAGGAGGTGAAGGAGTATCCAGTGACGGTTCCATCCAGCCTACCAGTTGACTTCCAAGATTTTCTCCACAAGTATGTACAGGGGTCACTTCACAGCGTTTTACTATGAGAGTATATCAGTGTTTAACTCTTATTATAAGTCATGTACCGTGCACTTCATGTCAGTGTGCCTATTGTCCTTATTACAATCCTGGTTTTCTTCCATAAAACATTGTTCAATTCAGTAATGTGTATTGAATTGCTTTCACTATTTCTATGCAGTAATTGACTGTCAACAATTAAATTAATAAACAATTTATAATTCTTTAGAGTTACCTTTGGGATGTAGACGTCTTGACTCATCATCTGTAGATCTGAAGAATAGTACCAACAAATTAATGGAAAAATGAAACCGATTGGTTTCTGCCATCAGTATGTGACGGTGAAAATTCACACTGAATATGAATATATTTTAAATGTCTTGCATAATTCTGATGGAAGGTAGATACAGTTTGCTGAAATCTGGAGAACCAATGACCTATTTTCATGTTTAAAACGGAGCCTTGTTCAATTCAGCTTGTTTTTCCTGTTTGCTTTTAAAAAGACGTCAATGATGACTCCATTTCTGACGTAGCTGCCACATCATTTTCTTTCCAATGGCTGTTTCATGTAATTACTGGAATTATTTTTTTAACATTGGTGTTGTCGACACAACTTCTACATGATGTGTTAATGCAGAATATCTGGTTCTTCCACTTCATCACCTGCTCACTGCGTTATATTGACTGTTTTTTTGCTGTAGGTGTCTTTGCCTGAATGACGCTGAACGTTGGACAACACAAGACCTTTTAGAGCACTCCTTTCTCAAGGCTCCATCGCCCAAAAACCTTCCACAGTACCAAGATGCCAGCCAAGAAGGTGATAAAACATGTCAAAAAATGGGCACATTTTTAGAAACACGTTATAATGTCTTTATATATTTTTTTGTCTTTCCAGAGCTTGCTGTTGACTTGGCATCATCAGTCATCCCTCAAAGCCAAATCCTCAATGCTCCGTTCCTTTCTGGGATTCATAGGCAGCTTTCACGCTATTTCAATGAGTTTGAGGAACTCCACCTTCTCGGAAAGGGAGCCTTTGGTGCTGTCATTAAGGTGGGTGCTAGGATGTTTTTAAAAGAGAAATGGCCATGACTTCTTAATCTCCACTTAGTGTCTTCCACCTTCCCTGTCGTTCACCCCCAGGTTCAGAATAAACTTGACGGCTGCTACTACGCCGTGAAGCGCATTCAGGTCAACCCTGCTAGCAAGCAGTTCCGACGGATAAAAGGCGAGGTGACGCTGCTGTCACGCCTCAATCATGAGAACATTGTCCGCTACTACAATGCGTGGATCGAACGGCATGAGATGCCTTCGGTCGGGGTGCTAAGCGACAGCAACAGCTCTGAGACTCCGAGCGTGGCCGACAGGCAACCCCACCGCAAAGAACCACAGCCTCGCCTCAATGAGCTCGGCCTCCCCGACATCGTGGAGGACGCTGCCCCTCCTCTAACCCTGTCAAGTTCAGTGGAATGGTCCACCTCCATAGAGAGATCCTCCAGCGCCAAATGCAGCACACAACAGTCAAGTGATGAAGAGGACGACGATGACGATGAGGAAGAGGATGTGTTTGGGGCTTCCTTTTTGTAAGTCCTTTTGTAGTGGCAGTAAGGCCAGATCGATGCCTCCTGGACAAATGCTTATTACATTCCTGTTTTTCTTTCTTTTCTTTTTTTTTTTTCTGCTTTCAGGCCATCAAACAGTGATTCAAGGAGTGACATCATCTTTGACCATGGCGATGAAAGCACAGATGAGATGTCACAGGTTTCAGTAGTTGCACTTCCTTATGGGTTTCTTTGTTTGTCAGCGTCACAATCATAACAAACAAATGGCGTTCACTCTCGCAGGTTGAGCCAAGAACAAAGCCAGTGATCGACACAACAGAGAGCCCAGACTCAGAGCGATCTCCTGTTGTAGCACATTACCTGTACATACAAGTAAGGATCGTATCCATGCTCTATTCTTCGACTTATGGCTGGAGGACTGTCTGCCTTCATTTCACATGTGTCGTGTGTTCTCAACAGATGGAATACTGTGAAAAGAGCACTTTAAGGGACACAATAGACCAGAGTCTATACCAGGACCAGAATCGGTTATGGAGGCTCTTTAGGGAAATACTAGATGGCCTTGCTTACATCCACCAACAGGTCTGTTTGTGTATGTTTGAGTTTCCACCGTTCTTTCACAAAAATAGGCCTTTTAAGATGACACTAGTAGCTATAACATAATTGTGACCAAGAAGGAAGATATTTTTTGATTTACACATCACAGAGCATCCATCTTCATTCATTACTTTTTTTTAGGGCATGATTCATCGGGACCTGAAGCCTGTCAACATCTTTCTTGACTCGCTGGATCATGTCAAGATCGGAGACTTTGGTCTGGCCACAGATCATCCAGCTAATGTGGTACGTAGTTAGCCGTTTCCCCTTGTGGTAGGCTGTACTGTGGAACTCAGACTTGTGCTTCTACATTGCTGAAGTCCAGCGATGATATTATTGCTGACGTTACCTCTTTCAGGCTGCTGGTAAATGTGAAGTAGAGGAGAACAGCTCAGCAATGATGCCCAAGCCAGACCCAGCAGGTGACAAGAATTTGAAAAGCATGATGTAACTAAACATTTTGTCTGATTTAATTGTACTTCCTTGATGATTTTTGTGACTATGGCATCACAATTCTCCAGGTAACATGACTGGTATGGTTGGCACCGCCCTGTATGTCAGCCCAGAGGTTCAAGGGAATACCAAAGCCACCTACAATCAAGTAAAATATGATTTGTAATGAAATCCGAACGTTATTTAAGCTTCCGTTTTAAATTCCTGGTACTAACCCATGACTGTATTTCTGTCCTCAGAAAGTGGACCTGTTTAGCCTGGGCATCATCCTGTTTGAGATGTCCTACAGGCCCATGACAACGGGCTCAGAGCGCATCTCTGTCTTGAGCCAGCTGCGTGGGGTAGGTCTCTTCCCAGGACTGGGAGAAATGCATCTTCTTTGTGACTTACCTCATTTCTTGTCCCACTGCAGGAGCCCATTACTTTCCCTGAGGACTTCACAGAACATCAACAAGGAACACAAGTAAGACACTGTATCATAGAATTGCTTCCAAGCCTTTTCTCTCTCTGTCTAACAACAGAACATTTCTTTTTGTATTTATCAGAGGAAAGTGATCGAATGGCTGTTGAACCACGACCCGGCTCTGAGGCCCACAGCCCAGGAGCTGCTGAAGAGCGTCCTGCTGCCTCCCCCACAGATGGAGGAGTCAGAGCTGCACGAGGTGCTGCAGCACACCATGGCCAATACCAGTGGCAAGGCTTACCGCACGATGGTGGGCCAGCTGTTTGCCCAGAACATCTCCCCAGTTATGGATTTCACCTATGACATAGACCTACACAAGGTATAGATAATGTATGTTGGTGTAGCTTCTCATTCATTCAGGTCATGATAATCTTTTAAAGTTGAATCTGAAACAATTGGACCTCTTTGGCATTTGAAGACTTTTCAGTTCTCAGTTCCCGATAAATATGAATATGAAGGTTTTTTTGTAAACCTTTTGAATTGAATTGTTTCCTAAATGATCCCTGCACACATTAATCAGCCTAATGATTGGAAATGCTTTAATATGTATGTCAAAGTAGTAGTTGGTGGTTTCAACTTATCAAAATTAGTGTCATAGAAAAAGATCACAGCAGTGGTTCAGAAAATTTGCACCAAAGGAAAATTCACAAACTAATAATATTCTGCAGCAGAAATATAGCCAGACAATCTGGCAGAAATTTAAATTCATCTGAGATTGCTAATTCAAAACAGTGACATCCCATAATAATAATAGCTGTCAATATGTTAACAACTTCAGAAACCAAACGTCTGAATTGCCCCACCAGTCAGATATGGAGAAGTCTTTTGGATGAGAGGACTGAAACATCTTCAAACCCTAAGGAGTCCAGTTTATTGAGATTCTACCTTTAAAGATTTTGACTGATTTATTTAACACAACAGAGAAGGGCATCTGTCTGATAATTAATTTAATGTGAGGCTGTGTGTGGAGATAAGTGCTGTTTGGCTTTTTGCTTTCGTGAAGAACTGTTCCCCTGTTTACCTGAAGGTGTCACTGCAGACACATGAATGACTTCTCCAACTCCTCTGTACTTCTTCACTCATCTGGTCTGTATAACTGACCAGCAGAAGGTCTGTTAGTGCTTAATCAATGTCTCCTGATCCCTAACAGAGGCTGTTTGTTTGGTATCCCTCCAGGGCAGTTTCAGCTTCAGCAGTGCCAAATTGCAGCAGTATGTGCATGAAACAATCACCAGGATCTTCAAGAAGCATGGTAAGTTTGCTACGTGTGTTTCTTCGGTGCATGCGTGTGTGTGCGTGTGTGTGTGTGTGTGTGTGTGTGTGTGTGTGTGTGTGTGTGTGCGCACAAGCCCGTGTTGACTCTCCTCATCAAAACACTTGGACTCTTGACCCATTTCACTGTAAGCCTTTTTAAGGACCCCGACATCTGCTCCAGCGGCTGCCGACTGAACAATAAGTTCACTGTTGGGGTGCCACTTATGCACTGCAGGTGTTAGTCTCCAGTTGTACTTATCTAGTTATGTACCGATCGTATGTACGTAGGTCCATCAGCATCAGCTTTGGTAGGGTGTGGGTTATATTATCCTACACAGATATTGCAGTAATAGATGCTCTCTGTTCTCAGGTGCTGTGCATCTTCAGACGCCACTCTTCCTCCCAAGGAACAGAAAGGTGTATGATGGCAGCGAGCTAGCCTGCTTCATGGACCACAGTGGAATGCTGGTCACACTGCCCTACGACCTTCGGGTTTGTCCAACACATGCACACACAAAGTAACACACAGTAAAATATGGCATGCGTGTCCGCACTTGCACACCTCCATCAATTGTGCAACTCTCTGTATTAGCATGCATAAACACACACATACACACACACTCTCACACACACAGTTGGATGCTGCGGTCAGCCTCAGAAAACACAGATTACTAAATGTAGTTCCTGGTTGTGGTTGATTACATCTCAGCTTCGTTAAACAAATGCATCCTATGTTTCAACTGCCTTTTCATTTTAGATGGCGTTTGCAAGATTCATCGCTCGAAATAATGTAACATATGTGAAGAGGTAAAGTTCAAACATTCATGTTTTTTATGTTCATATTTCTTCCTAGTAATAGTAGTATTCATAATGGCTTTTAGGCTTAAATATCCAACCAAATGCCCTTACTCTGCAAACAATCTAGAAGTTGATTTATAGATAACCTTAATAACTTATTGTTCAGTAAAGCTTAGCATTTGCAGCCGCCTACAAAAGATCCTTCATTTTTGAAAGATATCTGTTTCAAATAAAGTCAGCTGGACTTGTAAGAGAAGCCTGATGACATTTCACCTCTCATCCAGTTGACTTTGTTCAGCAGAGATCTACCATTACTTGGATGATTGCGAACCACCACAGAAATCTAAATTTATGACAAATAATCATTGTGTTTGAGTTCACAACATGCTGACAGTCTTTGGGAATAAATCTGTTCATTTCTCACAAGGTACAGCATCGAGCGCGTGTTCCGCCCTAGGAAGCTCGATCGGGCACACCCAAGGGAGCTTCTAGAGTGTGCCTTCGACATCATCACCCCCGTCACCAACAGCCTGCTCCCTGATGCTGAGACCATTTACACCATCTCTGAAATCATCCAGGAATTTCCTGGACTTCAGGTCATACACATGAACCGCCTGTACTTAAAATGATCTAGTGAGCTTTCAGTTTGTTCTCTGCTGCTTCCAACCTGATTCAGTTTATCGATGCATCACTGTTGTTTATTTTCCTGCAGATGCCATTCTTTCAGCCCATCCTGTTTTTTTTTCTTTCAATTTTTACTTCCCACTCACATTCCTAACATACCAAAGTTTGTGCAAGCCTGATAGATTTACATGAGGCTTTTTTTTTTTTTTTAAAATAAAGGAAATCTGTTTTAGAAGTTCTGTACTCTTCCTTCTCTGCCTCCCTGTACAATCCATATCCTTCCCATTTGTCCCAGTATCGAGGTCTTCTCTAGTGAAAATCCGTCTGATATGTTTCACAAGCCCAGTTTTCCCAGAGTCTGGCTTTCCTTTCATACTTTATTGATCCTGTTTGTGATTCTCATCACCATCATGCTCATTGTTTAAAAGCTTTAAAGAAAATCTAAGCCAAACGGGTTGAGAAGGACGCCGGGAACAATAGTCATTACTATGGTTGCTTTTGTTATTATTGTACAAATTGAGTGTGTCAAAGATGTGTTTGTGTGTCTTTTTCAGGAAAGAAACTATAACATTTATCTGAACCACACTAGCTTGCTGAAGGCCATCCTGCTCCACAGTGGAGTCCCAGAGGACAAACTGAGCCAGGCCTCCAATATACTGTGTGACGCTACCGTGAGTTCTGGTCGCACGTGCTTCAGATATCCATTTTTTTGTTCTGTTGCTGGTGTGCTGATGAACATTATCATCGCATTCCTCCCAAATATAGCGTTGCTAACATTTCTATAATTGCTCCAGAACGAAAAGCTGACCAGACATGAGGTAGAAGCAAAGTTCTGCAACTTTTCACTGTCAACCAATAGTGTAAGTGTCCCACTGGGTGCACACAACGTCTGTAAAAATAATCACTCCTTCAGCAGCTAACATGTTCTCACTCGTAAATATCTGAGGTCCTTCTTCTGTTGCATTCAGGTACAGAGACTGTACAAGTACATAGAACAGAAGGGGGATCTGCAGGACCTGGCGCCACTGCTGACATCACTCACCAAACAGAAGACTGCTGTCACCCAGCTGGCCAAGCAGGGCCTCAAGGACCTGGAGGAGCTCACAGTGCTGCTGCGCAGACTGGGAGTTAAGCTGCAGGTGATTTTCTGGGTGACTGAATGTCAAAAAAAATGGTGTGTATGTTTTCTCCACCTCTAAACACAGACATGTCCTCTCTACAGGTGGTGGTTAACTTGGGATTAATTTATAAGGTGCAACATCATTCTGGGGTCATCTTCCAGTTTGTGGCTTACATTAGAAAGCGTAAGCGAATCGTACCGGATATCGTTGCTGCTGGAGGACGCTACGACCACTTGGTAGGTTTTACTACTACGACTTACGGATTTTGTTAAGTCATGGTAAATATCTGTGGCTGTCATTGTAAAGAAAAAGTGCCCTGAAGTTTTCACTATGTGTATGTGTAAATAGCACTGTATTCTCTCATCCGTGTAGCTGTTCTGCCTGAATTTCACCAGATTTGTCCGACACCATCCACACGGTGCCTTCATGTGGTTTCCTCTCTGTTTTGATAGATCTTGGAATTTCGAGGTCCAGCTTCCACAGCACCGGTGCCCTCGGCTGTCGGGGCCAGCGTAGCCTTGGAAAAAGTTTGTCTCGCTATGGCTAACATGGAGGAGCCAGTAAGAAAGACAAACACACACACTCTGTTATCTGACCTGATTATTGTAATGTAGGTGCAGCAGACAGCTACATATTTAATAATATTTTGCTAGAGTAGGCAGCCACTGCACAGCCACTTTTAGGTGACAGTTAATAACTAGAATCAATGTGACTCCTGATGCCATGGTTACTTTTAGAGATGTGTCATTTTCTGCAGTTCAGATTTAGAATAGATCATGTATGCTGAAGATGATGTGGAGCACTGAAGATGGAGGACTGAAATGACTTAGCTGTTGTTTAAATATCTTCCAGTATTTGACGCTTTTCTGTGTTTTCTTGTTGTCAGCCATCAGTGAGTTCCTGTGATGCCCTGGTGGTCCCAGTCGGCCATTCTTCAATGTCCAGAGCCATAAATGTCATCCAGAAGCTGTGGAGCGCTGGCGTCTCTGCAGACATCACCTACGATGTCTCACAGGTTTGTCTGATATCCAGCATATTTCATTTAAAGCTTCTCTGTGGAGTACAGGAATAAATTACACAAAAAAATTAAGTTCTTCTGTCATTGGTCAAAATATATTGTTTACATCTTTAATGACTTACAAAACGGCTTAATTCTATCTGTTCCAGTACAGCGTTTGTAATAGTCTTCACATTCTGACACCCGCAATACTTTACATTCAAATTATATTTACACACAGATGAATTTCATCCATTTCTTTTGATTTTCCAAATGACAGGCGTATAAGGTACCAAGTATGCAAACAACAGAATAACTACCTTAAAATCATCCAAAATCTAATTCTGAAATAAATCCAAACAGTAGGAAGCAGAATGAACTCATCAATGATTCACTTCCATATTGATTCTCAACTGCAGAAATGTGAGTGGACTAAGATGAAGTTAATTTGTACACATAGAAGTTCAACCACAAGGATGTTGTTGATCGATTGCTTGTGTTGAAAGACCTTCATACCCTGATTGTAATGTAGTACCTGCATTCCTCCTTGAGAGGGCATCGCTATCGTCGATCCTTCAAGGAAAATGAACCTCATCTATCAACAGCAGACTTGTCATGACAACACCAGGAATAGTAAACATCCCAGAGAGCGAGCTGAACTTTCTGCTCTTTGAGGCTGACAGCTTGTATTGTTAAAATATGACATGTGTTAATGTCTTCAAGAATCGACTCGGTCATCTTTTGGATGAGCTTCTGAAGGTTTTTGTTTGCTGAGGAAACTGGTGTAACTGGAGTTTAGTCGAGCTGAGGTTAGTTTCTTCTTTGTGAAGTTCCTGACCCTCTGGTCCGAATCTCCTGATGCCACGCTTCTGTCATATTCTTCATGTTTGTGTGGAAAACTGATGTCCATCTTGTGTTTGTGTATCGGTGTTCATGCCCCCCTCTGGCATTTTGCTGTGCCCACCTTCAAACCCTTGTTTTTTCCTCGTTTCTTTTTATAGCTCACCTATTGTCTGACGTTTCCTCTTGTGCAGTATGTTAATGTTTCTCTTAATGCCTTCATTGTCTTTTGTGCTGGCACAGAGCAGATGATCGACTATCGTTTCCCTTTTCAAACAATTTACTTGAAAACAAGCGGCACTATGTCCAAAGTGTCACAGGGTTTGTGTTCTTCTTGATCATCTGGCCAGTGCTTTAACCAACAGAGAGGTGACAACACCTTTTTGAGGTTTACTCATCCATCGCATCCCCTTTCTTACTTTTAAGACTTTTCAACTGCTATCTTAAAAGGCTGCACCTTTTATTCATCCTCAAATCTTTTACAATTTATTAGCCAAAAATGGCAAAGCACTTTGACACACAGTCGGTTTAGGCATGTGGCCCAGAGCTGCCCACATCCAGGCTGAGGCTTACCTTTGACATAATTTGTTCCGTCAATAAGAAAGTTTAAAGAAAAGAGGAAGTTTGAGTTTCAGTGGTGAGGAGAAAGGACACTTGCTTTCACACTGATGGGTTTGTTCTTTAAGAACTTATCAAGCAGAGCAGCCAGAAGTAACTTTCTGGTTGAAACTAATGAGAATTAATTGGGCTGACATAAAGATACACCGTCAGGGTTGAGTGCGTTACCTGATGAACATTGGTTTGGGTTGTGAGTACCACCTCATTGCACAATCTTCTCTTTCCAGGCAAAACTCTAATTAAACCAACTGACTGCCACTGGCCAAGGAGTCTAGTATTAATTAACTAAGTACTTTATGTAGTTGACGGAAGAAATCACTCACAGTGAACCTTTCACGGAGGTTCAGTGTGAGTGAAGTTTTTAGAAATCTACTTGGAGTAAACACTTCAGAAGTTTGGACACAGCTTCCCTTGTCCAGTCTTGGACTCGTAGCGTAACTCTAAGCCGTGTGTAACAAGAAAACTGCTGTTGAATTATCGGCTTATATATATAGTAATTTCTCTTTTGAATGGGCTTCTTATTTAACCGAGTTGTACACGAGTTGTTTGTGGTACATGAGCATTTTGTGTTGTGTATGCATTTATGTATGTGAATAATGCAGTGGTTTGTCATTGTGTGTGTTTAGTCTCAGGACACGTTGTTGGAACACTGCAGACTGGAAAGCATCAACAGCATGGTCCTGGTCTCTGACAAGGAGAGCAACTATGTGAAGGTAGACAAACCTCATTATGTGAAAGTTTTGGGCAGTATTTCAAGATTCTGTCAATGAAATCATTGACACCTGAAATCAGATTTGTGTACATTAAAAAATATAATGTAAATAGGGCATGGCTATTCCGGCATATATTCCAGCTCCAAAACTACAAAATGCCATATAGAAGTTGAAGATAACATATTTTCTTCAAGTTGTAGGGCCACTTATGCTTTCCTATTTGTTTTGATACGTGTAATGTTGAAAGTTTGCACTGAAGACCACAACACATGAGAAAGTCATTTTCTATCTTCAGGTCAGATCCTTTGAGAAAGACAGGCAGTCTGAGAAGCGGATTCCTGAGTCAGACTTGGTGGACCACATCGTTCAGAAATGTCGGACCAAATTCTTTGAGGAAAGAAACATCAGGTAAAGAAATTTTGGTCTAATGTGCTGCTCAGATGTCTGAATGATGGATGATGGGAAAGGATTGTTCTTATATAATACTGCACTTATGTTCCTCCAGAGAAATCTCAGAGAGCATGTCTCTTCAAAGCCCGAAAGGATCGTCGCTCAGCACCTCAGGTACTGTGTTCAGGCCAGCTGGATTACTTTTACTCTTTATTCCCCAGCCTTTTAAGCAGCTTGAATTGTATATTTGAACCTGAATGCCGTGCTTCACCACGCAACGGTCACACCTCTGTTCTCATTCAGTTGTGATTTGATTCAACTCGGGCTCTGAATTGAATAAAAGTGCAAAGCAGAATATCGCGATTCATGTTGGTTCGACGATGTGTGACCGAACAGAGTGTTGCATTCTGACGTGTTACCCTGAGTGACATCCAATCAGTGCAACAGAAGAATTAGTGTGAAATTTTGCACTGCTTCTGGCGTGCCCGCAAGTGGCCAGCAAACCTGTTTTAATTAAAATGAACAGTGAAACATGTCTTTGGAATGTGTGAATGCCAGATGAAGGTGTTGTCAGAGTGTTGGATGTTGGAAATGTAAAAACATTCATAACTTGATGCGATCTGAAAGCGGGTTCGTTTCTTTTTCTGTGGTCTTCAGAACAACATGGGAGCAGCGGCAGCATGAACATCAATGTGAACGTAGTCAGCCTGGAAAAAGTTTCTGCCAGTGCCAGACGACGCTATGAGATTCAGGTTTGTGGCTGTCTCTCACACACACACACAGACACACACACACAGCATTGAGATCAAAAACAGTCCTAATGATGTAATGTATAAAGTATAGCCATTGATTGGATTTTGAATGAAATTTTGTTTGAAGATGAAGAGATATTTTCTCTTCTGGTCTTTTCTTTCACCAAGCAGAAGATGCGATGCAGGGTCTTCTGGGTTTGCACGAGAAATAATGTGTGCGGCGAGCAGCTACAGATCTGTGGACATTTAGGCATCATGAATAGTTACAGATGATTAATGTTCCTGACAGCCGAGTTGTGTCAGTTCTGGATTTATTTCAACCCTTTGTACCACAACAACTGCAAATATGATGTACGAATGTCAGTTTTATGCTTGATGAAAGAAAGTGCCAAACTAATTTCTTCCTCCTGGCATTGTGGATATTTGTACCACATTTCATTCTGCATCCTATCCAGCTAACAGTTTGGGGGACATATAATCAAAAGTAAAAGTGACACCATACTAACAATGGATATTTTTTTCTCTTCTTTGTTGTGTGTCTGCGTGCCTGTCCTAAACACTAAAACATAACACCTGTAATTGTGGCCCAGGCCGGTGGTTAACATGTGAAATGACTGCACGCCAGGATAATGTTTTTCCTGCTGGTTCATCTTGATCATGGAGCAATTTTTTTCTTCCATTCTCTTCCGTTTCTTTTGTTCTTACTTCTTTTTTTTATTAATTCTGTCTTTCAGATCCAAACCAGATTACAGAACCTTGGTAACAATTTACAGAATAAGAGCAACGACATTGAGGTTCTGGCGGTAAGTCGTGTGTTTGTTTACCCTTTCCTTACCAGCCCCTGCTCTGCTCCCCTTTTCTGATCTCCAAACTTATCTCTTGAACTCATGTGTGAAATCACAGAGAGAGGAACGAGCTTTTGATAGCTAAAACAACATTTCTGGTAGCAGGCCTTTTATAGTGATTTGGCTCGAACTGAAATCCTCTGTCGGAGATTCGATGGTTGTGAATCCATTCCAGTCGCTACAGAACAACAAACACGGAGCAGAAGGCAGTAAGCATGTTTCAAGTGATGCAAATGGCTGCCATATTGAGTTTATTTGCGGTTGTGTTGTAGATTTATGGTCAGATAGTCTCAAAGTAAATCACCCCTGCTGGTAGGCGAGCAACGCGGGAGGGTTCGGGCCGTCCATCTGTTTGCCCATCACGTTGTGTTTGCAAAGCGTTTGTGCGCACTTCAGTTATAACACATGTGTTATTTAGGGTTGGTTTTTTTTTTTTATTTCCATGGTAACAAGATAGGCTCAATCTCATTGTGGGAATTGTTTTTTTAGAGAACAGATCTGAATAACCATTCAGTATTTTTTACTAACCTTTCGTCTCACAACAGGCAAGTTCTGAGGTAGGGCCTCTGCTATTTAGGGACTTATATTGTTTTAATTTAGTCTCCATGGTTACAATTTAAGCATGGGTTCATACTGAGAGTGGGATTTGTCTCAGATGAGGGTTTCATAAAACTTTATGTACTGATCTCTCATGAACTGGAGAGGTGCCTTTTGACATTTTGGGGGGGCTTTTAAATATTTATGGTAGGTCTGTTTTTTAGATTTTTAATTTTATATACTGATCTGATCCCTGAAGGTAAATTAAGAGAATACTCTAGTTAGTAAATACTTCAAACACATGCATACATGTTAGTGTGTACGGGCGCCTGTAGCACACAAACACACACAAGGGGGCTTGTAGGGGAGGTAGAGGGGCGGGCAGCGTCTTTGTGGAGCGCCCCAAATGAGCAACTTGTAAAGGTGGACGGTGCCTTGCTTCAGAGCGCCTTGGCAGTGCTCCGGAGGTGAGCTGACACCTCCCGCTGTCAGCTCACAGTCTGGGTGTTTTTTTGGGTAGGAGCGGGAATTGAACCGCCGATCTTAGGAACATTGGACGACCTGCTCTACCGCCCGCTCTACCACTGAGCCACTCAGTGGTAGAGCCACTACAGCCAGCAGTTCCACACCCTTTAATTTGTCATTAAGTGTCAACAGCCTGCTTTTCTGTCAGTCCAACTGATGCAACAGTTTTCATTTTCATGTGATTAACTATCAGCTCCTTCCTGTTTAAAGGATGTGGTGAAAACATTGTGAAAGTGGAAGTAATTTACTGGTGGATCATACTGGATTAGCTTGTGTTGAAAGAACTTAACAGGCAGCGGCTGCGAAGCTTGATATCTTTAGCTTGATCATGAGCTCAGTGTTTTGCAGCACTAGTAGCGACTTCCTAACAAAACACGTAATCTGTCGTGATCTGTGCGTTTGTTGAATTGTTGCAATGCGACAATGACGTTCTATTGTGCTTGTGTTTGAGCCGAAGTCTTTTGTCTCCCACAGGTGGACCTGCAGAAGGAAACGTTGATCAACTTCCTGTCTCTGGAGGTTTGTTCCATATTGGTGTCATGAAGACCAGAGCAGACTTAATAAAAGGACAGAACCCAATGAAAGGTGGGAGGGAAAGGAAGTGGAAAAAACATCCAATAGAAGCCAAGATTTGAGACAGGAAGAGGGGGATCCCGTCTCCTTCCTTGCAGTCCTGTCTGATGAGGGAGTGAGGGAACACCCCTGCCTTTTTCCACTCCCAGGGAAATCTGGTGGAAAGTACAACTTGCACTCACATATGGGACAAACACATACTACAGTTAACAAAACACATACTTGAGAGGTGTTAATATTCACATTCCAAACTCCTGACCAAGGCTGCACTCATTAAAAAAAAAAAACCAGGAGCAGAGGCTTAGAAAAGACTTTTATTTGTGCCAAGGAGAAGAAAGGTGAAAAACTCTCTTAACACAACTATTATACAAGTAAAGTCTCCACTCACATGAATGGGCCACCTATACAGCTGACCCGCCACACCACGTGTCAAATAAAACACATTTAGTTTGTGAAATGCAGGAAAGGCCTGTTTTAAATATGGCGAAGTAGCCCCTGTCACACAAAGACCCAAAGCCAGACCTAAAGCCAGCGTTGCTCTGCTCCTCCACCCCTTCACATCTTGCAGTACTCTCCAAGGCTGCAAATGAAAAACATCGCTAATTCCTCCAAGACTCATCTATACAGTGGTACCTCTACTTACGAATGTCGCTACTTACGAAATTTTCTACTTACGAAACTTCTCAACAGGAAAATATTACCTCTAGCTACGAAAGAAATTTCTACTTATGAAAGGTAAAAATACAGTATGGGCTGATACTCGCAGCTCCCACAGGTTCCTCAACGCAACATTCTCATAGCTGCTCTGCCATTGGCCATTAGCTATTATCTTCCTGGCATCCCATTGGCTAAGACGGACCTCTGTGTGGAGCTAGATCGGTATTTATGCAGGATGCAGGGTCCTTGTCATTTGGCCCTCGGCCCGTGAGGTGTTCTGATAGTTTTGCGCAAATATATTAACTTTTTGAGTATTCACTATGGACCCCAAGAAAGTGACTGAGAAAAGAGGAAAAGAAAAGACGATGAAAAGAGTTTTTTTGTCTATACAAACAAAGCAAGAGATAATAGAAAAGCATGAAAAAGGGATGCGTTTGGTTGATCTCACCAAAGAATATGGCCGTAATGCATCTACAATCGCCACATTATTAAAACAAAAGGAAGCTTAAGGAGTTTAAGGCATCGCATGGGTGGTTGGAGAAATTCAAAAGCAGGACTGGAATTCACTCTGTTGTTCATGGTGAGGCAGGAGCGCATGAACCAAAGAGGGTAAAAAACAATGAGGACAGCAGTTAAAAGGTAAATAACCATCATTTTTATTCTTTATTCTTTGTTTTTTACATTATGCACAACTCTCATTTATTGTGTTATGCTTTCTAAAACATTTATGTCTGAATTTTTGGTGGCTTGGAATGGATGAGGGCATTTGCATGGAGAACGCGTCTCTACTTATGAAATTTTCTACTTACGTAATTTCTTCCAGAACCAATTAATTTCGTAAGTAGAGATACCACTGTATTTAAATCCTCAAGTCTGTCAAACGTTGAGGGCATTGTTTTGTTGGACTGGGGTACAAAATATTTTTTACCAGCCTTATTTGAAGACTGTGAGCTTTGTCTCCATGTGGCACGCAACTTTTTTTCCCCACCTAGCCCTCTCATTTTGTTTTTCTAACCCTTTCTCTTTTGTGTCCTCCCAGTTTGACAGTGAAGACCAGTTCAACAGCAGCGTGAAGACTTTGCTTTCTCGTCTCCCCAAGCAACGCTACCTCAAATCCATTTGCGACGAGATCCACCATTTCAAAATTGCAAAGAAGTACGTTTGAATATTTTTGTGTTGGAAGTCTTTGTTTTCATCATAAAATCAAAAATTCTGGGTGAAAAAAAGCGCCACTTCTACTCAAACTTAATGCTCACAAGCACAGCCTGTTTTAATATAATATTTTTCAAACAACCCGCCTTTTACTGCCACAAAAAAGTCAAGAAACAAGCAGAATTTAATACCATCTGGACATTTACTCAGTGAATGGTTGTAGATTTCTTGTCTCAGAAGGGGCCCTCATGGACGATGAACCAGAGACCCCACAACCTCACTTCTGTTCACTGACACGTGTTTCCCTCTATTACTAACTCATTAATTTCTGTAAAACCTGAGGCAAACAGTGGAATACATTAAAGACCACTTTAAAAAGACAAAAAAAAAAAAAAAAAGGCAGACTTCCTTTTACGGGCAGCTGCCACTCCAAAGCTCCGACCAAACCCTGCACTCCAGGTGTAGCAGTGACAGTCAGTCCTTCAAAGGGAGCTGTTAGACGGATAACTACTGCCTTGAACAACATCAAATCCACAGCTGATCCCATTTCCTGAGGTGAAATCTGGAGAGGGATTAGCCTTGTTTGGTCTTCTGATGTCTGTCTCTTAACACTCAAGTTGATTGACACTAAGATTTTAAGGCTTGGGAGGGGGTAGCCTCATCCACTGCTGTGGTCGGGGATGGAGGGCTTTATTGTTGAAGTTCTCCTCAAAACCCAGGCTAACCCCTCATCCCAGCTTCCAGTGATACGGCAGTCTGTGAACACCCATCAAGAGAAGACCTGTGAGAGTTTCAGCAGATTTTCTTTCATGAAAGGGATGTTAGTTAAAAAAAAAAAAAAAAGAATCAAAGCTTCTCTTTATGGTTTCCCGTCCATCTCTCCAGAGAACTTGGTTTTAATTTCCTGTCTCTGCTGTGTGTGTTTGATTTGCCATTTAAGGGGGAAAAGTCTCCAGATAAATGAGTGCAACAGAGGCAATGCTGGAAATGTTCAGCATGTGTTTGTTTCATTGTTTTCATCGAGGCCAGGCTGCATGCGCTCTGAAGCCAGATGATTAATAAAAGGTGATGTGGTCACCTGGGTGTAGCCTGACAACAACTTGACGTTCTCCCTTGGCAGCCAATGAGCTTCGCTGTCAGCTGTGGGTCAGACCTGTTGACGCAGACCTGCATGTCCAGAGCTTCAAACCTCAAACCATTTGGAGCACAAAGCACAGCTGACACTGACTGGAGTGTAATTTTAGCAAGTAGTTGGTCATAAATCAAACTATTGGGCAAACTAAAGTGTGGCTTTTAAAAGAAAACACGGTGTGTTAATTGTGGGACAGGAGGGTTGAATCCTGTCACTGTTAAACAAAGAAAATCTAATATTTTGCTGAATTTAATGGCTCTTTTCTGTAATTTTCTGTTTGTATGAGCTCATTATGATTTAACGTTCTCTATAACTGAAGGGTGTTGTCCTATTGCAGGGTGAGTGTGGTGGTTTTGTACAGCTACAGAGACGACTACTACAAGATCCTTCTCTGAAAAACAAATGGTTCCATTGGTCAGGAAGACGTCCTGCCTGACTTCAGACGACCATAGACTATTATCATGCTGGCAAGGCAATCGTCTTGAAGCTGGATGGAGAGCACAAACGACAGAAGTGATTTTTTTTCTTTTTTACTGTAGTGAATTGTACCTCAGCTATTTGACCCAAAATGTGTACCTTTCCCAGAATACTCCAGTGTTTTACAGTCTTTTTCTGACAAATGTGACTAAAGGATCTTTGGACTTTATTGCCTTAATAAAACAATGAGAAGTTGAAAGAGGGTTTTTTTTTTTTTCTAATGTCATTTTTACACATGTACAGATGACATATGGACATTTTCTTACTTATAGTGGGACTGATAGTCGAAATAAATCCCTTTTTCCCATGTGCAGCTGGTATTTATCTTCCTGTTTAAGTCTCCAGGTGAATAGAACAACAATTTAAAGCATGAGAAACCTAATGATTTACAGTTGGATCGTATTTATATGTCAGCGACGTATATCTGTCTTCTGAAGGTCACAACATGAAACATATTCTTACTGGAACTGACACAAATGTAGTTTTTTGAGCTGTAATGAAAATAGCTTGAGTAAAATAGGCTGCTTTTAATAATCGTAATTTATTTCGTCATATTTGTTGTGTTCAAGGCCTGGGAAACTGACCTTATGATGGCTTTATTGATCCTTCTAAAGGAGCTTCCTCACCTTGAAGTTTATGTGCGAGCTTTGACGAACAAGTCAAAACAGCCGCCCCGCCAAGCCTGAGGATTATCCAGGTTTCTGCGTGTTTTGTGTTTTCCTGTGTTTTACTAGTCTACTGGATCGATGAGAGGTCTTTGCCAGTACTTAGATCTCATAAGACCCCCCCACGCCCACGCCCAAACAATCACCTACAATACTGCCATTCAACACATCTGCAAGTGCTACTGAGATAAGAGAACAACCCCCTTAAGCACAGGAAAATGATCACATTTAAAGCAACTAAGAGGAGACAAATTTCCAATTTAAGTAGAACTCCGGGACCAGATGTGCTTGAGCCTGCAAATCTGCCAGTTAAGTACAAACCACTAACGGATACCATCTTGGATGACATCACTGCACTTTAAAGAAGTATTTCTCTGAACCACTTTAAGTATCATCAGCATGGGTCAATTTAGTTCACACATTTATTTAAAAAAAAAAGTAATTGTTACAGTTCATCATCTAGGAAACATATTTACAGGGTTTGCAACAGCGAAATAAATAAAGTTTAATAGAATATAGCAGATAGAAATGGTAAATAGTCTACAATGTACAGCAGCTTTGGCTACCAAAAGTTCATTTTTCCAAAAAAAAAAAAAAAATCCTTGAACTAGGGTATTAATAAATAAAGCTATGTGAAAAAATAAATAAGGTACTCTTCTGTTCTACTAATTTAATCTACTTTTACACATAGAAAAACAGAATTGCGTAAGCTTTGACAGTCGCCTCCTTTTAAAGCACATGGTCATGATTCATACAGACACTTCTACTGAGTTACTAAAACATTTCAATATCTCCAACTGGTTTTGGCATCAGAAATATTGAGACATTGGCAATAGATTGAACCTTCTGATCCAAAACCTTTTTCCTACTTGAGGATTCTGTCCTCCCGCCCTGATCAGCCTCTGGCTGCAACAGCATGTTCACTTGAGTGGTTTAACGTCTCTGGGAGCTTAATATGCCTATCAAATCCCCGATTAGGGCCTTTATCCCCCTAGGAATCCTGCAACAAAGTTTCTAAAAAAGCATGGATTCCAAAGAAAAGTGCTAGATCTCTTTGACATGCTCTGATTTTGTGATGTTTACCGTTATGTACATTAGAAGCAGGATCCCTTTACATTCTTGTCTCCACATGGAAATTTTGATGAAAGGCATGAGTGATGCAGCAACCAGTTCATGTTAACGCTGGGAAAATATATTCCTGCTTTTGAACACCTCGCTATTAAGTGGAAGCAAGATACCCACAAGGAGAATGAATTAAGGCTGTTGAATTAAGGCTGTAAAGTGAACCATTTCTAACCAACATGTGAACAGTAGTTCCAATCACATAGCTGTGAGTGAAGTTATGGAGCGAGGCAAGCTATCAAAGACATTCCTCAATCCACTCAAATTATCCGCTGCCATAAAATATAAATAAAATGACAGTCTTCCCGGATGAGCATTACTCCAACTTCAATGGCTTTATTTCAGTTAGTGAAGTACGGCTGAAAAAGGAAGAGGCTGAGGTTGAATGAGGCTGAGCAGGAAGGCGAATCCTCAGACGTCTATACTGTAAGAGACAGGAAGTTGACGCTTCATCAGTTTTTTGGAGTGTTCTGAGTGGAATGGCTCAGGGTGTTTGACACAGGGGAAGCAAAGATATCGTTTGCAAAGCGTGTCCTTCCTGAATGTGATCAGGGGAAATATTTAGACTGGAATCTGGAGACACATAATAAAATGAGAAATGGCCGATAGCAACACTACAACAACCACAAATACTGTAGAAACATACAAAAACCACACTTTCTAAAGACAGGGTTTGGATCTGGGGGTCTATTTAAAGCCAGCTGACTTGTCATGATTTGGATGCTGAACTTGATCCAAATGGATACGTTGCTTGGTTACTTGGCCTCCCTGCTGATCACGGAGGGCCCCATCCTCAATGCTCCCTTTAAAACACAAGCAAACCCCCGTCCTAAAGCTTTTAATGCTCATCTTATTGCCTCCAGTTTCAAAGGAGTCAATCATATGCAATAATATTACAATGTTCACAGTCAAAGTCTGATTCGGACAGAGAAGCCTCTCTGGCTTCCTCCTTCTCTGCTTTATTACAGAGCCAAGAGTGGGGGGGTCCTTTATGAGTCTGTGTGTCCATCAACCTCCTAGAGTCCCACTCAACCCAGAGATCCAAACACAGAATACGGACACATGATAAGTCGCATTGTCTCTTGTTGAGTATCCTCAGTTTATGGTGTGCGTGTGTGTGTGTGTGTGTGTGTGTGTGCACTGATCGCCTTGGATACAGCATTAAAAGGGAGTGGGAGGTGTCGGACAGCTCTGATCTGAAGGGTATGCGTTGTGTGGTTGTGCTTTAGTGCGGCGTCCAGTCGTTGCCCGTGCTCAGCTTGGCTCTGGGGATGGTCATCTTGTCCATACAAGGGGAGGTCATTTCAGGGGAGAAATGGATGATGCCACAGTCATTCTTCACATTCTGAAATTTGTTCTCCTTGGAGGGCTCCATGTAGACCACCGCATTGTTTATGTGCTTCTTCAGAATCACCGTCTAAACAGGACGAAGAAAATGAACTTAATCCCTCCATAGTTGAAGTCAAAATTCTGTACATGACGAACATTTTCTAAAGTTACGCCAGGTTGGGCTTGTTTGTTCTGAAACAAATGGCTTCTAACAACACTTTATTTGTCAAACTATAATCTCATGTCCTGTCATACGATGTATGTGACCTTGTTTTTAAGTGCTGGACAAACCTAAACCACATCCTAAGCAAAGGCTACAACAGAGTTCATTTATGTGATTTGAACTCCTCACCTTCTTTGGTGCACTGTAGCAGGACATCTGCACCCACTTCTTCTTCTTGTTGACGAGTAGCGCCACAATGAGGAAGACTATAATGGCCAAGAGAAGACCTGTGAGGATCCATGCTGCAGACTGGTAGATGAGGGCCACCTCTGTCTGACTGGGGTAGTTCTCACTCAGTCTTGGCTTATCTGTGAAAAAACACATGATGTTGATTTTCTGGTCCTACAGAAGTAAAGTGACGTTAGGAATACACAAGGCATTAAAGGGAATGTGAGAGTGGAGGCATTTGATGAGTGTGTACCTGTGTAAGCATCGATGGGAGACTCGGTGACAGTGGTGATCCTCACTGCGTCCTCCACCGTAATACTGACTGCTGTCTTGGCAGCGTTTGTGGACAGCATCACCGGCACAGACGTTGTAATTTCTGTTCAGACAAGAATGAGATCAGCTACTGATATCTGGTGCATGAACTCCCTGTAGTCTCACTTGATAAGCTGTGTTAATAGGACCTCTCTCTTTAGCTTTCTTCATTCCTTTTTACAGGCCTTATGTAAAAAGATTTTGTTTAAAACCAGAGCGAATAAGGAAAACACAGGCCTGGTGAAGCGGCTCCGTATCAGGCTGGACAATAGAAGTCTATGCTGAGGTTTTCCTCTATAGGAAAAGCTGACATGGGGCTTTGGCTTCCTGTCCCACCACACAGAGCGTGTTGTTAGCCGATTCAGACAGGAGACAGGAAACTCGTGTAAATGTGCGGATGCTCGAGGAATGTTTTTGCGTGAGTGTATGTCACATGGAATGTTGCTGCGAATAGATGTGTTCACCGATGTAGCGCCGGAATGGCTACATCTAACAAAAAAAAACAAAAAAAAAACAAAACACATGCACACACACACACATTCCGCCTGGAGACCGCACACTCTTCAGTTGCACACTGTTTTTGACATGTAGCATTAGCATGTAGCTGTAAATCACCAGTAACCATAACAGCAGGCTGTGCCTTGTGTAAGCTGCACCATTTTTTGTAAATGGATGATAATTTTCCACATTTGGACAGATCTCCTTCTCATTTTGTTGAAGTGTTACATAAACTACACTTTAATATGTAATATAAACCCCATTTAGAGTATGTAAGCTCAAAGCTGAGTATTTTTCAGTATATACTCAAAGTCAAAAAGAAACAAATACTCATAAAGGCAGCATTCTCTTGACTGTAACGCTCACCGAGACAGTGTGGGCAGCACTGGCCCTTGCGTAAGACGGGCACCCTGCAGTTGGCGGCTGGACAGCGCTGAGAGAAACACTGAATGGTGCCGTTGTTGCAGGTGCAGCTGGTGCAAGCGTTGGCTTTCCAGGAGTCTCCCGCCAGCAGCACGTCTCCGTCGTTGGTTATGCAGTACTCCTGCTGGCTGTTGTTCACTGGCAAAAAGGGGCTCAGCGTCTCGTCTGTGGTTGCAGACAGTTATAACACAACGTTAAAAATGAAAATACTCAAAGGTTTAGGTAAGGTGTGTGACTACGTGTGCCATGTCACAGTTTTACCTCTTTCCTCACTTTTACCTCTTTCCTCACAGAAATAGTCAAAGAAAACCCTTCTTTTGTCTGAATATTTTGTTTGAATGAGTAAAATGGAGAGGCCAGCTTCTGCATGAATCCTTGCTGTGTAACATCTCCATCTACAATGGTTATCTACCCGCTAGGGTTAGGTAAAAAACAGGACACTTTACTGTATGTTAAGCACAATTACAAGTGACTCCATATGGCAGATGTGAGCTGTGAGGCCTTATCTCTTGGTCTCATTAGACCCTTGCAGGCCTTAGATCTGCTTCTTTCACAAAGACTTAGTTAGTATGAACACTTTGTGGTACTTTGCAGTACACATAGATCAGAGGCCTGTCAGTGAAATGTGTATTATTCCCACATTCCTGGTGACCAGGCCCATACATATATCAAAGGCTGCTCTCTGACAATCTGCTTTTGTGAGGCGAGATGCAGCGATAAGGCATGCTGACATTCTCGAGGAGCAGCTCTCAGGCGCAGTCATGCATCGCTGATTTGTGGGCCTCATGTTGGGGAGTGTTCGAGATGTGACGACTCCAAGTGTGTGAGAAAAGCCTTGACTGTTTGGGTACAGTTTTAAATAAAATATGAGTGTAACTTTGCATTGTCCTGAACATAACTTTATTCCCATGATGCCGATTGAGCAAATTCTGTTACATTCTTGTCCTCCCAGCTATAAAAGTTATGATGAATATCCGCTGTGTGCTGCTGGGTGGAGGCAGTCCACATGTGCTGCTGCCTGTCGGTAGGACCACTATGTGGTCCTGGTGATTTCTTTATGAGTCTGTGTGTGCGACATAAAACTGCTGTCAAAGTGCAACATGTGCGACCTCTCAAAACCACATGCTGGTAGCACGTCTTTAACAGCTTTAGACTTTCACCCATTACCCCCACTCTGGACCGCCCCAGGCTTCCTTTTTCTCTCATCAACACTTACCTGGGCATACATGGCAACAGGTGTCCTTGTTCCTGATCGGTGTCTGACAGACAGCCGGGGGACACACTTCGGTGTCGCACAGGACGCGTCCCTTCCTGCAGGTGCAACGTGTGCACTCGTCCAGGTTCCAGGTCTCCCCTTCCACGTAAAACTCCCCACCAGGTGCTCTGCACACCACCATGTCCATCCCCTCTAGTTGACCACTGCCTGACTCCTCTATTTGAAGATGATGGGGGAGAAAAAGAAAGAAAGCCATCATATGTTTGTGTTCTGCTGTCAAACTCTAAATCTGGTCTGGTGTGCCAATAACAATAACTGCAACATAACGAAGTGAAACAACAAGAGACTTAACAGAGCCATGCTGGTAGAATAAGGACACATGGGAGATCCTTTTTCAAAAAAGCTTGTGTAAGGTGGAGTCCAAGTTGTGTTTATCTGAACATCTTTTGTCCAGCGGAGCAGCAGACATCTGCATAAAGTTAGTCTGCTGTCCATTGACTGCAGAGTGTGGAGCTTCTGAAGGTTGCAGACATTCTTTCATTCCTAAATATTTGAACAGCCAACTGAGTCACTACTCCATAAATATTCCGTTCGAGTTGGAGAGTAGTGGATAAAATGTGTGGGTGTGGATCCGTGTACCTTCCATTTTTAGAGAAACAAGAGACTATGTGTTTAAGAGTTAAAGTGGCCAGTAAGTTCAAGGCGTGATCCAAACCACAAATGAGCCAATAGAGGACTGTACACTGTGAGTTACAGTGTGTGTGAATTTATACAGACATGTGTCTCAACTGGAATTCATTTCTAAAAGGTAATCGTGTGTCACATAGAGGTTTAAAATAAATTGTTTTTATCTTATGTGACCATATTCTAGAATCTCAACAATTAGCTTCTTGAGCACATTGTCATTTATTACTGGTGGGAATAATTTCTGGATCTGCAAATATAAATTAGAATCATCATATCATTATCGGAATCATTAAAATATCTTTTTTTACAGTATGAGATGTTTTTCAATATTTTCCCTTTTATGTAAAAACTACTGTACCGGTTGACACAGACTTTGGGAGCCGGTGGGACAGTATGAGTCAGGAACAGACGTGTAAGTCTGCCCAGCCTCAGTGGAGACATTCTAGTTTTTATTCACCAAGAAAGTCATGTTTTCACCGGCGCCCATTTGTTTGATTGTTTTTCCGCAGGAATACAAAAAAGCTGCTACACATATTTTCATGAATCATGCTGGGAGAATGGATTCTGGGCCAGAATAAAAGTTTTACAACCTATTTGGTAGAAAGGGTGGATCCAACATTTTCTTTAACACCATTCCCAATTTTCTTAACTTGGGAATGGTGTTTTCTGCTGCTTTAACTTCTAAAGGAATAATAATTGCAAGCATATTTGATAATTTAGGGCAATTCCAAATAACAAAATTAATCCACCAGATTTAAACGATTGACTGCTACAAATGCAGTAACTTTATATTATGTGTACAGGGTTTGATGAAAGAATAAGGTTTAACTTAAAGGGGACTCTTGGGTCAAAGCAGAATTATGCACTCTACCTAACTTTCCACTGTAGTGGTATCATCATTTAGAAACTGGAATAAAATCCTGTTTAAATTGCAACATACCCTCGCATGTAGGACAACACTGGTCGGGTCGCACAACTGGCTGAGAGCAGCTGGGCACTGGACAGGATATGAGGACACACATCTCCCGTCCGGAGTGGCAGTAACAGTCACGACAGCCGTCGTGCCAGCTGTCACCCTCCTCGTATCGGTGCCCATTGGACGTGAGGCAGTAGGGCATTGGGGCCGGGGCAGTAGTGGTTGGGACTTGGCTACTTTCTGGAGACACAAAATGAATGGCATCGACTTTACAGCTGTGAAAAAATTCTACAATCATCGCCTACTTTGCCAAAGACCTGTTTAATTTCCAAGTGGAAATTTCATTAAGGACACAAATCTATATAAAATATTTGAACTGCAGTTAAAATGAGGATCTTTTGTTGTCTAAGGCCCAATAATACCTGAGGCTACAGTCAGACCGAGGAGGATCCATTAACTGGGATAATCACCAATTTGGAATGCTTGATCATCCTAAATTGCATGTTTTTGTCTAAACAGCCAATTCATTATTTCGCCACAAAAAATTATTTTATTCTTCCAGGCAGATGTTGACATTTCTCTTTGCATTTTATGGATGATTGTTCTGCCATAAAAAAGTTTTCCATCCCTAAACATTCTAACAGTCTTCATAGAGAGTGAGTCGGTTCACATTCAGGTGACCAGAAGTTTATTTGCAGGTGGTAGATCTGTGTGTGTGTGTGTGAGTGTGTGTGTGTGTGTGTGTGTGTGTGTGTGTGTGTGTGTGTGTGTGTGTGTGTGTGTGTGTATGTGTGTGTGTGTGTGTGTGTGTCTGTCTGTCTGTCTGTGTGTGTTTGTGGAGCCAAAGAGCTGCACCGATCAGGTCACTATACAGGAAAAACAAACGTATATTTGAGGCTGGAGTATTTATAATAAAGATAAATTGGCAAAATAAATCCACCCAACTAAATGTGGTTGGGCATGAACGTGGCATTTCCACGTTTCCTTTAACTTTAGGTTGTGGGAATCTAATTAGAGTTGCAGATACAGCCCCTGGATGAATCTAAATACCAACAGGAACCAAAACAAACACACATAAATCTTTCAACAACAGAGCACCAGAAGGTCACAGGAAACCAGCGCTGCAGCTCGGTAGCAGAAAACCAACGCTGCTCACAGAGTCCCACTATCTCTTTCAGCTGTAGTTAACGCTGGACACGCAGCACTGCCCAGTAAAAGCAGCACTGCACCCTCTTAGGTCTGTGCTCTCATACCAGAATGCTGATTTAGCCTTAAATACTATAGGATATACAATTACAAAACGTGTGGTCTTTTAGAATATTTTTAAATTCAGAGTTATTGTAGTAAACAAGATCTATTCTTTGAAAGTGGCATAATTTTTCAACAATGCTAAACTTGTGACAAATAAAATGTCAGACGGCTTTAAACAGCTTTGATATGATGCAGCTCCAACATCGTGCTGCTGATTTAATAATGTTTAGACACAGGATCAGCTGGTTCTCGTGATCTTGGTTTCTTTCACTCATGGTACAAATTGGAAAATTGGCACATTTTTAGGAGGCCAAAGCAGGTATGGTTTCACAGAAGCTATCATTAGGACAAGTTAAGTTATTTGTCTCAAGTGATAAAGAAATAATTATAATCAGTAAAGTGAAAACCATCAGCTACACGTCATGAAACACCAAGCGATCATATTGAACTGTTGTTCAAATCATGCGTATCGCCGTGTGATTCATATTTTTCCCTGTTGAGGTGATGTTTACAGCGGAGCTCAGTTACCTTTACACCCAACGTTGTTGGAATCAATCCACTGGACTTTAAGAAAGTTCCACCTGCTCAGTTCTCTCAGACATCTTACCTTTACACATGCAGATGGAGCAGCCCTTCCTGTTCTGTCGATAGCCGTCACTGCAGTGCTTGTCACAGGTGAAGGGCGGACACTTAACGCAGCGACACATCTCACAGCCATGCTTGTTCCTCCTGTGGGGTAACACACAGACACATAGCGGTTACTGCAGAGAATACTGGGTCGAACACAAGGTCTTTCCCATACAGCAAGAATACTTCAAATGGATTAAAAAAAATCCAGAAAGTATAAAAGACACCCAGCTGTGGTTTGCACATCATGCCAACCCAAAGACTCTGGACGGACTGATGTAAAGCAAATTCTGGTGCCTTTAATTCATCCTGTAACCACCCTATAACTAAACAGTAACAAAATAGAGTCAAGTTGTTGAAACAGAGCAACTTTAACGGGATAACCTCACAAATGGAGGAGATGGGTATGAAGGGCAGAGGATGCAAAGGCTGGAAATGGTCCCATAAAACAGATGCAGTGATCAGTCTAATAAATCATGGACAAGCTGCAGGTGGCTAAAGGACTAACACCAGCCCAAATATCCCTCTCTTTGCTCATTTCACCCTCTTTCAGATAACCTGGCTCTCTCTTGAGGTAAGTGATGCCACTTATACTATGATGCATTGGTCTCATTATTCCTGGATAATTACTCAATTAATCTTCACCTGCCAGGGCAGCACAGATGGAAGGAGCTCTGGAACCCGTGGATGGGTGCTGTGTCCCGTGGAGAGGACGGAGCATGTCGGGCTCTGCAAACAGAGACTCGTATCTGTGCTGAAGCAGCATTAACATTGAGATGCCATTGTGTTGGTCTGTCCAGTGCCTCACAGCACAAATACAGAGACAGAGAGCGCCGTGACCTTAGAGTAAGGCTTGTTTAAAGACAGGGAATGGAATGCCAAGCAGTGCTTTGGGCTCTAGGTGGATAGTATGGCCGGCAGAGGCACTGGGGGCCCCGACCCTGGGACCGGGATTGCTGGCTCGGCACAATTTCGAGTATACCACCACGGTGATGGCCAAAAGAATGCCATTCATGACCTTTGAGGTCACAGTGATGAGACTCAACTAGGCAGGACGGTAAACACTCCTTCAGTTACCCTGAGAATATCCCTCACAGAGACAAAAGAGAAGTGTCCAGCCAACGGTTACACATAGTCACTTTTACATTCATCCTGCCTTTGAGCGCTCTGTTTTTGGATGTGTACATTAGGTTACATGCAGGATGTCATCAATACAACAGGACAAACAAAGAGGTTTATTGTGCCGTTTGTTTCTTTGTGGTTTTTGCAAACACAAATCCTGTGCGAGAAGATCAGATCTGCTCTCCTCTCCTCTCCTCTCCTCTCCTCTCTGCAGAATCCTAACTGTATATGCTTCATGAAGGCTGCTTTTGTCCTGATGTGTTTTTGATTGTTGTTTTGAGACAGGATGATGATTTATGAAATGAGCGGTGCCCGAGGACCAAGCATCCCAGTGGAGAGCATTTCCAGATGTTTGATCGGTTTAAATGGGATTAAGAGGAAGAGGCTTGGGAGGACCTCACAGTGATTTACTCAAACACAGACATACACACACACACATACAGATTTGGAGACCTGAGACTGGCCACCAAGGTAGGCCCTTCCATCTTGGATCCCAAACTACTGTACAGCTCCACAGCAAATCCTTTTTGAAGACATTCACCAGCTACAAGGCATTGCTTGAAATTATTAATATCAAGCTACTTATTGAACCATGACATCTGACAGAATTAAAAGTCTTCAGGAATACCTGCAAAGAGCTCCATATCATCACCTTTCACATAACATCTCTTCAAATATAATTACAGTGAGCCCTTGCGCATTCGCTCATCAACACGCCGGACTTCACCTCATCGCGGTTTTTGGTAGCCAGTCACTTGATACCGTGCGAACATTCTATTGGCTGACAGCATCCGGAAGTGCGCTATGTTCCGTGAGTCTTGGACTTATGTGAGACACAAAAGTGCTTTAAACAGTCAATAAGAGTGTGGGAAAAGGTAATACAGATAGAATGTAGTTTAATATCAGTATGGGGAGGGTTCGTAAATGTTTAAATTACCGTAAATAATAAGATAAATACAGTGACTTGCGAAAGTATTGGCTCCCCAAGAACTTTTTGACATTTTGCTACATTTCAGGCTTCGAACTTAAAGATAACAAACTGAAAATATTTTTCAAGAATCAACAACATGTGAGACACAATCGTGAAGTGGAACAAATTTATTCAACATTTTATATTGTGTTTACAGATAAAAAACTGAAAAGTAGGACGTGCAAAAGTATTGGCCCCCTGTTCTCTCACCTCAGCTAACCGACTCCAGAAGTTCCCTGATGACTTCTGAATGATCCAATGTTGACCTGAATGACTAACAATGACAAACAGAGTGCACCTATGTGTCATTTAGTCTCAGTTTAAATGCACCTGCTCTGTGATGGCCTCAGAGGTCTATGAAACGAACACTAGAGAACAAACAGCATCATGAAAACCAAAGAACACACCAGGCAGGTCCATGATAAAGTTGTGGAAATGTTCATAGCAGGAATGGGATACAAGAAGATTTCACAATATTTAAACATCTCCCGGAGCACTGTGTGAGCAGTAATATCAAAATGGAGAGAGCATAAAACCACTGAAAACGTACCAAGACCTGACCGTCCCTCTGAACTTTCAGCCCAAACAAGGAGGAAACTAAGCAGAGAAGCAACCAAGAGGCCCATGATCACGCTGGATGACCTGCAGACATACACAGCTGAGGTGGGACAATCTGTCCATAAGACAACTATCAGTCGTACTCTGCATAAATCTGGTCTTTATGGAAGAGTGGCAGGAGAAAGCCATTTCTGAAAGAAAATCATAAAAAGGCCCGTTTGGAGTTAGCAAGAAGCCACATGGGAGACACAGATGACACGTGGAAGAAGGTGCTCTGGTCAGATGAGACCAAAATTAAACTTTTTAGGCTGAATTCGAAATGTTAAGTTTGGCTTAAGAGTAACACTGCACATCACCCTGAAAACACCATCCCCACCATCAAACGTGGTGGCAGCATCATGCTCTGGGGTTGTTTTTCTTCAGCAGGGACTGGGAAGATTGTTAGAGTTGATGGGAAGATGGATGGAGCCAAAATACAGGGAGATTCTTTCAGAAAATCTGTTGGAGTCTGCAAAAAGACCTGAGGATGGGGCGGAGGTTCACCTTCCAAAAGGACAAAAATCTTGAAGATAAATTCAAATCTACAATGGAATGGTTTAAAACTAACCATATAAAGGTGTTAGAATGGCCAAGCAAAAGTCCAGACCTCAATCCAATAGAGCATCTGTGGAAAGATCTGAAAATTGCTGTGCACAAACTATCTCCATCAAACCTTAAGGAACTTGAACTGTTTGGTACGGAGGAATGGGCAGATATTTTTGTTTAAATATGTGCAAAACTTATAGAGACATACCCAAAAAGACTTGCGGCTGTGATCGCAGCAGAAGGAGGTTGTACAAAGTATTAACTCAAAGGGGGCCAATACTTTTGCACGTCCTACTTTTCAGTTTTTTATCTGTAAACACAATATAAAATGTTGAATAAATTTGGTTCCACTTCATGATTGTGTCTCACATGTTGTTGATTCTTGAAAAATATTTTCAGTTTTTTATCTTTAAGTCTAAAGCCTGAAATGTAGCAAAATGTCAGAAAGTTCTTGGGGGGCCAATACTTTCGCAAGTCACTGTAGTTCGTCGTACTATCGCAGAATTCGATAATCGTTTGTGGTTCCTGGAACGCATTACCCACGAGGAACGAGGGCGTACTGTATACCCATTACATAAAAGTTTCTTTCCTCTGTGGTCGTATAGTTTCAATGTAAACCTGCATGTCGTTGAAACAGGCTGAAAACATGGTTAACAAGTGAGTGTAGGTGGACAGAGAAAATGAGAAACCCTTAGATTCTCTGGTTGTACTTACACATATCCATAGGGGCAGGTTTTAGTGCAGGTCAAAGTTCGGCACTTGGGTATGGGGATACTGCACTCACACACCTCACAGCCAAAATCGTCCCTCTCGTATCCCATTGGACATTGTAGGGAACAATATTTTCCCAGGTCGGGGCAGGAGTCATCTGAAAGAGTTGAGAGAGAGGTCATCCGATGACGAGCGCCTCAATCCATCACAGATGAAGGCATGAGAAGCTACGGGGCTGCTCGCAGGAACATTCTTGCGACGGAGAATCTTACAAAGACTGCAGTCATGGATACAAATGAGCTGTCAGGAATATGAACATGCCTTTGTAACGGTCTTAAGGAAGTGCTTGTCAGATTTGTTTGACAGCAGCATGAGCAAAAATGTAAATACAAGTGCATATGTCCACTTTGTCAATGCATAAACCACAAGAAGCTGCACATCAGAAGAAATGCATCACGCTCCTCACCTCTGGAGCTCCAACCCATTAGTTTACACATGAAGTGAGGTAAGTTACTCACTGTTGAGGCACTGGCAGAGCAGACATCCATTTTTGTCTTGTTGGAAGCCATAAGGACATTCATTGCCAGACAAGGAGCAGTTTTCCAGGGGAGGGCATAGCATGGGGCTAACTGTTTCATAAGAAGGCTCTGGAGGAGGACAGGAGACGACGGTGGGTAAGAACTCTGCGTGAAAGCCGCTGCATTCAAAAGTTACAACAGTTGGAAACAATTCGCTTTATTACAGGTATTGATGATAACAGACAGTGTTTTTTTTATGAATTGTTTTGTGTGTTTGTAGCAGTATATGTACTCCCATCCCCTCAGGTGTAAAACCTCATATGTGCATTTGTGCCAGCTGTAATTGCTGCCTATTTACACTGCTCTTATTTTGGAGTAAACAGTCATTACAGATAAAATTAGAGTAATTACACCGGGGTGGGTCGCACAGTAAGGGGTATTATACCTGTCTGTCTTACTGCATGGAGCGATCTCCCATTAATAAGCTGATTGGCTCTACATAGCATGTTTCAGACACATGACTTAAAGTGGATGGGTATCAACTGGACCGAAGTCAGACGAGCGCTCAAGACCCTCTTGAATCCGAGCCAGCTTTATTGTGAAGCAACAATAAATGAGCATAATTAGAACACACACACACACACACACACACACACACACACACACACACACACACACACACGCAGACCATAATTATTCTTGCTCTCTCCAAGTTCAGTGGGAGGAGCAGTCCAATGAGCTGTAACTAATTACACTCACAAAAAAGGATCCACTTCCATTATGCAGCCTCTTGCTTTAAAAGCATGGCACAGCCTCACACACAGGTGGGTCTCATTTTGGCGGGTAGCAGGAATAAAGGAACACAAAGAACCCTGCAGCTTGAAGAATGCTCCGTGGCCTCCCCTCTAATGAGCCCATGCTGACATGGCCTCTTCAGCAAAGCTGAGAAATGACATTGGAGCCTCCTATATGCACTGCGTGGGTTCATGTGTGCCTCATGTAGATATTAATCATACCCTAGATGTGGTAAATAGTAAAGTCAAGCACTCATAGGTTTGAACATAAGTTTGCATACCTTCACAGAAGGGACAGCACTCTCCTGGAATCTTGACGGGGTTTTGGCAGCTCTGTTTGCAGGCCATGGCCGTGCAGTGTGGTTCTCCATCCACGCACTGGCAGAAGGTGCAGTCATCCTCTTTCCACTGCTCCTCGTGGGCTCGCAGCTTGTTGTTGACCCAGCAGCTAGCTTTAGTGCTGTCTATCGACAGTAGCTCCACATCTGAGGCAAAGTGAGAGAAACAAAACATCTAGAATCTGGTTCAACACAAACTCTCATTCGTTCGGTTTGGCTACCGTAAATGTCATTTAAATCTGAAACCACAGTCCAATGCAGGTAGTCTTTAAGATATGAACATTCGACTTACATACGAACAACTGCGTGTACCGCTATATCCAAGTTCCCCTTTCTGCCACAAATCCCACCAAATAGCACCGCTGGGTTCATGCATCTCCAGCACTCATCTCCCCATCTTGTCTTGGGGGGTATAAAGCCTGAAGCATCTCAGTGCTTCAGGCTTAATACTGTTTATCGTGACTGATAAAGCAAAGGCTAGCGAAGATAGTGGTAGTGGTGATGATCTCTGATGACAACTTTGCCTCTCACCGACGATGATTCCCCCTCCTCCTCCTCTTCCTTCACTCTAAAGGTAAGCTACGTGCTACAGTACAATAAAGTGGAACGTCAGCATCAACAGCTGTTGTTGTCGGATGTACTTAAAAAACTGGTCAAGAATTCCTTGAAGTGTTTTATTCTTCTTTTCCGCAAGGATTAAATTATAAGGAGCAAAATCTCAATTCAAAATAACTCTACCTGTATTTTATTTCATTGTCGTTTCTTCTGTATTAATATATATATATATATTCTGTCTTTAATATATAAAGACTTACAAACAATTAGCTTACAAACAACCGCTTGGAACCAATTGTGTTCAAAGGTTGAGGACTACCTGTATATCTTCTAGGACATCCTCTACTGTAAGTGGATTAACAAGAGACAGAATCAGAGCAGAGACACAGGATACTCCGTGAGGGATCTAACGAGAGAATCGACTTGTCACCTAGAGCTACAGACAGGTGATGAATGTTTAACAACATGATACACAGGGATCGAAGTTGAAATGAGACAGATGTGTTGGGGGTATTGCTACATCCTCCCCAGTGACATCCCATCATTGAAATCACAGCAAGAGTGAGAACATTCATAACTACTGGTCCCCAGTCTGTCGACTCACCTTTGGGCTGAACGCTTGAAGTTACTCGTGTGAGTTTCGCTGTGACCCCTAAAGGTCAATGGCGAGGTCAGCGTTTGATACCATAAATTTCACTCCAAAGCAAAGAAAGCAGTCAGTCATGTTGTGCAATCATTAGTTTAAAGTGGGACCCATGGAGTTTGAGCCAATTTAAAAGCCAATCTGTAAACCATGCTGCTCAGCTTGAGGTGATGTATGATGCCTGAGCCCGGCTCTGAGGGGCATTTTTCATTCGCTATAAACACTTTTAATTGCTTTTGTTACACTGTTTATTGGTAAAAGAGTGAGGTTAGAAGGTAGTCTCAGCATTTTCTCTGTGTTTAGGTGTGAAACGAAGTTGCACCTTTATATCTGTATTTGTGCATTTAGTGCAGCTTGCTGTGTGTCAGCGGGAAAAAGGTATGCTGCTTACTGCATATGAGAGTCCCATTGCCTTTTCAGATCTCACTTGAGTTCTGGCAGTTGAGGTTCTGTCCATCTGGCTGTGATTAACCTAAACAGGATCTATCGTCTCTCTCTCTCTTTCTCTACTGTGCACCGTGTACGCCCCAAATTACTGTATGTGTGCTATGACCCTTATAAAGAAACTAGAAAAAATGAGTGGATGAAGGTGATGCAGCAGAGGTCCAGATATCCTGGCCAAGGTCCAAAAGCTTTAAATCCAAATTTTCAGTGTAAAAACAGGACATAAATTTAAATTTCTGACAAACTGGCTTTCTTTTGTTAAATTTCATCACATTTGAACCTGAATATTATCTTGTCTTGTGAACCTAAAGACTATTTTTGGTGTCAGCCAACTTGTCTATGAACAGTGCACCAGTGTTTGTCAACTTCGTTTGATATTGAGGATGCATAAAATGAGTTTATGACATTTTTTCATTAAATGCCTGTATGCCCTGATTGAGTCGTACAGATGAACATGAATTGTTAAACCAAGCAATGAGCCTAAAGATGCCATAGGTATCTGTAGAAACAAGGGCCACTGCTGAGTCTGTTTGGGATTACATTAAACAGTAATTCAATGTATTGATTAGAACAGTTTTAAATATAATCAAAACCAGGCAATCCTGAATACATCTCTTAATCCAGATGAAGGCCAGTGTTTTCCATAGTGAGACCTGTAGTAAGAGCAGCTTTCTAAAGGAAACACACAGCATCTCTCTCTAAGTGGCAGGATTTTCCACTTGTACTTCCAAACCTGACTTTACATGATCTTCTGTGCAGTCAAGCGCTGTGTGTCATGCACCCGATCAACTGTCTTCATGCAGGCAGGGGCCAAAACAGGCTACCGTCTCCGCCTTTTGGCTTCTAACAGTCTTTAATATGGCTGCCATATGTCATATTTTAACAATCTCATATCGTAGCCCCTTACTTAGCTTTAGGCATATGTGGTTTTGCGGATACCCCCTTCAATTATTATGCCAGACCAGATACTGCAAAGTTGAACACTCAAAAAGAAGGTATTTGAAGTCTCTTCAGTGGCACTGACTTCCTGGCTGGTATGTTGAAGTTGGTTGATTGAGCAAGCTACTGGGGTAGGGTCAGTGAGGGTCAGGCAAGGTGGTTTTGATATAATCTCGAACGCTGCACCGGCCTGCAGAACTGTTTTCTTCTATGCCATATGAATATCATCTCACACCTTGGAAAAAAGTCATTCAGTTTTAATAAAATAAAGTTCTGTAAAGCTTAAATTAAGACGTGAAGTCAGTTTTAGTTTTATAGAGTCAAATCACAGCAAACGTAGGAAAATGTCTTGACTGATTTTATTTTATGGAGATCTGACAATTCCCGATGAGCAAGTGCTTGGTGAAAACAGTGATGAAAAAAATGCCTTTTAACAGGCAGAAATCTCAAACAGATCCAAGACTCAAGAGTGATGAAGAGTGAGATTGGTAAAGAGTGAAAAATTGGGAAATAGATGCAGAAGGTGAAAGAAGGAACAAGGGAAGAGAGAAAAATAGCCATAAATTCAAAAAAGAATAGTAAATTAATAATGTCAAGTTTTCATACCTATGCAGACAGGACAACACTCTCCTTCAGGGATGTAGAAATTTTCACAGTCCAGCTCAGCACACTCTGCCTTGGAGCAGAAGGAGATCCCTCCCCGGCACTGACACAGCCAACAGGGGTCCATGCGGTACACCTCTCCCTCAGAAAACTCCTTCCCATTGTGGACACACTTGGGGGAGACTTTGAACAGGAACAAGAAATAAATAATCAGATACCAGATGATAGCAGCTGCCATCTTCAAACTGAAGAACATGTGGTGGTGATTGTTTTCAAACACACTGTGGACATTAACACAAGATTTTTTTCCTCATGACTGAAAAAACGTGGATTTCATCTGCAAATGTTAAGGTTGGTCGACAAGAGGCTTTCACAATGGTATACAATCAATTACAAATTTATAGACATTTATTTATTTTTTGGAACTGTTTATCTGAACCAAGCTGTGCTGAAGTAGGCACCAACGGCTCTAGGGGACAATGAAGCAGAACCCATGAGGAAGAATTTCACACAGGGATGTAAAAAGGAAACAGTAGAAGTTCTGGGCTGGGTTTTGGCAGTATCTGTGTGCAGTGTGCTGATTGTTGTGTTAAATGAATCAATGAGCTGGCCTTCCTTTCCCTAAAAGCATCCAAGCATTCTAAACCTCTTTTAGATCTGCTTCTTTTACTATGAAATAAACACATAGAAATTTCCACAAAATCAACTTAATATGAACATTCATTAAAAATGAATAGTGGTTGTTTAATAACCAGAGAGGGAGGTTGATTATAATTTTACATCACAATGGCAATAGATTAACCACTTAAATGTACCGCAAGGGTTTGTGTGACTCTGTAACCATACAATAGTTTTTTTATCTAATACGTTCCAACACAAGAGAAATGAGGCAATGCAGTTATGTAAGAACGTCTTCAGGGGTAGCCACAGCAGTTATGCGAGAAAATTATTGTTGCAGACAAATGTTGGGTCAGTGACTTGTCTAGAAATGAGATTGATGTGATATCTGTGCACCACAGATGTGAGTGCAGACTCAAAGTGTCCGCATCCATAACCTCATACTTCCTGACAGCCAACACTTTAATACAAAGCAGGCAGGCCAAATGCATTGAAAGCAGGATGGAGCATTGTTGGTCTTTTATTCTGTTCCTTGCCATCATTCCATTTTATTATTTCTACCTTCCTCTTTTACTCTGCATTTCTGTCATCCTGCATTGTGTGCAGCAAAACCAAATAGAGAAAAGTACAACTGACCAAAATTAAGAGTCATAGCGACATTTTTCAGCATTCACAGAAGCAATAGGAAGTGATATGACAGGATGCTCAAATGTGATTTCCGCAGTGTTTGTCATTGGTAATCCCTAAAACAACTTGCGTTACAGAGTTGAAATTCCTGTTGTGCTTTGTGATGTTCACTTTTCTCTAGTTTGAGATGAAGATGGATGGGCCATAAAACACTGACCCAGAACCATTCATTATGAACTGTCATAGAAACAATAAAATGTGACTTATCTCAGAGGAAAATGGTAAAAGTACTTAAAAATCAGCTTTGATCAGGTCATAAAATCAAATTAAAATGTAGGATAGTTTAGCTTACATCCCAACCATTCATAAATTTATGAGAAAATGGTTATTGTGTCTTTAGAACAAAGTGAGGCTGAGTTCTCTGGGAACCATTAGTGCAGTGATCTCAGCTTACCGCTGAGCTGTACAGTAAATCTCCAAAGAACACGCTCAGCCCCAAACCTTTGCTCATGCAGGGGACCGATGCAGAATATGTGCCAGCTGAAGTTCTGATAAACCACAGCCACAGCCAAGAAAACTCAAACAGGATTATCTGTAACATCAAGTGACATCAGAATAGGACAGTGCTGCCAGGTAGGGTTTGCCACTCAGTTACATCAATTCATCAGCTACCAATGGAAAGTTTATTGTTTATGGAGGCCAAAACACACAGGTGGGATTTATTGTCACAACACACATTGACTCTGACTAAATATGAGCTCTTAGCCAAGTTAGGAATGGAAAAGGTTTAATCAGACCAAGCCTGTAATGCAGGCACGATGGGGGGTCTGTGACAAATGACGTTCCAAAAGAGAATAGGTTTGATTTTTGCAAGCAACTTAAACTTCACACTGTATGTACTCAATAAGATATTTGTAGTAAATACTTTGGGGGCCTCTAATGGATCGGGGAAGCGTCCGGAGGGCATATGTCCTTGTCCATGTCCCTGTCCGTAGAGCTTTCTGACACAGCGCGCAGTCATGCAGGCTTAATGGACGGTAGGGGCAGCACAAAAGGCATCAAGTCCCAAGCGCAAAGAACAGCAGACACTTGTTATCAAAACACTGATCCCATGGCCCCTATGGCTGCCATTCAGCCCCCGCCAGCCTGCCGGAGTCAATTACCCTCCCCACTGGTAGATGGGAGCACATAAAAAGCATTCCCATCAATGAACTGTTGAACCTTTTCCCTCTGGATGTGTGACCAGACAGGAACCCTTTGACACTGCACTTCTGTTAAGAAAAATCATAGCCTAAGCACTTTTCTGGTCACTGAGCTTGTTAAGTCCATTAATTCCAGGACATGGCACTCATTTATATATGTGGTGGGGCCAGAATGGGAATTTGTTCTGTTGGTAAAACAGCGAATATTTGTTGGGAGCCTAGAGTAAACAAACCAATACCACTGGCCACTTCCCTGCCTTCCTGGCAGGCTCCAAGCCACATCAGAGAAGTCTCTGTGAATGTGACCAGCGTCTGCTCTCTCCTGTTTGCCATTTTGCATTTGTGTTTCCTACTCGCCAGGTAAGAAAATTGTGCACAAGCTTAAATCAAATGTACTGGTTTCAATATCCCTGAAACATCATAGGAAAAAGGCCTTGGAACCATCTCCTTTTGTTTGGAAGTCATCATTCCCACCTGATAAATAGCCCAATGATAATTACCCAATCAACAGGTTTCCTTTGCAACTTTGGACATTTGGTCATTAGGGAGGAAACCCTTACTCTGGGGAAAATAACTGCTTCCTCAAAGACAATGAATCTTACACCAATTGTGTCATTTCTGACCCCAGCTGACACAGATCAAGTGGTGTGTAGTTCAGCACAATCACCTTTCTGGCACTCATAGACATTGCAGCAGTCTCCCGGGTGACCGCTGGCCTGGCTGAGTGGAATGGCACGTTGCCCACTCGGGCACTGAGGCTTGTGGCAGGCGCTGAGGTCACAGGTGCACTGGGGTGGGATGGTGGGACAGCAATCAGCAGGGGGTGTGTAACTCTTGGTCAGGACCGACCCTTCGGGGCAAGAAGGGAGCTGCAACGTGGGACACGTCACCCCGGCACACCGCAACTCCTCTGAAACACAGAGACGTGGACACATTAGGATAAAATACAGACGTATGCAGTGGGCAGCATAAAACACAGAAAACAGGTTTAATTTGGATGCCTTCTCTATTTGTCATCTTAAAACCTACTGTACCACCATCACCAGCTCCTCTAGGTTCTAATATCGTCCAAACGCTTCTCCAATAGGGGACCGCATCCCGCCATATCTGACTACTGTAGTTCCCCTTTCTTCCCCGCCGAGCAGCAGCACTCAATAAGCGCATCTCAAACACTCATCTCCCCCGTTTTGTTCTTGTCTTGTCTCTGAGGATCTCCTTTGGATACTTTACCGTTCATCATGGCTGATGAAGCAAAGACTAATAAAGATAGTGGTAACAGTGACAATCTCCACTGACTACTGTACTCTTCTTCTTCTCCTCAAAGATTAAATTATAAAGAGCAAAACATGACTGTAAACCAATCTGAATTCAAAACAATTCTGTGACCTTCATCAATAGATCCTGGAACTATATGTATGTATTTTAATATGATATTATTTGCTTTTTTTCTTATTTATCGTACAGTAACATGATACTTTGATAACCTGTGTTAATGTTAATTTCACGTTACCCATGTCAAGTTAGATTTTTATTTTGTTAATTTTCATGGGTCATTATGATCAGGTACCGGAAGCATTGAATCAATTTCAAGGAAGAAAAAAAGAAAACAATTTAAAATTTTCATCAGTATCCAAAATCAATCAAACTTTCATCAAATCAAAATATCTATTGTCTTCAATGCTTCATGCTATACAATCCAACTTCTACACCCCCCCGCCCCCTACCAGTTAAAATACTGATAATTTTGCCCTGAGCCTTAGACTGCGCATGTGTTGGTTCATACTTTTGTATGTAGAGTAATGATGGCATTTAAATTACCTGAAATGGCAATTATAGATTGATATTTAATAAATAACAACTTACAAACAATTCAGCTTACTAACAACCTCTTGGAACCGATTGCATTTGTAGGTTGGGGACTACCAGCACTAATTTTCCAATCTAGGAGCTGAGTTGACACCATCATCCAGTCAGTGTATTCAGTCTGTAACAGCTTCACGCCATCCATGTCATGTATATGGACCTGTGATCTCACCCAGCCTGGCTCGACTTGTTCACAACCCAAAAAATGTCTCACACTCTAAAACCAGTCATTAATACTTGCCAACCCTAAACAGAGCTTGTGGTCTTCCCAGCCTAGAATCAGCGTAGCATACCAGGATGTGTTTGTCTATTCATTTAGCACAGCCAGAAAAATAGCTCTGATACCCTTGTTAGGAAGGAAAGGGGTGATGGGGTATTGGAAATCTTGCCTAGGGGGATCAGGGGTGTATTTTGGAGCCTGTTCAGGAAAAGAAAATTGGAGCGCCCCTCTGTACAGACATTGTATGAGAACAGTAGCTACCTTACAAAGATTGGATTACCCAAACCAAAGGGATGTATTTATTTTGGTTCTCAGTGCCACTGTAATGTATACAGTGCAGCCAGAAAAGAAGGATTGAGAGAGCAGACGAGTCCTGTCCTATAATTGTCAATCCCTAAGTAAATTCCCAGATTCCCTACAGACAGTGTGCTCAATACATACTTTGTGGGATTTTGACAGTTGAGAAGAAAAGACTGGAAATGCTGCATTAACCACTTCAAACTTGATGGATGAGAATTAAGACAGTCTGGTAATTATATGGTCACAAGTCTTCACTGACATCTAAAGAGGACAATTTGCCAGCAAATGAGTACCTTATAAGAAAGTTAAATTAGAAAGTTTCTGATTTAGTTAGCATGAATATGTTGCAACCTTTGCATACACATGGTCTCTGAGGAGAGGGAATGATACAGGCTGAGATTACCCAACTGTGCTTGGGTTTTGGTACTGTCTCCATTAGCTGGATTTTGTTGATGACCTTCCCAGACGATTGCTGGTTCTTTAGTACAACATGATCTCCCAGAAGATGTCCCTGATAGTTGACATTTTAAGACCCTCGGGATTTTTGCAACAAGATGGGGAAACTGAACCAATGAGCTGTTCCTGGTCTAGACTTCTGATCCCTCGATAAAGGATTTGCTCTGCGAGAACTCTTTGGTCTGACCAGATGCTCTGCACTGAGATTAAGGAGCTGTTTTACATCTACCTGACCCAGAATGAAAATGGAGGAGCAGGACTGTAAGACTGTAACTGTTGTATTTTAGTGGGTGGGGTAACATTTCTTGCAGATGAAATTGGGAATAAATGTTTTTCTGGCTCCAGATAAATCCAGCAAGAGTGTGAGGTATCTGTACTATACTGTTTACCCAGTGACCTGGGAACAGTGAGGATTGCCACAAAGCTCTCATTGATAAAATGAATAGTGTCATAGAAATTGAAGGGAAAACCTCTGAATTAAGGGAGGCTACAACCCTTTTAACGGTTTTTGGCCTCATTCCTATACTTCAGTTAAATAAACCTCAGTTGGAAACACTGATTGGCGAATGTTTTACTACCAATAAAGTCTGCTGCTGCTCATTTGAAGACTGGTTTTGCATATGAAAACCTCAAATTGTTTAAAGCCATAGAGAAAAAAAAACGTGGAACGATCTTGCATAATGCACACTGAAAAACACTTTTTGTGTATTGTATGAGTCCCATTACTCTTTCAGCTGTAATAATGGCTGGGGTTAGAGAGTGCTGGGAAAAGCAGCTGGCAGACATACCATTGTCATTCAAATGAATAGACTTGCATCCATCTGTGGAAATGGTCCAGCCCTTGCAGGTCCAATTAATATAATTTTGTTGCTGGTACATTTATAAGCACAATAGGCAGACAGAGAAGATGGAAAAAGTCAGCAGCAAATGGATTTTATCCTGAGCTGTTTATGTTTTATCTCAGGGCATAAATGGTTGTAATTAGTGAGTCAGCAACCACAGAAACAAACTTTGTATCACAATGGTGGCCATACTCCAGTTTGCACAAACACAAAGGGCCTGATTTGGTGTGCTTGATAAATTCTTTCTGCAGATTATGCAACATGGGCTCCTGTGCCAATGTAAGATAGCAAAGTATGAAAAACCTTTAACCTGAATTAATGCAAAGATGTAAATACGCACACCTGATGGTAGGTTCGGAAGAGGGAGCTTAAGGAAATTGCTTCATTACTAAAGAATATCCTCTTTTGTAACAATGCATATATCTGGCAATTCAGCCAGCAGCAAAGAAAACACTTCCAATCTAAATACGTTTTTTCTTCCCTTCGAGCCAGGGTACAAGGAGCACAGTCTTTCCCCGAACTAGACCGGCTCAGCCAGGCAGAGGAGGCTGTGTTGACAGCTTGAGTTTACTCATGGAAAAAGTGCACAATGTGAGTTCTGTTCACTGACTGACTTTGGAAGCAAGTCAACGGAGAACAAAGCTGTCTCAGTCCAGCTGCCCTCCGTGGGTTTCTGGTCTGTCCTCAGGTTTTATAAAGTTGCTAAAGGGACACATCAGGGCCGTCTCACGTAAAAGCTGTGGGGGCCTGGCCCAGTGCCCACCAGCAGTTACAGCTGAGAAAGTCAGTATTGTTCACTTTGTGCATCAGCGTGTGTGAGCATATGTGTGAAGACCGCGGAGCAGGTCCGGGAGAGGGTCCAGGCCAAAAGGCACAGACAGGGTCATCAGGAAGAAACACTTGGTGGGAACTTCACGCCATGGTGTTTGGAGTTCAGGGCACTGGGCAGCAGGCTTGTGGCAGCCAGCAGGCCTGCATGTGCTGCCTTGTTCTTTGACTAAATATTTGTACTTGAAAAATGTAAGCACACTGTCCTACGTAACACAATTCTAGGTATGAATGACCACATTTGGGTGAGGTAACGAGAACATCCAAAGGTAGGTGCACATTACACATAGATAGGTTTTCCAGTTATGTGTTTGCTGTATGCATGGGATACTAAAAATCTGTTCCTTTAAAACACACCCGTTTCTTGCAATGGTCAATAAGATTAGGCTAATAACGAGGAGTTTTGTTCTGTCAGGGTAAATGCCCCTGGCTCTTCGATGGGCTGGACTTACATCTATTGAGATATGCACATGAAATGGGTGAGTATACTCTGCTCCAGGGTATCATGTATAAAGCACTGGTAAAAACAATTGTAGAGATATCACACGTGTCTCAAAAGACACTGTATGCAATAAAAAACACCGCCCACTTATCTGTAGCGCATTTAGAAAACCCATCTATGGGAGCCTGGGGTGTTGACAGATGTTAAACAAATTTGGACTTTTGTATGGATTTTTGCCACATGGATCTCTTCCCTGTTGGAGTGAATGAGAGCAAAGAGGCTGATGATATGAGGAATGTTCCCGAGAGCAACAGAAGTTGGCTTAGGCTGCATCTGGGGTGTATTTGACTTGTTAATGGTTATTTCTACGCCAGTGAGTTCAGAGTTTAGGTTTAGATTTGGTGAGCACACTAAAGTTTAGAGCTGCTGGAATGGTCAAAGACTTAATATGAGCGTGTATTTTGGCAATCCTGGGGGTCTAACACCAGCTGTTTTGGTTAGCGGCTCACCATGCGTGGGTTGACAGCAATCCCAAAATGCCTTAAAGCAAAGTTCTTTGTTTCAGTCACCACAGAAAATTTTATTCCTCTTTCAAAACCATTACCAACACAAATGGAAACCCATACACAAGGGAGTAGTTGTGCCATAGCGTCTACTGACAGCGGCGCACGAGCACAGTGCCGAGACTTCTCACGCCCCTGCCAGCCAGTGGCAGTCTGGCCTGGACAGTAATAGGTCTACACAAAGAGGTGGCAACCAAGCAGAACTAATGGTCCTTTCACAAGGGCAGTGAAGGGCAGAGGCATAGGTAGGCAAGCTGTACTGAGTTTGTCAAAGCATCACAGTGGACACTGCTTCCCAATTTGATGATCTGTTAATTAGCTCCACATGTCTGTGATAGACTCATTTTGGTCCCTTTTACTGTATTCTCTCCCCATTAGAGTCCACCAGAGCAAGTAAGTGGCCAACATGCTTCCTTTAGCATAGCCTGGGTCACACGTCACTATTTCTGAGGAAATGTTAGTATTAAGTGATGCCAGTTGTGTGAATAACCTAAACAGTGTTGACTCATGCAGCTCGTTCCTGTCAGTGAGCAACAGCAGGGGAATTCCTCTAAAATAGCAGTCAGGGGCCTTATCATGAATGAAATATGTAAACCATCCCAGAGTGTAAAATTACCAAACACCACCCTCCGAAGACCCTGGGGCCTGTGCTTGACACAAATACCTCAACGAAATGGTGTGTTGCGGTTTCTTATCTCCCTGCATTGGACTTACCCCTCCTTCTCTTACAGTTATCACATCTTCTCTCCCTGACAAGTGGGCAATGCTTCTGGCACACCAGGTTACTTCCGACTGAGCATTTGAAGCAAAATTACATCAGGGTCTTGTACACCAGAAGAGAACAGGATCCTCTTGAAACTACCAGAGGCAACTTTAAGTAACTGAACCCCAACTGTGTCGAGGCAGAAAAAAAATGTTGAGTTTTAACAGATCTCAGTGAGTCGCAGCAGAAGGATGAGCTGACAAGACTACTGAGTGCGTCAGACAGAGGCTAAACCATTACCATGTGCGAGTTTGTAACTCTCAAGAAGAGGGTATCTTCAACTGTTGGGATTTCTCAACACATGCAAAGACAAGTGGGAAGTTCGTTCCTTGGGAGCAGGCTTGACATGACACTTTCTGTCATACACCAGCAGGCAATGTTAACACACATCTTAATAACTGCATGCATCAGGACAAGGGTTTGACAGACGCAGTTGCTATGGAGTCCAGCAGGACTGGGTGAATAAGATCCTATCCTGTCCTGGTATGGTTACGGAGGAAGTTCTCTCTGATGACAGACAAAGAAAAAATCCTTTGCCGAGACGTCTACACAAACAAGATAATTATCACATACAGGCACGTGTGCATCTTTGCAAATGCTCATGCAAAGTTAGACATAACATACACACACATACTGGTCTCTTAGTTAATTAGGGGCCATCAGAAGGGTGTGTGTGTGTGTGTCACAGTGAGAAGTCATAAGCTGCTGAAAAATGTTGTTTACAGTTGCCAGCGGCGTAATTTTCAACGGTCATCTGTTGAACTCAGGCCTAAAAGAGGCCCTAAAAAAAAGAATTTTTCCTTCCTTGTAACTTGAATAAAAGCCTCAAAATATTATCTATAATAGCTTATGCATTATTACTTGTGTGAATAAAAACACGAGCAGTCACAGTCACATACTTTGGATTTAATCTGTTGCTGACATCACCAATAATATTTCTTCATGTTTACAGTATTTTCTTTTTTTCCCTAAGTTTTCTGGCTTTGGAAACTCAGATGAGATTTCGCAAATAGTGTCAAAGTCCTGTCTGAAATGTCACTCAAATGCAACCAGACTAATCAACTGACCCTACCAGACACCTCACAACCCTAAAGAAAAAAAAACTCTGTACAAAAAACACCTTTTATCAAGAAGTGTCAATCAGGGGGAAGCAGCATTCAAAGAGCCTCTATTTAAACTCCCAGCAAGCATTCGTCTCACACTCTATACATTTACACCTTAATGACCGTGCACTGCTCATGAGGATCTCCAACACTCCACATTTCTATCATCACTCTTATACTTTCTCAGCACCTGTCAGTTAGATTCACACCTTCTTTCTTTCTTTTACTGTTAACTTCATTCCTTCTTTTCTTGAGTGGTATCAATCTTGCTCTTTCTCCTCCTCTTCTATTTTCCCACCTCTCTTTATGTAACATGAGAGGTGTCCCACATGTGACTCCAGATTGGTGAAAACATTTAATTGAACCATCCCCCTCACCATTTTCATGCACTTTAAATTTAAAAGGTTCTCTTGCTTATAATCAAAGGTGATGAAATTTATAATTACTTGAGCTGAACGCAGCGAATGGGTAGCTGCTATGACACTGACAGTTTCTGTTGAAGGTCATGTGAAGGTTACCTGCAGCTTCCTGGCACTGGCTGCGGTTGATGTAGGCGAAGTGGTGGTGGCAGCTCTGAGACTCACACACACAGCCCTCAGCGGTCAGGTTACACCCAGAGAACATGCATGCTGGGTTGGATGGTCCCACGTACTTCTCTCTGTGTCTTTCCCGGTGTTCATGCCTGCGACCCTCTGAAATCCAGATGCACAAACACGCGTGCACACACACACACACACACACACACACACACACACACACAGTCATCAATGAGTCACAGACAATGGCACCACTCAAGGTGAAAAGGGGACTATTTAACAAAGCTTAGTGTGTGTGTCACCACTATGATATGCAGCATTAGTCACCTCACAGTAACATCTGTTATTGATCAGCACCTCCAACAAATGCAGTTGTTCCTTGGATTCTTTGTTTGTGTGTGCAAGCATGCTTGTGTGTGATGGAAGGCGGGGGCCCACCTGACTTGCTGAGCTTCATACAGGTTTCTTGGTCTGGATAGGTGAAGGAGCCCAAACACGAGTGGCGGGCATCACAAACACACTGATCTCCTGCCCGGTCACAGCCTATCAACAGGGGACAACGTTCGTCCTCCAGGCCTGATTCTGGATGGTCAGGGAGCACTGAGGAAGCCATCAGAAAGATAGGATGGATGATATTAGGGAAGGGGCACACGCATCATTTTGTCAAGTTCAAGAATTTTAACTAAATAGTGTAAGTTAGGAAGGGTTTGGGCAAAACCCCAAAGAAAAATCCGTTAGAAAGTGAAATTTGTTTCCCAAAATTGCACAAGGTTTTGCCAGCTTACATCCTCTGCTGCAACACATCGTCTCCTCAGCATCAATACTGAAGTGACTAGTGTGATTCAGAGCTCCCTCCTCCCTCCTAATCGTTCCGTGCTACTTTAGCCATTGAGACCATTTGTTTAATTTTGTTCCGCAGCATGGGGCCCTCCCTGTGTTTCCATCTCTACTGACTGCTGGAACGCCTAGTCTTTAACCAGACCACTTGCACCCACAAACTGGTAAGCCTTATCCCTAGCGATGGGATCTTGGCCCAAGTTGGACAAAACTTTACCAAAGGAAGGAATGTATGTGGGAGTGGTGTGTCCCATGATTGTCATCACCAAAGCCCTGGGATTAGAGAGCCCCAACATACACATCATCAATAGTGTTCCTTTCAAATGCATGCATGAATACACACACATATATACCTAAATAAAGCTCCTTCACAGTTATTCAAGCATGCTAAGAGTGGCAGCAGAGTAAACAGGATGTGACAAACTGTAACTGAATAACTCCTTCCCATGCATTTACCTCCTGGGCCTCAACCATCAGTGTGGAAGCGTGATTGGAGCTTATCATAATACTGCAGCTTTCTTCTCCAAACAGCAACTCACAGAACAATGAACAAAAAAACACAAGGATCTCATCGTATATTTACCTAACCACTGTAGCATTACCACCAGAAATGAAACATATTAAAATTAGAACCCTTGCAGAGAAATGAAAAAATGGTAAGGTAAGAAAGGCAGTTCCGTGGTTTTGCTTTAAAAATTGTGTAAATAATAATAAATGCCATACTTAAATTTCTTTTAATGTAAAACAGAATTTCCCACAAAAGTTAAAATGGTTTTAAAGGCACTCTCTTACCATAAGAACTTTTAGAGTTGAAGTGAATCACTGTCACTGTACAGGAAAATCTTGGGAAGACTTAAGATTGGATGTGTGGATGACTTAGTAAAGAGCAACCATGGAAGAGTTGCCTCTCAGGTAGTGGTGCCCTTAACCTGAGTCAGTCTTGTTGTTAATAGCTCTCCCAGACGATTGGTGAGACAGGCAGAGCACAAGCAGCCTTTTCAATTAACTGCACCCAACCATTCCACGTGATTTCCTTTCACCCTAAAATGATCTTCAACTCCACATTTTTTCCATCATGGGGCTTTTCTGTGCCTGGGAGGGTATTACTTTCCTTTGAGGTGGTTTCTGCAGGGGTACCTGTCTGTGTGGGGAGCTAAATCTAGTCCATAGAAAACGAGGTGGTGGTCAAAGGTCTGAGGTGGTCTGTCGGAGCCCCATTTAGTCTGACCTTTTTTCTGGTCTTGGTATCTATTATCTGTCCTGGCATGACTCCAGCCAAGGTCTATGACTTTATCCCAAGGGGATTTCTCTCTCAGCCACTGAGGCTGCTTGTCTTGGCATACAGGGCCAGGATGGGAAAGCTGACCTCTAGAGGCCCTCTGGCTGATAGCGAGCTAAAAAGGAAGTCTTTGAAACATTAGATAATACCAGACGAAGGGAAAAGTAGACAACATGTGAAGCAGTGCAGTGGACATAGTGTCCCTGCAAGAAAGACATTCTGTTACGCGGTATTTTAAGTGCCTGGGTAGCTCGGGGAAGCTTGTTGGAGGATGCAAAAATACAATGAAAACTTGAATTTATTCAGCTGCAAACACAGAATTTCGCCGAGCTGACAAATAGATCGATTAACCACATATGATAACGTCCAAGATGACGTTTGCCAAGAGAAGGAATGTCCTTTCCTCGCAAGATGGACTCAAACTGCAGCCTGATGCTGTAACATCTCATCAGTCTGTAAGGTACGTCTGTCAGCTCCAGTAAATACCAAACTCCACCCATGAGACTAAATGATTTTAATATCCCAGGTACTGTTTGTGGAAAGTCTCAACCTTTTCTTTGTGTGCGTGCAATCGTTTTTATTATACCACTGGAATAAATTAGATCTAATGGCAGTGACGCCTGAACACATAACCGTACCGCAAATTTAAGTGATGATGCATCATCATGGCTCTTGTATAATGTCATTCATGCTGTAAAGTGGTTGCCTCTCCCCGCTAATAGATTATGGCCACCCAGAAAATCAAAAGTGTGAGCAGAAAAAGCAGGGGATCAGAAAGCGGAAACATTTACCCCCTAGTCCTGATTGCGGGTTTAATCACTTTAAGACTCTTTCAGCTTGAGGAGGGAAATCTGGGATCAGCCTCCACCAGCCTGCCTACTGTGGCCCCTGAAAACACACTGGGAGGTGTTGATTTACCCCCACAGAGACCCTCTGGGAGACTGAGGTTGTGTGTGTGTGTGTGTGTGTGTGTGTGTGTGTGTGTGTGTGTGTGTGTGTGTGTGTCTGTGTGTGTGTGTGTGTCTGTGTGTGTGTGTGTGTGTGTGTGTGTGTCTGTGTGTGAGTGTGTGTGTGTGTGTGTGTGTGTGTGTGTGTGTGTGTGTGTGTGTGTGTGTGTGTGTGTGTGTGTGTGTGTGTGTGAGCGTCTGATTTAGGGGTCAGTAGCATACTCTGAGGTCCTGCAGCCACAGGAACAGGGGCACAACTCAATCAGAGGAGTCATTAGGTCTCCCACTCCCTCCAAAGCTGTTCATTTGTAGAGATGTCCTCCAGACACCAACCTAACCTGTACACGAGGCACAATCAGCAACTGAGTCTCTTGGGATGGCTTAGGTCTTGAGACCCTTGGAAAGCCCTTGTGGCGTCCTGACATGGACCACCCCACAGAGGGATGATAGGTGAGCAGGGTCAGCAGATCCAGAGACCCACTGAGCGCTGCTTACTTTCTCCTACAGTCCTGTCAGTCCATTTCAATCAATCAAAAACACTTAACACAGTGCAGGTGAAGAGGCTGGGAGGTCCTCCCCATCGTTATTTGTTCCTCAGGGGAAGGACATTGCTACTTACTCCCTCATTGCAATCATTGAGAGGAACCTGATAGCCATTCATTTCTTTGAGGCTCAAATTGTGCGTAAAACAAACACATAAATTGATCTAATAGCCTGAACAGTACAGCACTGTGAATTCACAGGACGCTGAAAGAGAGGAGCAAACTGAGACAATAAAGCCCCTGATGTAAACAATAGAGCCTGGAAACAGGCAGCTGATTTATTAAATAACAGTATATTCAAGTCTAAAAGCACAATCCTCATTCTTAGGTCACACCTTTGCTCTTAAATATTTTTGTATGAACTGCATTAACTATATTTTCACTACAAATTATATTATAATAATATGTTATAAATGCTTCTTTGGGCTGCGAAGGAAAGACAACAGAACCTCTTAACTGTGAAAGGTAACCTGGTGCCAAATCTCTGCCACCAGCCCTATAGTCTTGCTTCTGAGTAGTGAGTAAATGAAGCTTTGGAAAAGAGCAGCTGAACATGACTCCTCTACTGGCAGTCAAAGCCGCTCAGTCCTGGCAAACCCTGACACAGCCACTGCAGTCAGGACCCCACTGACATCTGAATAATGATGTCCTCCAGCCTCTTCAAGGAAGAGGGTTATTACCCAGCGAAAGAATTCACACCTACTGTTCTTCAGTTGCACTGTTCAATACCTTTAGACTTTGTCAAAACTAATACTGTCACAAGTTCTGTGATGCATAAAGTAAAAACTCACCTTTACAGACTCCAATTTCCGGAATTTGGGCTGCTCCTGTTGTGTTGAAAGAAGCGCAGGTCAGCCCCAAGGCGCAATAGCCGTGCGCCCAGTCCTGTCCGCCGCAGGGCTCCCACTCCAGCCGCGCGCACTGGTCACAACACCCGCACGGATCCCTGGCCAAGGTCCGGCCGCTCTCGCAGCCGTGCGGGGCTTTGACTGGACACGTCCGGAGGTTACACGGCGTACACTCATGAGCCCAGAGCGCCCGAACCACAAAAAGTACATTCAATAAGACAACGGAGCACTGGCTGAACATGTTTGAAAAGACTTCCGTAAGTTTCCGGATAAATGTCCTGCGTGTCAGATGCCGAACCACATTAACTCGCCACTTGAAAGCCACAAAGCCTCCTCTTAAAGTTGTGTGAAAAGTCTTCCTTCAGGCGCGCTGGTTCTGGTAGCGCACAGCAGCACAGTTCAAGAGCCGAAATACCACAAAATAGAGGTGAGTTGAAGTGACAGCGGTATATATAGCGGGATCAGTGTCAGTAGGTAGAGGCACGTCTCGACTGATGAAGAACACGCTGAGGTCTCAGACAGACGCTGTGGGCGACTTCTGATGCGCGTCTCTGCTGACAGCCACGCGAGAGACCACTGAGTGAGCCTTAATGACATACAGGCATATAGAAATTAACGGTGCACCCCCCCCACCGCCCCACCCCTGACTGACAAGACCACGGACCAGTCACACGGAGCCCAAGGAGGGCGGTTTGGAACTGATTTATCATCGTTCTCTGTGTTGCGCAATGATGCGAGTTGCTTTTCTTTACTCCTGTGCGTCACTGTACTTTTGTGATTTGACCGCTTTCAGCCGGTTAGAAAGGGGACGTCGTTCAGAAAACTAGGTATTTGAAACGTAAAAAAAATACATGAAAAAAATAAAGGAAAACATGGATGATTCAATCTTTCAACATTGCTTTAGGTCGTAATATTACACACAGTGAATCTCCAACAAAGAAAATTAAAGTACTGTATGACCAGTGGCGATCCTAGACTCTGTGGATTCTGAAACAAAAAGGTCATTAAATATGTATAAGAAGATATTGTAAGTAGTGTTGATTTACATTAGATAGCAGTATCCAAATGTAGATAAGAAATCAGCAGCAACTTGCAGCAACATGTTTATGACCAGACAATTATGCGTCAGTGACTGTAGCTCAGTTAAATATCCATCTGTCTTGGGTACCGCTTATGCTCAACTCCAGGGGTGGCTCTAATGTCAGACCTTTGTGGGGGTTCAGCCCCCAAAGAAAGGACAGATGTTTGTGTGTGCAGAAATGTTTTATTGTTGCCATGATTGCAGGAGATTGACTAGAGACACTCATGTCAGACACCGTTACACTGTTAACAGAAAACCAAAGCCAATCTGAAGACTCCTAACAGTTAGAATTAAACACATGGAGCAAAAACAATGGGCCAATGTAAGGAAATGTTTAAATAACTAGGTTTGAAACAGACAGACAAAACATTACAGAAATTACCAACAATATTAAAAAATGAATAAATCTATTGACCCTGTGATTATCTCAATCTTATTTCATATTACAGTATTTATTTTTAAAATCTATGTTCCATTTTAGGATTCTCTATTTCCTATTTAAGTTCTCTTATTTTAATTGACTAATGTTGTCTTTTATCTGTTAGGTCTATTTATGTTTATACTTACTCGCTCTTTTAGTTTGAAGGATTCATCAAAGATACTGCAGTAATCCACTATTAACATGACAGAATGCACACAATTAGACTGGTATACTATCATCAGTTGCAACCAATACTAGGTCAATAAGTCAAGTTCAGTACGTAAAAAGTTGTTGTTGTGGGTCATATTTCTCTGTCTTGCTGCTCCTGCCCATCATAAATGAGAGGTGTGGGCTACATGATAGTCTATTCACTCCCTCTATTGTTAAAATCCTTCTTTATGTGTACCGCTTCATCAGGGCTCTTGTCACCAGCAATTTAATTGTTCTTTATCTCTTTAACAATGCGGCCATAAGGTCTGTCGCCCTATAGTCAAACATATCAGGGCCATAGATCATTCCACAGCTTTATTTTTCTGTTAAAGCTTTGTGTAAAGTGAGCTCACTTGTGTTTATCTGTGTCAGTTGTGTGTGTGCAGGTGTCTCTCGGATGTTTGTTGAAGCAGCGTTTGTGTGCTTACATCAGGCCTTTGGTCATGAGTAGTTAGAGGATTGAGTCCTGTTTGAAAAAAAAGTACAAAATATTTTTTTGTAAATATGTTTTATTGTTTTCAAGAAATTTTACAGTGGTATAGTACACACATATGGCAATTACATCACCAAGTCACTTCAAAACATTTGGTGCATTGTTTCTCATGTATATCAGAAATCATCCCTCCTTTCCCATCCAGGCCTCCACAATTCCAGCTGCAGGCCGGGGTCCCATACCCACCCACATACCCACAAAGTGACATAAAAAACAAAATAAAATAAATTAAAACAAAGTAAGAAAGTAAGGAAGGAAGTAAATAAATAAATAAATAATACAATTACAAAAATATAAATTAAAGGCGAAAGGAAGGAGTTGTGTGTCCATATGCACACAAGAACACACTCACACACACATACACACACCACAGGTCATGCAAAAGGTAGCTCCTCCTGAGTGTCTAGGGGTTCTTGTACAGAGTCGTAATAGTCAAGGAAAGGCCTCCAAACCTTGAGGGAGGTTTGGGAGGACCCTTTGAGTGTGTATTTAATTTTTTCCAGTTTCAAAAAATTAACCCAATGAGAAAAAGATGGAGGAGTGTGCTGCTTTCATTTAATGAGAATCAGGTGCTGTTGTGTATAGATATTAAAAAACTCCCCCTCCCATAATGCCTTGTCTTTAGGCGGGGGCTATATCATGTTCAAACCCCCCCATTCCACACTCTTCTGTAATGACCAGATACAGATTGCCAACCTGGTGCACATGATGCAGCAGATAAAATAAATACGGTTTTAGCACTTCACTTTCCGCCTCCTTGTATGTATACATGCTCCCCACTCGGACACAACAGGCGCCATGCAAGGAGTGTGGTAAAAGCTATGACAACATGGGCTTTAGCAGGTAAGGCAGCTCGGGATTCCTCAGGTGTGAGGCCAAAAAGGGCACAGATTGGGTTGGGGTCTAAACGAGTCCCAAAAATCTCACTAAGGGCTTTTAAAAATACTTGTCCCATCCCTATGTTTAATCCCTATGTTTTGGACACAGCCAAAACATAGGGATTAAATTAACAGGCTGGTTTCTGCATTGAGGGCATGATGGATACAGGTTCAAATAAATCTTTGCCAACCTTGCTTTGGTAAAATGAGCTCTATGTATGATTTTCAGTTTATTAAGCAATGTTTCGCAGATGTAGATGAAGTATGTATCAAGTTCAAGACAGAGGCCCACTGTCCATCTCTGAGAGTTACTCCAAGGTCAGTGTCCCAGGCCTTCCTTAAGTTTTCAGTGGAGGGTGGTGTAATTTGCTGAATGAGACCATAGATCTGAGTTATCAGTCCTTTGCTGTCTGATTTCAGTTCTAAGATATGGTCTGTTTCAGATTTAACGGGTTTATCTGGGAAAGGGTGAAATGTCTTTTGTACAAAGAAAGATCTGATCTGAAGGTAGCGAAAGAAGTGGTTCTAAGGCAAACTGTATGCTTGAGAGAGTTGGAAAAAGGATGCAAATGTATTTTCTATGTATAGGTTACAAATTGCTTTAATGCCTCTGTCAAACCACTGGGTAAATGTAGGATCCGTACAGGATGGGGTAAACATGCGATTCATCTTCATGGGGGAGAAGGTGGAAGGACTTTGAATTCCAAAATGTTTTCTAAACTGAGCCCATAGTTTTATAGAATTGTTAACTATTGTGTTAGAAGTCAAGTTATTACTAACGAGGGGAAGAGCAGCACAGATTACTGAGTTTAGGCTATATTGGCATGATGAGAGTTCTAGTTGCACCCAGTCTGGTGTCCCTGTATTTGATTCGTCCTCAAACCAGTGGATTGGTTTTTGAAAGTTGCATGCCCAGTAGTAGAAAAGAAAATTTGGAAGGGCCAGACCTCCTGAATGCTTCAATTTCTGGAGGTGAATCTTGCTAATACGGCTGTGTTTGTTCCCCCATATGAAAGAAACAATGATTTTATGAAGTGTTTTGAAAAAAGATTTTTTTGATTAAAATTGGAATATTTTGGAATTGATATAGAAATTTGGGTAGTATTATCATCTTGACAAGGTTGTCACGCCCAGCTACTGTTAGTGGTAGAGAAGCTCATCTGTTCATATCCTGTTTACATTTATTTGTTTGGTCATGTTTGGCTACTACGGCATGGTTAGAAGAAATTTGTGCCATCAGGTTTTGAATTATGCGCTCTTCCATGCCCGTGGGCTGTATCATTATTTCTGTCAGCGACGTAGCCTGTGGGTCATCCTCACATGTGCCACCAACTGGGCTCCTGCTAGCTAACTGTTGGGGGCAAATTCGTCATCTTGTCAGCTTTAGTTTTCTGTCTTTTTACCTCTTTTGCCTATGGTTAGCTGGGAGCAGAATATTCCAGCCAGGGAGAGCTTTAGACAGCCAGTTCACCAGATTCCAAATGAGCAAGTAACGCTATAAATATATCAAATTAAAATTGGTGCTGACAGAGCCCTTCCGATTTGCTGCCTACTCCATTGCTCGCCAAACCAAAACCCGAGTACAACACATTTTGACGTGAAAAGAAGAGCAATGGATATATGTTTCATTTCCCACTTCATGTGTTCAGATAACTGGGGTAGTAACTCAAGTAATAATAGAGATCACATATTTAGATGTGAATTGGGATCTAATATTGTTTTTTTCTTTTTTTTAATGGCATGTGGAAACATTTCCTCTTCAAACTCCACTCAGATCAGGGACAATTTTCTCCACAAAGCAGATACACAACAACACCTCCTTCATTTGCAACATCTGCCTGGAGCCACCCGCTCCAACACAAACACAACATCCAGGAAACCAGCCCCACAGCACGCATAATCAGCCCTTGCAACACAACTCAGCTCTTGTGCTCTGCCTCTCCCTCTAACCCCCTCTCCTCCTTCCTTTCAAAGCTCTTGTCAAATGAAACGACTGGCTGACTACTGGCCAGACACCCACTGCAGGTTGACAAGAGATCAGTGAAGATCCTTGGACTACTCTGCAATAATGACCTCTGAATGGGTGATGGGCTTTGAAATCCTGGACTAGGAGTTTATCTTTGACAAACTGAAAGGTCACCTTTAGCATCTTCTTGGTTTCTCTCCATCCATAATAATAATTATCTTCATGAATATTTTATGGGCTCATGAGCGGGGCATTTTACAATCCATTTAACACCACTTTGAAACTATCCATGCCTAAATTTAGGCAAAGTGCTAAATGAGGCTGAAACAAATTAGATTTGTTGGAGTGTCATATCCACAACAAAACAGCACAATCTGCTGCACTATGTGTACGTGAGTCTCTGAGCAGAAGTAACACGGGGAAAAGGTGAGGCAGTAAAAGACATTTTAGAAGGCTTGAACAGCATTGGTGTTTGTTTGCCTGTGATGGTCTGAGTCATAGATCTCAAATACAGAAATAGGAACTCCAGCTTCTCAGTCTCCTACACTGAAGTCCCTGGTGTGATTTTTAAGATCTTGTGAAGTGTTGGATATTCCGTGTGCGTGAACATGTGTGACAAAATGCGTTTAAGAATAAGCTTTCAAATATTGGATTAACTCTTTTTATAATTATCTGTGGCTGCCTCTTGTTTATCTACCGCTCAGATTCACACCTCAACGCCATGGAGGCATCAAGTGGTAAAGATGTGTTTTTGGAATGAAGATAGGCAGCAATGATAGTATGGATGAAATCTAACCTGGCTGCTGCACCACAAGGCTGATGGTGGCATGGGGAGGAATATAGAATGTGTTATGGGGCCCTAAGTGCATGTTGAGTGGGTGGCGTGTGGCACACCTGATTACAAGTACCCCAACTCAGCTCCAGTAGCTGACCTCAAGGATCTGTGTGCAGTACCGGTTATCAGTCTTGCTTAACTTATCTGTTGGCGCATGCTGTTGTACTGGGCCTTGCTTTGCTGATGGAGGCCAAGCTGTGGGGGTGAATAGCAAGACGTACTGACAAACAAGTTTCAAAACATTCGAGAAAATAGGCCAATAAGCTACGATTTTCTTCTGAAACAGACAGCTGTAAGCACATTGAGGCAATAATCAACAGATCTGATTACTTTTCTTTTCCATGACTGCCATCCAGAGGGACTCACATAGGCTCTTGTTTCTCATGTTGCAGCGTTCATTTATTTGGACCTCTGTGGCAAGAGTTGGGAACAAAGTCAGGGAAGTCAGAATAACTCATCTCACAGGAGATCAATGCGGAACACAGAACACTGCATCTTTATCCGTGTAGACCTCCTGTTTCTATGGCTTCTCTTCTGTGTGGCTCTTTTTCTCTTGCCTCTACTTGGAACTTGTAGCCATCACCCATCCATCACAGAGTTAAAAAAAGGTAATAAAGAAAGCACAAATCCCATCTTCATGTTGTGTCTCCAAGTAATTCTGTTTGAACACTTTATCATTTGAGGGGTTGTCAGTCAAGAACAAATGGTGACTTACATTTGCTGATCCCCATTAAAGCAAAACTTTCTTAAAGTATAACGATACTAAGGTATTACTGAACTTGATTGGCATCCAGAGTAATTGTGATTTACCCCACCATTCTGACAGTCATGGCTCAAATTCTCTATCTTCAGATTATGCCCAGCTCTGGGTCTCTCGCTCGCCCTCCCTCTACTTCTCCTGAGATCCTGTGACCATGTGGAGCGAACGGCCACCGGCTTGCTTGACAAATATAAGTGGCATACAGGCTAACCCCTGTCGCGCTCCGGTGAAACGATAAGTGGACCTCTCAGAAGTTTTAATCTGCAAATCTAAGTGATGATGGTGAATTCCTCAGTGGATTGAAGCTTAAAAGAACCATTGTGTCCCATTCCCACAACACCTGGTCAGTGTAATCTTTCTTTTCATAAATAGATCACTGAGCCTGTTGAATAAGTGGGCTAGGAGGTTTATTGTTAATGTAATGAGTGGCGGGCGAGGCTAACAACTACTTCATGATGTGAAGCAGACAAACTGAAACTGTCTGGTATTAAAATCTGCGTGTGTTTTCTTCAACCTCACTACTTGTGATGATGAATAATATGTCTTGCTGTGTGATTAATTGTACCAGCAGACCAGCAGCTTAACTTGTTTTAGTTCGGTGTTGCCTCTGTGAGCATCTCAGGGCGTCAGACTTTGTACCTTGGTACTTTTTTTTTTCTATTTTAAAACCGACGTATAATCCAGAAAAATTTAACTTGAAAAGACCTTTACCTATATTTTATCTTATTGTGTGTTGTTTTTATGTCCTGTAATTGATTCTGTTAAATCTTAGGGAATGGTGCCTCCGTATTTGGAGTAGTATTGGCATTTAAATAACCTCAAATGGTGATTATAGATTGAAATATGATAAACAACAATTCCACTTAAAACAACCTCTTGGAACCAATCGTGTTTATAGGTTAAGAACTACCTGTGGTTCTTCAGAAACCAACACAGACATGGAGGAGACTTTCCATCTTACATACGGTATATAAAGTAGTTTCAATCACGTTATTATGGTGTTGTTAAAACATTTTTAAAAATGTACTTATTTACATGTCCAATAAACACTAAACATTAATGAACACAATCTGTGTTCAGTATTCGCTTTCATTTTAGATTCCTCATGCCTACAAACTTCTGAGCTAAAAACTTGCTACTTCAGGTGAACTCATTGTGAGGTCACCTGAGCTAAACACTTCAGGTGACCACACAATGAGTTCACCTGAAGCTTTTGTTGTTGTTGTTGTTGAAATTAGCTGGATGAATCACTGACAGGGAAGCTTTGACTTCACTAAAACAATTTGTTTGTGGGATACAAATAACAACAATGAACTGACATATGATCAAGTAAAGTCAAGAAGAGAATACATTCTGGTGATTCTGGTGACTTACCTTGGTAGGTTTTTCCTCATAAGTTCAGATACGGGTGGTGGTGGTGGCGGCTGATGACTCAGCTAAGACTGATGAGACTGTGGAGACTGTTCCCACATTTTGATTTTTGCTATCATTCTAGTATGAGATATTATTTCAGAGTTTAATTAATGATAAAGAAAAGAAAATTCTTAATTACATCATTCACTTAAATTCTGTTGATTATTAAGACCAAAGAGGAGTCTTATGTAGTCAAAGAGGATATGAAGGTAGTTGGTGAGAGAGAAGAGGATGCAGAAGACAGGGTTAGACGGAGGCAACTGATTCGCTGTGGTGACCCCTGAAGGGAAAAGCCCAAAGGAGAAGAAGAGGAGATACGTTTATTTAAGAAATATACAATAACATTGTTAGCAGCACCACGTCTGCATCCTAGATTTTACATGATTGTAATCGCTATTGGCTATGAAATGATTTACATGAATAAAATCTAAACACACAAACATACAGCATCTTATTTTATCGAATGAGACGTCAGCACAAATAACTTATTTTACACATCTGACATTTCATATGATTTTTTTTGTTTGTTACTTTTTCACTCAGCAATATAAACTTGAATAATCTAGCCTTCATTTAGTGGATATTATCAAAGCTAATAAGGCTTCTCACAATATAATTCATTTTCTTTTGTTATAACTCATCCGTAATTGATCCTCCATCCTCTTTGTCTTTCTCTATACCCACTTACCTGTGACCATAAAAAGATGGTTCTGGCTGTTTCTGCGGACGTTGAGGGGAGGATCCTCAGGTAAAGGTGCTAGCTTTACAGGCAGACCTCCAGCTGGCAGAAGAACGCCACAACCTGTGTTTCAGCTGTAAATTCTAACATAATTATAGTGCCATTTCTCAAACATTGAGGTGAAACAACCACCTTGCCAGGAGAAAATGATCACTGCTTAATGTTATGTCTGGGACACAGATTTACTCCAGTCTTTGTGGGAGGAAGTACAGGCGGCAAGACCAAGAATGTGAGAAATGTGCTGTCCTCTGACTTTTATGAAAGTGAAGCAACAACTTTACATCATTACCATGACCCTGCATGTGCATGCTTGTATACTGAAATGGGTCAAATGAAAGTAGGTGCAGGTCAAATGAAGGGGGAGTGTAAGTTATGTGCTGCATAAATACGTATCTGCCTTCATAATGTTTATGTTTACCTGTCACATAAAATATAAGTCAGAGATAAAAACAAATATTTGAAATGCCATTTCTCTCAAGCGAATGGTAAGGATAATTAGTAGTGATTAGTTGTGACGTTATTAGAGTAATGTCAGTGTGATTTTATTCTGAAGGGGTGCCATGCTGTTGTAGGATTTTTAAGGAAATAAGAAATAGTTCAACAATGTGAGGTGCTTTTTAAATAATAGTGTAATTTATGTCTGTCCGTTTCATATGAGCCTGTCGTCAGCTAGCTTAGCTCTGAAAAACAATCAGAAATGAGGCAAAGTGTCTACAGTGTTCTCATTTTACAGTCAATAAACAGAAGCTCATTTCTCAAATTAATTTTTTATACTATTCCTGTCAATTACCATATGATTGCAAGACCCAGATTAAGGTAGGAAATCTGTCCTCATTCCCATTTACCTGCTTTTTGTCAAATTACTTATTACTGCTACAAAGAACATTACATTACACACATTGGTTGGTTTGTTTTTCAGCAGCATTACTAGAGCCTTGGACTGACAAAATGTTTTCATAAAAAAAAAGATCAAAAAATGTTTGGGTTAAAGAACAAAATTGTGTTTTCATGATCACAAACAATAACATATCATACAATATTTTAATATAACTGTCGATTACTGGTAAAAAAAATGGAACATTTGTCAGAAACAGGATGACTTTTGTGTCTTGGCGGAGGAAGGAATGGTATGGCTTGCCTCACTAGCTTCATAGAACAGTGGGACACATGTCAAACAGAATCCACTAGATTTTCCAGTTGATCAAGGAAAAGTTGGATACCTGAATTCATTCCAACATTGTTGCCAGATAAGATTTTTTCAGTTTAAAAAAAAAAATTTTTTTTCAACAAAGTACCTGATGGATTCTTGATGGAAGACTGCCCAAAACTGGAACCACTGATTTACAGAGTACATCCATATAAAGAAGTGAACCCACGATTTCTATTCCTCCTACTTAAACAACACATTGGGGGCAGACTTTTTGATGATGCACAAGCATTTTGGGAATACGGATTAGGGTTTAAATTAATTAAAAAGGACTGTTGGGTCTTGGAGGAGGTGTGCGATGTAGTGAGTGTTCTTCTACTTAATCTTGTTATCTCCAAATTTTAATCTTTTAACATCGTAGTATGACAATACTGTAAATACTGCTCTGCTCTGAAGAGAGAGACCCAATAAAAAATGTGAAACAGAAAAAAGCTGAGTGACATGGACATGGAGGGAACTGTTTGTGTTTTATTTAACGTGGTGCTTCCACCGTGTGGTAGAATGCATGCAGTGCAGTGGGGTAGGAGCTGCACTTCAAAGTGACATGAGGGTCCCATTGTAGCACACATCACATCAGTTTGAGGATAATTCTACCGGCCTGCCATTCAACTCATATGTGAGAAGAAACATCTAAAGGCAGGAAGCCTGTATTACTTCTGAGCCAAGGTTTTCACTGGCTTAGTCACACACTCTTCCTGTTTTTCTCCCACCACTAACCGCAACAAACAATACTAGGAAGGGGTCTGCTCTTTGTCTAGACGGCGGCCTGTCACCTGCATCTAATTCAGTGTGCAGATCAACAACAGCCATGACAGCTGACCTGTCTGGATGAGGTCAGCGACACAACAGAAGACTTCGAGGAGGTGGATTCTGATGCATCGTGCTTTTTGAATTTATTTTCTCAATAATATGCAAGGACCACATGGATTTGTGATTTTTATGTGACAAGAAACAACTGTATTACTTCTGTCAAAAGGAAATTAAATTCAGACCTATCAGTGATATGGTGAAATGTGTTTGCACTAAGAAAATACCATACGTCCTGTTTGACAAAATATATATTGCAATTTCACAAATATGTCCATAGAGGGCAGAATTATACAGTTGTCAAAGAAGGTAACAGGAAAAAAAACAAACAAAGAAATGTGATCACTGTTGTTCAGTCAGGTAAAAAAAAAGATTGCAGAATAATCTGACAGAGAAAGTTCTATTTGGTGATCCCACAGGTATCTACTGGGGTGAAGGCTGAGATGTCTGCAGAAAATCAACTATGATGAACATCATTATTTAGAGAATCAATATACTCCACCACAAACTTTCCTCTTGCTACCCTCCTAGCTTGGATTGATCGACCACCTCCTTCATCAGTGGAGCTCGATTCAGGAGCAGCTGATGTCTGGAAAAACAAGACATGACTGTGATGCTTTCAGCAATTACACGGACCTTAACATTCGCTCTATGTTATTTTGTGTATCCCCAGAACAGAAGAAGCTGCAAGATTCAGTGTTTGTAGTGTGAGGCTGTAAATGTCAGTGCTACGGCCTTGAGGTGTGCTTTTTCATCTGCAATGCAACACTGCACTTTATATTATGTGTGGCTCAACAAACATCAGTGATAACTGATCTGAAAAACTCTTTTGACTTGTGTGCGTGTGTGTGTGTGTGTGTGTGTGTGTGTGTGTGTGTGTGTGTGTGTGTGTGTGTGTGTGTTTGTGTGTGTGTGTAGGAGAGTCAGTAGGTATGGGGGTAGACTTTCTGGAGCCTACTCCCAAATGCCCTCTGACTACCTGTCGCTGGTCAGCCCAACCTCATCTCTTTTACAAGATGATGTGATAAGAGTGGCAGAGTGAAGAGTGTGTGAGTGTGTGTGGGGGGGGCACATAGTGAGAGAAAAAGAGAGAGAGAGGAAGCTGGACAAAAAAACTTAAAAGAAGTGCAAGAGTTGCAAGGTGTGACAGGTAACAGGGTGGAAAGTGTGAGTAAGTGGAGGAGGGTGAGAGACGGAGAGACAAAAGAGTGAGAGATCAGCAAAGTGGAGAGATGGTGGAGAGAGAGAGGGAGAGGGAGTAGAAAGACTTGCCCCGAGGTGTCGTTTCTCCGTCTACACACGGTACACGGAGGCCAACAGTGTCATATCCAGCTGAAGACATTCACCGGCAGCCAAGAAGCACATCTGGATTTGTCATAATGAAATGCAGTAGGCTGCAAAGTTTTCCTCTGCAAATATACAGGAGAGAGAAAGTAGTTGATGCGAATGCTGGTTGTTAGTTTAGATTTTTAGAACAGTTTGAACTTAATCAAATTTCTATGTGTGAGCACAGCTGAGTGAGCTTTTACTTACATGTGTGCATTTTTTCCCTGTTGTTAGACGCTGACAGATGGATGAATTACCCTCTAATTGAGTTGTGTGTCTAATTCAGCGCTGGTCATAGCATAAGGAAAAAGTTTTTTTAAAGTAATTACTATATCAAAAGCTAACAGATACATACCTCCACACACACGCACACACAAACACAAACACACACAACCGAGTCTATGTCTATTCCTCTGTATGTTCCACATATCCTTCACTGCTTCTCTCCTCTTTTCAACATCCTTGCACAATGCAGAGGAGCTGCACTCAGGTTACACGTTCAGGTTGGACTCTCTATTGCTCCCCAGGGCTTTAGGGAAAAGAAGAGGTGCAGAAAAAAAAGGATATGAGATGATGGAAGGAAGGCCCACAATAACAGTCTGTTTCCTCACATGTTGGGGCTTGCAGCCTAACCTACTGCACCTGTTGGCTCGCTCCGACTGGAAAGCGACGTGCTCTGGCGGTGGAGGGAGGAGGCCCGAGTCGTGATCCAGTGTGGCACCTGTGATGCAGCCCTTAGCCAGCTGGAAGGGGGGAGTGGGATGGGGGGGGGGCAGCCTGGATATAACTCAATGCACTTTGTCAATATCAGCTCACACTCGCTTCGCACTTGACGACCCCTATAGCCTCCCGCTAACCCTGCGTGCATGCCATTCTTGTGTGTGTGTAGTGTGTGTGCTCCCCTCCCCTCCGCCTGCTCACTCCCACTAAGTAATTGGGTAAGTGTGTAATAAGTTTGGTCATGGGTATCTGCCATCAGGCTGGGGTAAATGTGACCCAGGCAGCACCCACGTTTGTGGAAAAGCTGAGGATCTGTTTATGATTTGCGGGAGATCTTGGGGTGAGGCGGGGGGTGGGGGGGCATGAATGCAGCTACGGTAGCAATCATATCTAAGTTTGGTTCAAGCTGCAGGATTTTAATAGGAATCGCTCACATCCTCTGTTTTATGAGCATGTGTGTAACACTTTCTGGTGTGTGTTTTATTTAACAGGCTCAGCACTCTTGCACATTTTATAGCTTGTTGTTATTGTTCAGGAAAACAAAAAAAAAGAGAGAGAGGGAGTGTGATTTTATAGGACACAAGGTTTGATGGCTAACAAGGCGTTCTCCTCTCCATTGTTCTTCTTATGCCATCACAATTGTCTGACATCACTGCAGAGTCGCCTTTGGCAGAAATACAATCTCTTTTTTCAAGTGTCTGTCGAGAACATCCCATCATGCCAATATTCCTCAGGCGGTTGTTGCTGTTCTGTCTGACTGGCTGTCTATGCAGCACTACATCACATTGGAGTGGTTTGCCATCGCCGACACTTGAGAGTGAGACCACGACTGATCATTTTATGGGTTCATCACATTTTGCTGTGGTGATGACACATTTTCAACGAAGTCCTCCCTGAAGGACGCTCTGCATCCGTCTAATCCGTCACACAGGCGGGTGGATTGGGAGAGACGGTTCTGGTTTACCCTCTACCTCTAACTCTCCTCTGATTGCAGTATTAGTGAGGTTGTGTGACCAAATTACTGAGAGCAGTTAACGTAGCGTAGAGCTTATTATCCCTCATTGCCTCCGCCAGGAACAGGAAATGAACTCAGCAAAGCTCGGGGCTATTCCAGGGCATGAATCCTCAAAAGGGGTTCGCACCAGAGTGATTACATGACTTTTTATACCCACTACCCAAAACGCAATAACCCATTTCTCTAAAATGAATATTGCATTTGCCTAATAGGTTGCAGTTGGTTTTGATAGTTAGATTTGAAGTTGTTTCTGTTCAGAGTTTATGGTTTCTATTTGCTAGATCTGATCTTTCTTTAATATTTCACAGAATGCATCCCGTTGTTATCTGATCTGTCTGACAGACAGATGCTAAGTGAGTGAGGTGTTTAGGCAAAAATGCAGTGCAAGCCGCCTGCCTGGCAGGACTGTGTTTTGTTGGCCTGAGAGCGCCGTCACGACATTACTACTGTTTCCCTCTTCCTTATTCTCTTCTCACAGTCCATCTATTTACTTCGTACTTCTCTACCTCTCTGTGTCCCTTTCAACTCCCTTTCTATTGGAGTCCCTTCTCCCTCCTCCTTCTTCTGTTTGACCAAGTCTGTAGTTGTTGTTAGACAAGGCGGTCGCTGTCTGAGCAGTGCGTTTGTGTGAATAAATGCATCTGTGTGTGCCTGTGTGCGCTTGCAACTGTTGATATCTGCACATGATCGTGCTCGGTGTGTATTTGTGTGTGTGTTCAAGCACCCTGGGTTGAGCCTTGGGGGCAGTCCCCCCCCCACCCCCCTTTTGTCCTCCCAACCTTCTCCCAGAGATGGATGTGTCTCCAGGGAATTGGCCTCAGAAGAAAAGCACCTCCAGTGCGCTCATATTAAATTCTGCTGAGCAAATACAATCTAGCAGCATGTTTTTTTCCCCCTCCTCTGTCGTTCCGTTTGAAAGGAGCTAATTTAATGTCTCTGCATGTGTGTGTAGTTAGGAGGAGGACAGAGACGCAAGGGAAAGCCAGTTCAAGAAAGTCAAATTAAAAGTAATCTTCGCACGTTGTATTTCAAAACAGGCTCGTTTTCATGCAGAGAATCAGTCGTGCTTCTCTTGCACAGTTTGGAACAGCTAATGGAAAGCATTTATCATGCGGCGGGCGAGCATATGTCATGGCTCGGATATCTTTAGAGAAAGGCCTCAGTTCATTTTATTGACACATTTGGATGTCACGCTATTCCCTTCTAACCTTTTCCGTCGGGGGCCTTGTCGTGCATTGGCCTCCATGTCTTGTTGGAGGCAGTTTGTGGTTATGGAGTTATAAAAACGTGCACTAGCCCTCATTTGCCCATTTTCGCTTGCAGAATCCAGAAAAGGAGATTCAGAGGGGACCTGCTGCCCCCCCCCTCCCCCCCTTCCTTCTCCTCCTTTTCTAATGCATACACTTGCCTCTCCCTGGTTTTCCTGCCTCCCACTTCTCCCCCTCCGGCTTAAGGCTCAGCACCTGTGGGCCCCTCCCCCACCTAAACTTTTTCACTCCCCCCTCCCTCCCTTTGGCAGGACGCCCGATGCGCTGACACAATCACAGCTCTTTGCGTGAGACGGACTGCCTTCCTCTCTGCTGCACGCTGCTGTGTGTGAGGAGGTACACACACATGCGCTTTGTCTATGAAATTGAGGAAGGACATTCAATTGCACACATCCCTGTTGCAGCTAGGATGTCAGGATAAGAGACTAACTTTAGACTAAACTACAGATACAGTAGGTCTGTGAGTCACCTGTGGCAGTAGCCTCCATGCTCACTGTCTCCAGTTGCTACTGGGACCAGTTTGACTCCCCCCTTGTCACACAGACTGGTTGTGCAATTAAGTCTGATGTGATTTTACTAGCAATGGGAGATTTGGATAGTCTTGCACCTGCTCTCTATTAAATGGCACTATAAAACAGCTGGGGATGTAAAACTGTATTTCTACATCCCCATGACCAAAGCTTGCCAGCTGCCCCCCAACCCCCACCCCACTACCACCATCCCCCACCCCATCCCCTTTCTATTCCTTGAGCTTTAATTATTTGTCACTTCTCCCCTTAATTGAAACCTTGAGTTAGGCTTTGCAAAATCATAATGCGATCTCTTCTTCTTGGCACCCTCAACTGGCCCAAACACATGGTTTTAATTGCCTCTCTCTGCTCTACTTTTCTTTTGATTTTGCATTTCTTTTTTGGTGCACACTTGACTGTTCATGCTAAGTAACCCCGTATCAGGAGAGAAACACGACTTTAAGACTTCTTGTCACAGAGGTTTGATGGATTCCCCCTCTGCATGCACTCGTTCCTCGTGGCATGTGGCATTGATTGCACTATTCTTCTTCCGCTTTCAGCCGAGGAGCCTCCCAAGGTTAAGCAGTAATGTATCACTCATGACCTTCGACTCATCTACTGTTTCCACTGCACATCTTCCCCTTTGGCCACAAGAACAGTGTATGGTTTTCATTAGCAGGAATACAGTCAAGGAGCAATTACTTTCTTCCCTCAGTAGGCATTCTCTGTGTTGACCGATGCATTCTATGGACGAAATGCTTTTCTCCGAAGGGTCTAATGTTGAATACAGCAGCGGTACAGCAGTTAAACTTTGTATCAGGAAGGCAAACAAGAAGTAAAAGAATGAGTCTATCAGAGTAAATAAGATAAATCCTGAATTTCTACTCGATTTCTTCAAGGTTTTGAATTACATCAGGAGGAATAATGTGCTGATGAGACCAGACTGTTGAGGGAAAGTGTTTTGTTAGCTGGCATGTGTTGTTTGATCAGTGCTTCAGAAGTTGTGTGATCTTCAAACAACTAACCATGAGCATAAGTAGTAGATAATCCTCATCATGTGACCATGGAGCAAAATGAGTGAGACATAAATGAATGAATGCCAGTAATTAAAGCGCAGCGGATCGCCTCCATCAAAAGAAGCTGGGATGAGATGGCTGTTCTTGAGTCATCCTCTCTGCTTTTAATCTAACGCTCTAATGAGGCATCAGAAGAGCAAACAAAGAAAGGGGGGGAAAAAAGACAAAATGCTGTTTTCATAAATGACTCCAACGTGGTGAAACATCTTCATTTGAATGCAAGTAAGTGCACATTGTTGTACACTGAGCCTGACACGAACAACAATTATATATACAGAATGTGTGTTTCGTTCTCTGTCCGAGGAACGCTTTCACACAAGAGCACTGCCAAAATTCTGTCAGCTCCGTGGTTTCTAAGAAGAAGAGAATCTACTGCTGTCACCTGGACACTGGCCAGTGGCCAGCAAAATCACCCCCCCAAGGGATTAAGGTTTTTAAAACAACCCCCTATGGCCAAAAAATGGGACAGAATGGGACAGTGATTACTCGCTATAGCTTCTGATTGTGCACTTCAGAGTACGAGTGATTTGTTTCACAGTATGTGCAGTTGTGTGGGTACAATCAATTGGCAGTAGTTCAGTCCACTGGATGGCCCGTTCAAGACTCATGTGAACCAAAAATCACAGAGTGTGAACTGGCAGTGGATCACTTCCTGAGCACTGCTGAGGTGCCTTTGAGCAAAGCCCTTTAAAAATTTCTCAGTGGGACGCACAAAGGAGCTGCCCACTATACTTCTCAATATCTAATGCATGCTTACAGGCCCCTTTGGGCCTGTACCCATACTTTTTTCCACAACTAGAGTGGAAAAAAAATTCTCTATGGGGGATTAATAAAGGCTGATTCTTCTTCTCCTTCAATCTTTGTTCATAACAAAGATCATGATTCCATTCTTTATTTCTGACAGTAGACCAGTCAAATAAATAAAGAAGAAAAAATATTATAAATTAAAGTAGTTACAGCACTGAAATCCCATGAAGTACCAGCGCGTGAAAATGGTGATACAGGAAACACCCAATATTTTATCTTCATTGACAGACTTTATTATTCTGATGTGAAACCACTGTCATGTTAATATTCTATAACACATTTTTATTTGTTATTTACAACAATTATATGGAAATATGCATACTGTAACTGCCATACTAGTACTCTTATGGTGTTGCTGTGTTCAATTGAATCTGAAATGGACATCTAACATTGTTGCTCATGTCAGCTTGTCTCAGCATCAATACGTGATGAATCAGGATATAATTTTATACTTTGTTTTTTGTTTTGGTCGTGTATGCATGAAGAAACACTTTGATCTGTTATTACAGTCTGTTCATCTTCAGTTCACCGAATTGTCTTCACCAAACTGAATGAAAACAGTTCTTTGTGCAGCAGTGGTGGCCTAGCTCCAGGGATCTGTGCACAGAGTACGACATGTCCTCACCTACAGTAGCAGCCGGTCTTTGCTGGCTACAGCTTATTGACTGCGGGTCATTCTGTTGCTGGATGCTGGATATGCCATTACTAACATCACAACAAAAAGCAGCAACCAAAAATAACTTGTAAATGTCACTGGGGGTCCTTTGAGTTTTCTTTTGTTGCTCGCAAGAGTAAGGTGAACCTGTGAACACTGAAAGAACAATATCTAGATGCACATAAACATTTCAAGGAGTCCAGCCTCCTTGTTGAATTATTTTGAGCCCGTTCCTTTCTGAATAATCTCAGTACAGTAGGTTAACAGTTTGATTTTTCAAATCCATATGCAACAAGTTTGTCCTTAGTCTTTTTGTATGGCTAATGTCATTGCAAATCTGTGTCTGCTCACTGTTTTGTGTTGTCCTTTCTATGTAATATTGCTTGATGTTAAAAAGCTGGCACGTCTTTGGTGTAACACGATTTAGACGTCATAGATAATGATCAGTAAAAACAACGATATGTCTCATTAAGTCAACTCTACCATTTCCAGTTATTAGTTGTATGGTTGGTATTTCATCTGTCTGCTTGCTGACGCACTTCACCTCACAAAACATGAGAACTACGACGCACAATGACAGGATGAATCTTGTTGTTGAGGCCTGTTGAAAAGGTTGGTCCCTGTCATTTCTCCCTACCAGACTTTCTAATCTGTGTGTGTGTGTGTGTGTGTGTGTGTGTGCGTGTGCGCGCGCGTGTGTGTGTGTGTGTGTGTGTGTGTGTCTAACTATTAATGCCAGCTGTGAACAGTAGTCCCTCATTAGCACTATTTTCATGTGACCAAGACACACTGCCACACACACACACATACACATACACATACACACACACACACACACACACACACACACACACACACACACACACACACACACACACGCACACACACACATTCACTTTTAGTCAGTTGCATACAGAATCACACGTGCACACATGCGCATGAAGCACATGACCAGATGAAGAGGAAGCATTGTTCAGCATCACAGGACCTTAGCACAGACACACACAATTCTCCTTTTGCATTTGTGTGACCACCAGAGTTGCCCTTGTTTTAATATTCTGTGGGCTACATGCTTCCCTGGCCCATTAACCCACAATTCCTCTGTGTTCATGTATTTAACTGTCGCTTCTGTGTTCATGTGTTTTTCTTGCATATCAGGAATCAGAGCAGCGTCTCACTGCCTCATGAAAACATCTGAAGCTCACAGACGAATCCACTCCGTCTGCCCCAGCCCACGTTTGCCCAGTGTGATGAGAACTCATAAAGCTGTCGGACCATAGCAGGCAGTGACAGTGGCAGGCCATTAGCCCCTTGAGCTAAAGCGGTTGAGGTCAAACCCCTGACCCCCAAATCTGACACCTGGGGATCAGGGGTCAAGATGTCATGAGGGTGGAGGCCGTGGACCAGCTCTAACCCCTGTTCTCTTTTCTGTGGAGACTGATCACAAGACAAACATGTTCAGCCATGATTTATGAGTTAAAGGACTTTTCGACTTTTTTTTTTTTTTACAAATGATGTGTTTTGTTCTGGGACAGCTTTATAGTTGTCTTGACATTTGTGACTTTTTTGCCTTCTGCATATAAATTTAAATTTGCACCAAGCACGAAACTGGCATAAGAAAGTTTTTAATTTTTCATGAGGTTCTATAATTTAGTAATGGAATGAAGTCAGCATACATTTGACTGATGAAATGGGCAGATTGAACATCAGTTTACTGATACGATAAATAAACTGGGCCTGTGAAGTATGACTAAAAAGCAGAGTTAGATGTTTGCCTCCTGATTATGTCAGATATTTTGATGTAAGCTACAGTTTTAAGTCTTCACGGGTATTTGTCAAATAAATGGCATTAAATTCTTAGGAACCATCAGATAGCAGTCTAATAATGTCACTAAAACATCCTTTCAGCAGGACACCTTTTCTGTAGAACCATTGCTTTTCTATATGTAATCATTGACAGAACTGTCCTTGCATTAGATTTAAGGCCTTGATGTTGAGTTCTTCTATTAGCACTTTCAAACAACAGATTAAACCTTGCAAAGTGAAAACCACACTAACCTATATGCCAATTGACATTTATTTGCCTTATTTTAATCAGTACCATCAGGCATATTTTTCTCCTTGAATAAGGAGTTACATTAAACCTGAATAATCATCATCTTCACACTCAGTACGTGTATGGCATGTTATCTAGTTATCCAGTGACAAGCATAGATATATCCCAGTGTGTGAGAATTCCTTGTGAAACATTTAATCAACTCATTTCTCTTACACACCTGTTTTCAAAATCAGATGTGCAAGTATTGCTCTGTTTCTAATCACTAATAGTTGACAGCATAGATCAGCTGACATTTATCAGTTCATTGAAACACCTCTGCATAAAAACAACTTGCATTTCCCACATATTTTTGAAATCACTTTGGACTCGCTATCCTGTCACTCATTTCTTACAGACTGCAGCTGTTGTCGTATCTTTGTTTCAGCCTGAACACAAACACACACAGCTGTGTGACTCGTGTTTAAAACCACAGATACTTGAGGGAAATGCACCTGTGACAGAGTGAGATTATCACCCCAACACACATACATCATCTGGGCCTGACCTTACAACCACATCCCCTCTTCTTCACACACATACTGTACATCCCAAACCACTAGACATCACCATGTCTACCCCATCCATGCTCTAAAGTCTTCTTTATACATATTAAAGTGACACCATTGTCAAGACAAGTACAGACAACAAGAAACTAAAACATGAGACAGCCTCAACCCCATCATTGCATTTCAGAAAATAATAGCATCTATTGCAGTTGACAATCTTCTGGGACGTCATTACTGTTCCTGTTTTCATTGAGGTGCACAGCCGTGTGTCACAATATCGCCTCATTCCCTATAAAAACAAGCAAGTGCCACACTGTCACTTCCCTTCTTGCACCATGACCCCCGCTGGCATCCTGTGTCAGAGTGATAAGCAATCCCTTGATGCCTTCCAGGCCCTTTCAGAACAAAAGAACCACAGGAAGAGGTCAGGCACTTGCCACATAAGCCTGCCAAAAAATTATAGTGCTCCATATGTTTCAGGTTGAGGCTAACTCAAAACAAATCCCATGACTGCACAGTCCAATCGTACACAATTAGGACAAGTACAACTCACTTAGAGATCGACTGGTGTTATTTGGCTGAGGTAATGATGATTTACCTGTTCTCTGTCAAATATTGTCAGTCAGATTATCACTCATCAGTACTCTCACTGACCTGCTAATTTCATTGCTTGTTGTGATTGTGCACACAAGCATCTTTGCCCATGTTTTGCACTTTTGGGTGAATTTGAAGTCAGGGGCGGCTGTCTCACCTTTGAGGAACCGTTGTCCATCACTGGTGGAGTCTGCTTTATGGGTTTTTAAGCTATTTAACCAAGGTCGAAGGGATAGGACTAATGCTCGCCAGGATCCACCAAAGCTGGGCTGTTGTTCACCTAAGTCTTCAGGGCTTTGGGCAGAGAGGTCGTGCAAAACCTAGGTTTCACTATGGAACCCTGCCAGCAGTGGTGATGGCATAGTAGTCATGACATGAAAGATTCCAAAACAATCAAATGATCTTCTGTGGTCACATTTATTTATTTTGCCTCATTGACTTAAAAAATGTCACCCAGTCACAGTAGAAGGAATAAACAAAACCATAAAAGAAGCTTACAGTCAATGTTTGTTTCATCATCTGATATTACCACTTAACCACATGAATATAGTGAACACTAATTACAGAGGAGTGGGCATTGGGATGCAGTGGTGAAACAGAATGGAGCGGTGCAGTGGTGCCACATTTAAAAAGTCATCTTCCTCTTGGCCAAACAGCAGCATGTTGAACATTAATCTACCTCAATGCCAAGACAAACACCCCCAGCTGGGTCTCCACTCTATATGTTCACTCCAATGCAAGAATGTTATTGTACTGTTTCACCAGGGTGAACCAAAAGTTGATTAATAAAGCTTAGAGCAAACGGACGGTGAAACAGCTGTTTGCCTGCATGAACCCATCAGCAAATCTACTTTCTTTTTTTGGGTTACATATAAAATCTGAAATTGAACCCTGTCCAAAGTAAACCAGTGCCAAGCTTTTTCCACAATAGAGAGAACACAGATGTTGCATTCTGAGTTTGTGCATTGGTAGATCTGAGATCTGGTTAAGTATGGTTTAAAAAGAAACCATTAGAAAAAAGTGATGCATTTGTCATGAGTGGAAGAGAAATGGAGTGTCATTTTTATTACATGAAGTGAAATGAGATGATTGATAACAATGTCTTTGGGGCTTCAGGTGGATTTAGATTAACTCTTACTGACCAGCAACATAAATACCCACATGGAGAACAGACAGTGGTGGTGGTGGCCGATAACTCTGCTGAGACTTGTTTGAAAAAGACAGCAGCAATTTGATAGGCATTAAATAATGTAGAAATCAAGGATTCACATTTCTCTGTTCAGAATGAATTATGTGCATAAGAAGGTTCGATGCAAGACTTGATACCTCCAGTGCGCAAATAATGGGATCTGATATTTCAGTGAAACATGGAGTATAGAATGTTCTCTAAAGATAAAGATAACTGACATTAGCAAAAAAAAAAACAACAACCTCAAACAAACATCCATCTATCCATTTTCAGCTGTATCCGCCGTATCGGGTCACGGGGAGCTGGAGCCTACCAAACAAACGTATAATTTGAATATACTACTCATTGTACAGTATTTTATTTATTTCAAACAATATGACTTTTCAGTAGATGGAGAGGAAAGGCTGTTCATAGAATTGACAAATTTACATATTTTCCCCAGATAACTTGTAACAAATTTTTGTTTTTTTGTTTTTTAATGACCACTCAGGGGTTGTATGATAAACCCTAAGAATAATATTGTCATGTTATTTCTTTATACAGTCAATATAGTGGAATACTAGCCTTCATTTGGAGTTGTGTTTGTGTCTGCATGACAAATGAGATTCCAATATTCACTCTCCGTGTAGGTCTGATGTTCCACCAACCACTGAGTCTGATCCATTTGGAGTTCAATCCTCCCCCAGCTGGTCATTAACTCATTAACATTAAAGCCATTTGCTGTTGAACATTGCAAGTGAACATTGAGCTAGACAGAGCCTTTTTTGCTGTGTCTGGAAATGATGAAGATATAGATGATGAGACTGAACCAAGAGTGACGCAGGCAGTAAAATCAAACCAGCGATCTAGAGGCACTAAATAGCCTGTAGGGATTAGTGTCAGTACAATTATATGATAATCCAATATGGGCTAATCACAGTGTGCGACCAGTTTCACATCACAATCAGTCATGTGATACAAAACATACAAAAATAATTGATTATTCCACTTAGAGAAATTCTGATATGATACATTTTTGTCAAATGACCTTCTCTGATTGATCATGCCTTTTGTTTTAAGTTGCCTTCAGCCCTTTGTCTTAACAACACATTTAATATTACTTACGACTTACGAAAATGGCGCAACTTTTACAGTGTCGATGAATCACAGACACAAGAGAAGAAAAGATGAAAGGCTAAATTGCATTGGAGATCCCTCTTTAGAACATCAAACGGAGAGCGTCTCTCCCAGCAGTCAGTGGGGCTCCAGGGGGACGGAGTTGTAATTTCCTGGCAGAGAGGGGCTGGACATGTGGGCACTCCATGGTCGACATGAAAGACACCAGACCTCGACAACACACTGTGTACACACTCTTTCAGTCTTTTTTCTGTTTCTCTCTGTACTCTGTCTTATCCACCCTGTCCCTTCTTCCCCTAACATTCACTCTAGTTAAATTACAGGACTAAGTACATGATTCAGGCACAAAAATGGAAAATCTTTGAAAGTGAAATTAGTGAAATGAAATATGAGGAATTTCAAACATTTTGCAAAAAAAATTCTTTCAGGTGAGAATGTTTTACTGCTTCACTTCCCTTTGGATTTGCTGTACTAACATCAGTTTTTTGCTACAGATGCTACTGTTCACATTTCTTTTTTACCTCCTTAACTGAAAGAAATTGAAGTAGTCATATACATCAAATTTTATTTTTACTACTACACCTTAAATCTGATCTGTAAGTGAGGGACAAGCATTATAGTCCATCTAAGCTACTTCATACGAATTGGCTGTAAATTAAACTTCATTTCAACCTCAGCAATTATTAATTTGTTCACGAAACTTTGGACATCATATTATTTGAACATCATTTGAGTATTTTCAGCTGGACAACATTTTGCAAGTCTCAGTCCTTCTGCAGTGCAGAATGATAAATTGAAGGGATAAACTGAAGATTAACAGTCCTGAGATAAATGTGTTTGGCTGTCACCACTGTCACATGACCTTTATGTACTTTCATTTAATCTGCGTGAGCATTGAGAAAGTTGTAACTGTGAAATAATAAAAAATGAAGGGTATGAACAAACTGCAGATGTTGTTAATTAATAACAGAAGATTATATTGGAGGCTGCAAGAGAATGTGCACACTTTAGAAAACAGTATCTTGCCTTATTAAACATGAAAGCTTTAATTAGACACAGCGACTGGTTCACAATGGAAAACCTGGATCAGATAAGAGCCTCTGCTCTTTGAAGTGATCATTATGGGCTCTGCAGGCAGTGAATAATTCAGTGTCGTTCGCTGTGCACATGCATCAGGTGCCGAGGTGTGAAGATCTGTAATCTCCATAATTCAGATGACAACTATAGTTGAGTTGTCTGTTGCTATAAATTATATCTGCCAGTAGATTAAGAAATTATTTGAGCAAAGTAGATCAGCTGGAATGATTATAGTTTTGTTTCACATGGAAATGTCAAATGTGTGTTGGCTCCTGCCTCTCAAATGTTTATAATTTCACGTATGACACTGCATGGATGATCTTTGGTTATTTATTGAAACTGATGTCTTCAGTTTTTGCTCTGGACAAGGTTTTTTTTAAGAATTTTTTCATTCTGAATTGGTTGGCAGCCCTACAGCAAACGTCTATCTCTGCTGAAATCAATTAAATGTGAATATTGATGTGGGTTTAGAAATGGGATGTATGTTTGGTGAACCCAGTTTGGAAAAACTAATTAACCTTATTCACATGCTCTTCAAGCAAAATGAATTTTTACTAATTACATAGGAGTGGCCTAGAATAGTGTAATGTGAACTGAACAGAAAACACAGATAATGGCTCCTTATCTGGCTAACGCTGAAAAGAGTCGACACTACATTATTATAGCTGTGACAGCTTAATGACGGGTTTCTTTCTAACTTTAAAAATTAGCATGCCAAAAAACTTCAGTGTCCCACAATAAGTGCTTTTCCAGACATGAACTTCCTGCTATTGTTCACAGAAGATTAAAACTAAAAGGAACTAATGTTTGAAGTTTAACATGAAGTTTTAGTTTTGGGTTTAGTTTAGCTACATATTTATTTTGTCAAAGTATGAGATTTGACTTCCATTTTCAGTACAGGTCACTGACACACATGTAGATGTTAAATAACCATTTGTCCTTTAAATAGCGCTCATGTTACGGAGCAGGTAACACGCCCATAAACAACAGTAATGGAGGGAGAGAGGAGTAACACCTGGCTCCCCTCTGAGGAGCTGAAGGGTCAGTGCAGTCTCTCTCTGCATTAGAATGCATAATTTAACATATCACTTAGAAAAGCTCATGTGTAAAGTTGATTTAAAGTGTAAAAATGGGAAGAATGATAGTATATGGTAAAGTGGAGATATTTCATTATAATTTCAATTCAGTTAAAATAACTTTTCATTAGGAAAACATTTGAAAACTCCATGTAAACTGTTGCTCCTGCTTCTTCTCACCATCCAAAGGCCTTCACTATTCGTGAATGTGAAGTTAGGGATATCTGAATGTGAGAATAAATGGCTGCGTGTTGGTTGTACACACCTCTCTACCCAGCGTAAGCAGGGTTGAGCTCCCCTTTCCCCACCCCATGACTGTGCAAGGGCCAAGGGGGTACATAGAAGATGGCTAGATTACATTTGAGCAGATGCAGGCAACAATCCTGGATACTTTAAGATTTATTTGCACCAAAGGTTGCATTTTGGCAGACAACTTTATGTCACATACGAAATGATAACAATTAAGTGACATGAAAGTGCTCCTCAACTCCTCTAAAACCAGACAAACTGAGTGCTGAAATGTTGAAAAAGCACGACAAGCGAATACTACAGCTTCATTGGTCACAATGTTGTTAAGGTTTCATACTCAAGGAATGCCAACAGTTAAGCACAGAGCATTTGCTGCTAGAAGTCCCATTACATGATAATTACAGCACAATGCTTTGTCTGGAGGGGGGGACCGTCCAAGGCCAAAGGGGCTGCTGATCTGGAACACTCTGTTCAGAGATAAGTGGACAAAATATGACCCCTGCTCCTCCTTCGGTGTTTTTTGATGTGTATTGATGCCTGCACATGTGTTTATGTGTGTGGCAATGAGTTAGCTCTGCATTTCTACACACACATGGCCTCAGGCCATGTGAACCAAGACAATAATTTAGCAGAGAAGGCTGGGAGGGATGTGGCTTCTTAGCCTGACTCGCCTCAGGTAACAGCTAAGCCCATAGATCTGAGTCAGGCGGCTCTGACTGGAGCGGACAGCCAATTTGCTCAGTGAGCGGAGGCTCTCTGAGAAGGTTTGAGCCGTGGGAGCAGCTGGGCTTGTCAACAGATTAATGCATCAACCTGAGTGACGCGTCAGGAACCACCTCCTGTCAGCTCACCCCAACACTCACAATCTGTGGATGAGGAAAGTCTATCTCTCTTGCTCTTTTGCTATTTCTCTTGCTCCCTTTCTCCTAAACTCATCGCTCCTCTGGGACAGATCCCCCCCAGGTCCAACAGCCCAGCTGAGCCAGGTGGAAGTATTGTTGTGGCCTGGCTTCGGGGCTTGCTGTTGTGGGTTGAGTGTAGAATTTTCCACTGGCACACTTAGTGTGTCTCCACATTACTTCTTGACTATCAGAGCCATGTGTGTCAGCAGTCCTGCTAATGCTGCCCAGATGAGGCGAAGACAGAAGGACGAGGAGGGTGTGGGGGGTGAGAGCAAGGCTACATGTCTAAAAGAGACAGGAATACCTAAACCTGAGGAGTGTGAAGGAAATTGCCCCACTGCAGGTGTGTAAGAGGAAGAATAAAATACCCCTCCTGCACTCCTCACCCTCCTCACTCGCTCTTCCCTGCAGGCTGTGGTGAGACAGGTGACCTGCCTGCAGACTCATTGTTTGTAGTGGAGCAGCTTGTTTAAAGAAACCAGGTTCTAGTCATGGCGGTTGGACCAGGTCACTCTGGCCAACGGAAATCTTTGAAGTGTCCATCTTCAAGGAGGTTTAAAAACCAAAGTGTGTTGGCTAGGGGTACAGAGTGTGTGTGTGTGTGTGTTTGGGTGGAGGGAGGCGAACGTGGGTCAGCTACTCCCTTTGAAGACTTGTTTGCACCCAAGCCAAGGACAACATGAAAGCAAAGACAAATTGGGTTGAAGGAGCGTGCATTGCAATTTACTTAGGTGTGCTTAAAGTCATTTCAGTCAGTCTGGCTTTTAACCACTGCCAGTCATTTCTACCTCCTCCAAAGAGATAATGGTTTTCCGGTATTCATTTGTTTGCCTGTTTGGAGGATTATTCCGAAAGTAATAATACACCAAACAGTAAGAGTCAGATTTGGATCCAAGTGATCCAAGATCTGATGATCCAGGAAGTCTAAGTTTGACAGGGCTCACAGCAAATTCACAACTGCAAGATAACCAATAATGATGCAACAGACTTGTAGTTCAGAAGAACTTTTAGCTCAAACCGAGATGAGTCAGTTGGGTGTAACATTTCATGCATCTTCAGTAGTTACTGACGCAGATCCTGAAGAAAACTACCCTTAGTGAAGTCTTGTTTTTTTTCTTAAATAACGATCAAAATGATAACGATACCACTTCTAGGTGTGGGGTTTCATGGTAAGTGAGTCACATAATGATGGGCAAACTGTCATGGGACTACTGCTTTTAGATGCAATGACATAATGGGGAAGTTGAGCTGCCCGGTTTCCCTACCTAATTACTGGTTCTTCCTGCTGTCCTTAGTTTCACTGTGCAGGTGATACTCATTACAAACAAAAGGCGATTCTGCATTTGACAGTCTTTATATACCTTTGTCATTCTTCGATGTGCAGTTCTTCTTCTGAAACTTAGAGCAAATTGAAAGTTATTATGCAATGATGTGCTTCAACTCAGTAAAATCAATGGAACAAGTGAAAATAATTGCACATCTGTGCTGTTTTTTTCTTTTAAATTTAAGGATGTAATTAATATACATCATGATTTAACCACAAATAGTCAACCCATGCCGTGTCTCTTACGTGATACAGTCTCTCTGACTGTCGTGCTGCACGCAGTGGCATTTGAACACAACACAGCAACTCAAATCAATGTCAGTCAAGTTAGAAGGCAAACAAGAATGAACCACAACCTTGTGCAAGACTGTCTTACGCCCTCCCCACTATCTCTCACTCTCACACGCACACTCCACAGCCTTATGTTTCCAGCGGCTGCCGTGTGGATGGTGTGCTTTGTTCTGAAGGCTCTGACAGTGAGTGGAGGTCTCAGGAGGCGCATGTTGAAGTTGAAAGCTCAACAGGCTCTCTGAAGTGGCTGTCTTTTATGTTGCACGATGTGCTGGAGCTGGAGGAAAGGGCAACACAAGTGCAATAGACAAAGTTATATGACAGCATTTGTTTGTCATACACACCTCAGAGCAATGCCTCTATACACATCATTAAAACAAGATACCTTTGAAAAATGAGGGATTTTATTTATTTTTGCCATTTTCACAGTAAAATTATTGCCAGGATCAGATGATTGGAGTCACATGCAGCGTTTCAGAGTAACTGCTTGTTAAAGTGTGGATTCATGTCTGCTTCCCCCTCTGTTCAGGTCAAGGTACATGTCAGGACATGAATCAAGCAGTACAACCGTTCACTGCACCAGGCTGGGAGATTTAATTGCCTTGTACGTAAGTGTGTGTTTTGCATGCTGAGTCACATTGTGGTTACCACCTCTGCCATTTAATCCCTCCCTTTAAATGGCTCTCAATATTAAATGCTTATTATGTTAATTGTTCTCAGACGGTGACTGGCTGTTATAAGCCCAGCTCGATAAGCCAATAAAACACTACAGCTGCAGGATAAAAAAAATGTTCTGAGCCACAACCACTGAATACGACAATAAGGTCATCCTCTGAAGTTGTATAGATCTTAACTTTTTTTCAAAGATGATTGTTCATAAGGGTTGGTTAAACATCCTAACAGTCCGCATTTGCTTTTTCAGTGCATTGAAACTCTTACAAAAGTAGTCATATACCAGTGACAAGCGGTCAGGGGAGGCAGGTGAGGCACGGCCTCACCTGCTGAAAGAAAAAAATGGAAAATGGAATAGATAAATAAATTAAATGCTAATACTTATCCAGCAATATGTATTATAAACTTATTTTCCGTTTAACGTCACCAATTTTAGATTTTTTAGATTTTCACATTTACCTCTGAAATACGGAGCAGAGACCTGCGGTGAGGCACCAGCCAGCCGAGCATCACCATGGATTGCGCAATAGTTCTGATAACTGTGCTGGTATGCTACACAGTGAGACCGTAATGCTATCTCTCTATATGTCGCTATTAAAATGTTCAAACACTAAATTAAACACATGTTCAAACACTAAATTAAACTAAATTCCTGTAATTTAGCTAATGTATATAATGTTCAGTGTTTTTTTGTCAACAGCTGAATATGTGTAACATCTTTCTTGAGTTGAGCGGGCTTGAAACCGATGTGAAAAGGTACTAGGTGAGGCACAAAAATACCCGGCCTCATGGATAGGGGGCGCTGGTGATCCCGGGGATTCATCTTGGGACTCCTCAGCCGAAGAATAAGTGAATGCAGGCTACGATCTACATTAAGTCAAGTGCAGCAATTATTTTTTTTCCGCTCGCCTATTCAACTGGAGGATTACATATTATAAACTGAAGGAAGATACGGACAATTTCTACAAACAAGTTATTGATGCGTTTGTTCAGAGGGAGCGGCGCATGGACTTCATTTACAAGTAAACCTGACATATTAACATGTAGCTAACAGCATTATGTTTTTTTAATCAAATATGCTTATTTGTGTGTTACAGTTTGTATGTGTAAATAATTCTGCAAAGATACTTTAACACAACCCACTCACTGTTGCTAATTAAATGGTGAATAAGCTACACTGTAGGTTCATATTTTTGTAAATCTGATCACGTGATCATGATGATGTCGGTGCCTCACCAGCCATGAACCTCACCGCGCGTCACTGTCATATACTCAGGTCAGTTCCAGTGGACAGCTGATTTAAGTTTAAGAAAAATGCATAAAATGACACCATACAACCTGTACAACATAAATGAAGTCAATCTTAAATTCATCTGAAGATGTGTTGTTTATCAACCTTTAAAGGATGAAATTATCGCTGCCTAAAATGAAGGTGTTAGCGTTCACTTAATCTAATGCAGTGGTCCCCAAACTAAGACCCACGGGACGGATGCAGCCCTCCTCCACATTTGGCGCGGGCCCCTGAACTGTAACAGAAATTACAAAATTACATAATAACTGGAAAGAATTAAAAATATTTGGTTCTGGAAGACAATAAATATTTACATTTAGGCACCCCTGTGATAGTAACTGTTTCAAACGGACCCCGGACCCCCATCACAGAAGGGAAAAGTTATGTTGCCCTAACAAGAGAAAGGATCTAAAGGAATAGATGAGAGGTGCCTATAATGTGAAGGTGATAGAGGTGCAAACATCAAAGTCACACTGGTTTCAAAATGTCAGATCACTCCATTCTTACAGATTTTTTTGCACTGCTACTACCTGTTGAGGTATCACAAGAAATACAGTCCAGATTTTAGTTCTTAGGTAAGCTGTTCTTTCATTGCCCCCTTGAGTTATTTTGTCATGTTTGTGATTTTTGATCTAATTTATCCATCCTGTACCACAGATAGTAAGTCTTTCCTCCCAAGCTTTCCCTTATCTCCGTTCTACGTCACCCTTCACCCCTCTGGTACCCGTAGCTCTCTGGTTCCGGCCTTGAATGTCAATGCGCCGGCCCCTGAAGCCTTATTAACAGTATAAACATCTATTAATATGTTATGGATTTGGCAAAATTGAGTTTGGACTCTGATTGTTTGTAAGATATGGAAACGACAGACAGGAAGTGATACTTTTATAAGGAGGTCATTTCAGTGTAAAACAATTACTCAGGCTCAAAAGAGATTAATTTCCCATGACATTTTCGATGACAGAAGATACTGGAGAGAGGCCAGGGGGAAGAAAGTCAGACTAGACAGAGGAGAGTTATGTATTGTGTATGAGCAGCAATGGCCTAGAGGCTAGAAAAACAATTCTGAGACCACAAGGTCAAGTGTTGCTCTATAACGACACTATGAAAGGCACATCTGCTAGCAAGGAAGGGACTCAGTGGTCAGTACAGCAGACGCAGCACTAAAATTAAATTTTAGTACATAAACGTGCTTATTTCTCCTTTTAAACCTGTGATAAGTGACTTTTTGGTCACTTTGGAGAAAAGGGAACAAACTATAAACTGAACTATGAATAACATAAAAGGCAAATGGCTTTCACAAAAAGTTGACTGTTTAAACTCATCCCAATATGTTGCCACTTGTTTTCTGGCCACCAACCATATTTAAGTCTAGTATTTATTCATTTTTTTGTCTTTTCCAACTTCTGCAGGAGGTATAAGCCTTTTAAGCTACTTATTTTTCCACTGGGTGAATTTAGTGTAGATTATTTTGGCTGTAAATGACAAAGAGTGAATAAAAGGCAAATTTCAGGTCAGAAAATCAAAACAGTATGTCTAAATAAGCTAAAACTCAAACAATGAATTTGTAACTTTGAACAACCTTTTTCGCATTATGCATCACCACTTGATCCACCGATAGTAGAACTGTTAAAATTTCAATCTTGGTTGATTTAGAGGGCATTTAACGCTGGCTGTTTCATCCCGAAGTGGTAAACTTCTGTTGTGTTTTGGCAGTCCTTTATAGGAGAATGGTGTTTTTGGTGACCAAAACCTCAAACTTTTGAAAATGAGTTCCAGAATGGAAACTTTTTAAAATACCATGTACTACTGTTGTGAAGAAGGCAATACAAAATGCATTACAGTGGCTGAATACGATGATGGCGCAGGACTACATATCCATTATGGTTCCTGCCTTATTTGCATACACGGACAATGAACACCTACTATGGCCAGAACACCAACGTAAATACAATGTTGGACTGTCTGGTTTTGTTTGTACTGCAGACTCTGATCTTAATGTGTGTATAATGTGTGTATTATGCGTGTATATACATACTGCAGGAATCATTTTGGAGATGATGCTATGTGAATGCAGAGGGCTTGAAACCAAATACCACCTTGCGCTCTGGGCACAGATTCACTACTATCACTACTGTGTAGAGATGACATATTGCAAACGTATTATATCATTCAATTGTTTGTAATCCCTTTAAATCGGAACTACAACATATTCTTTTAGAATTGTACCTCACTGTATTGTACTAATTGAAGGCAGAATTGAAGAGGGAATCTGCTGACTCGGTGGTAAGCACTTCAATGACCGCTTAAAAAAGCGGTTGTAAATTTGAAAGGGTACAAAATACAGCATGTCAGTCAATTTGATTGATACGCCTCACTCTGCAATTGAAAGCCTGAAATGAGTCAGATGCCATCAATGTTATAAAGCCAGAATAAAGTCCTTGTTTTCTTACCGGAGTCGTTTAGAGGGATAGTTGTCAGAAGAACGACCACTCATCGTGTGTTATTTAATTTGTTGGACTGTGAGAATGAGTCTGAACCAAATAAATAACCGAAGGATTACGATGGTGAAACCCCTCGAAGAGTCCCTCATTTGATCCCGTGCTGTTATCTAAAATACTGCTTGGATGTTGGAGTACAGTCAAAGAGCCTCTGTGGTGTTTTATTAGTAGCACAATGTAAAGGGGCCCAGTCCAGATAACAGGATCTTTATGGATGGTGTTTCCCTGGGACTGCAAACCCCAGGGCCAGCCAGGAGATATTAGATGACCAGGCTCTGGAGCCTGGAGTCTTCAGCCCAGCTGTTCACACAAAACCTCCAAACACTGCAAACCCGGCCACAGAGGGCACATGGGCAATAAAGTTAGGTCAGGTGCAAGAAGCATGCCAGCATGTGTTTGTGTGTGTGCATGTGTGTGTCTGTGTGAGAGTGTGCAGTGCATAAATGTATGGAGGGTTTTGCATGGGATTTTTACATTGCATTAACCAAGCCTGATCTCCTCTTTATGCAGTCACTCATTTTGTTATGTTCTGGGCAGACTGTCTCCTGCACCTCTTTGGCTTTGGCTTATTGCAAAATCTGGTGCACTAATATCTGCGATGAATCACCATGACAGTGTGTGTATCTGTTTTATTTTTCCCACTGTGAGATGACCACAAACGCACACAGCACTGTGCAAAAACCACAAGTGTTCAGGCGAACAAAAACAGTCACACACTTGCACGTTTGTATTGTATTCACAATTTAGTCTTATTAAACTCTTGCAATGCAGTCATGACATGGTCATTAACCTGTTCCTGTGGAGACTGCTGTCTGTTTCACATCATGGATTTATACACAGGACTAGCAGTGAACGGTCTTTTTCTAATCATGAAAGCCTCATTAGAGTCTCTCTTTTTGGAGTGTCCCGTCCAAGCCAGGAAATTAAAATAAAATAGAAGAACATGTTTATTAACTCTCACTATGTAGCACAAAAGAACGGGCAGTAAATCTGATGAATGTGGTGAATGTGTATAGGATTGGGTGGGAGCCAGACGTGATAGGAGGACACGTCTTGAGTGGGTTTCATCACATTGTCTGCTCCCCGTCCACAGAGAGATCAACCAGATAAGAAGTGGGCATGACAAGGCATCACAACCAAACACGGCATCCAGCAACACTCTCAAAGCCTTCACCTGTGTAGATTCATCTTGCTTATGTAATAAGTACCACGCAACTAAATGACATTAAAGCTGTTAAGCGCGCAGAATCCACCATATGATTTAGAAATGAAAAGCAGAAGCCCACGCAGTTTACATCCAGACATCCAAGAGAGCCGAACACAGTCACCAGTTGAATCTGTGCAGGGCCCCTTTAAGGATTGGAGGGGATGAGGGGGGTGGAGGGTGTGTATGTGTGTGTGTGTGTGTGGGTGGGGGGGGGTGGTGGTGGGGGGGCAGAGACAGGGGCTTTGTTTAAAAACTACACGCTTCAATCTGCTGCAAGACGCTGACATCAGCAGAAGCTGTGCTGGGGGTCAGTTGGGGTCGAGGCTGCCACTCACCCGGAGCAAAATCAAAACAGCCTGGTCAGACCCCGAAGGCTCCGGAGGTGGAAGAAGAGACACAACAGAGGAGGGCGGATAAAAACAGCCTGCAACAGATGCACATTATGTACACACACATGTTCTCTGTTCTTGTGGAGCAAGTGTCAAATGTCCAACAAACACAAGTGAAATCATGTTGTTGTCACCTCCTTCCAACCCTGTGTCATACACCAAACCTTATTGTCTGTGATGTTTATGGGCTATCCGGGTCATGTCAGTCTGTTATCTAATAAGATTTGGGCTGTTTACCTGCCTTAAGCATTAACTAATGAGTCATTATTGATTATGTATTCCACTACTAACGTGGACATTATTGGCAGGTATAGTAAAATAAGAGTTCTCAATTCCCGAGGTTTCCCAACCATGGTGACAAATCCTGTCAGCAGCCGCGGAACTGAGCTGTGACTACGTGATGGGCCGTCACATAGTCCCAGTGCGATACACAAACAGTTGCATCCCTTTGGCTCCGGCTAGTCACTGTGACCCCCCCTGTAGCGGTGCAGAAAAAACTCCCATGTAACATCTGGTATGTTTGACGGTGGTGCGTCTGTGGTGAAGTCTCAGAGTTAAACACACTGTATGACGGAGTCGTGACAAACTGTTCTGATTAGACCCCCCCATCACACACACACACACACACACACACACACCCGCACACACGCACACACACACACACACACACACACACACACACACACACACACACACACACACACACACACACACTCACATACCAACATCTGCAGGGCAGATAGTCATGTTAAGTGAGTGATCTTAGTCAAGATAATGTCAGTGGATCATAAATGTGATAACGTGTGTAATATGTGTGCGTTTGTGTGTGTGTGTGTGTGTGTGTGTGTGTGTGTGTGTGTGTGTGTGTGTGTGTGTGTGTGTGTGTGTGTGTGTGTGTGTGTGTGTGTGTGTGTAAAGTCACCGTTTTGTTAAAGACATACTGTTGTCTATGCTATCACCATTCCACACCAGCTGTGAACATTTAAGGACAAGAAGTGTTGACTTATGTGACATCTGGTCAGTGGGGTCACTTTAAAAATCAACACATGCCAGCAGTGATATTAGCTTTAAATACTCTTCTGTATTTGAACGGTAGCTGTAACACTGGTGTGCTAAATGACACACTCGTGCCGGTGTGTAGGGCTGTAATGTGGTCACAGGTGTGAATCAACGGGGCGTTCAACAGCAGCTCTGACTCGCGTTAATGACACTGGCTCGGTCTTTTCAGTACGGAGCCTGCGGGTGGAGCTGGACAGGCAAAAAGTAATTCTAAGAGAGGGGGTCAAATCTGGGGGGGTAGGTATGAAGAGCGACGTCTGATACATATGAATAAGATCACACTCATAGCCATATACACACACACACACACACACACAAACACACACACACACACACACATACGCCCACATCATGATTCATACAGACAGAGTCAGTCTCCAGCAGGGATCTGTCCTCACCAGAAGGCCTCAAGGGGAAACCAGACAGAATATTTAAGACAGGCCTCTCTAATCCCTTTAGTTAGACTGAAATCTCACACACATGCACGTGCATGCATGCATACACACACACACACACACACACACACACACACACACACACACACGCAAACTTTATGAAGAGATTCAAAAGACAACAGGATGTCACTCATTCTTTAGTCTTGCATTCGTCTGTTTTTCTGTGTATTGCCATCCCTTCTTTGGAGTTCTACTTCACATTTTTAAAAAATAATTTACACATTCAAAAAAAGTCACCAGTATAGCAGGTTTAGCAGTTCTGATGTTGTGCTCACGACTCATAGTGTGCATGATTTGCTGACCTCACCCTGGTTTTTATGATGTTAACAGACACATCAGGTTGTGGTTTTCTGTGTCGTACTTAAAGTGAACTACTCTGAAGACATTGATAAGACATTCGTGTGTGTGTGTGTGTGCGTGTGTGTGTGTGTGCGTGCGTGCGTGTGTGTGTGTGTGTGTGTGTGTGTGTGTGTGTTTATGTGTGTGTGGTGTTATGAGGTACCTCCTGTTGCCTGTTTGACAGTTTGTGTGTGTATGTTTGTGCGTGTGACAGAACAAAAGGTCACAAGGCTGATTTTGTGGTCACACAAGTCCCTTCGATGTTTGATCCCACAAGTGAAACATCAACCAAAATGCTCATATCCACCTACACAACACAACAAGAGATAAACACTTTTCCTCCCCCTCGTTGGGCTCTCTTGCTCTCTCTCCCTCGGTTGATGAGAGAGTTGTTATGATTGGCGATGGGCCTGCTCCTAACTCCCAGTAGAAGCCAGATGATTGTTTTTGCTGCCTGAGGTCCAGACCCTACCTCTCCAGATCCTGTTACTGGAACTGTGGAGCTTTTCCACTGGGTTCCTGCTGAGAAGTGGACATAAAGAGAAGGAGTGAGATGAATATGCATCCCAAAAATCAAGAATTTACATTATTTAAATAAACAAAAAAAAGAACAGATCATTTCATTTTGTTATAGCGCTAGCACCACCGGTATGGATGGGCATAACAGATGCATAAGCACTATTTAGGTTTTGAGCATTCAGTTCTCTTCTACTTTGCGCATGTTAGAGGATTACGAAGACTTTATACTGAATTCTCTAGATGCTAGCTGCAACTTAAAGATGCCCTCTGGAGTTTTCTTGTAAAAGAAAGATTAGGTTTGAGCTCAGTGTTATTTGTCTAAATGCATTATGTTCATGTCTGGAGTCTAACAAAGCAGAGTTTCCTGACAGACTTTAAACTCAACTACGATCCTGCCAGTTGGGGATAGCTGCAGTTTTGGGGAAGTGATGGTAGCTTTCCATACTGAGATTTCGTAATAGTACCTCAGCGTAGTTCCAATTTATGGGTGGAATAATGCCACTACAGTGATTTTTAACATACTTTCTGTGAGGAAAACAGTGTGATGTTTACCTCAGTAGTGTTAGCATCTAGTTAAGAAGCGACCAACAACCGTTTTACCCAACCCCTTACATGGTGGATGTCATTCCATCGTGGCTATGTTGTTACACTGCTGTAACTTTCCATTTTTCCTCCTCAATGAGTTAGCTGCTAACGGCTAATGGCTGCTTTCTAGGCCTTCCAGTTTGGGCCACATGTGATCAAACTGTCCTGTGTTTCCACCTGACATTCACACGAATGCGTACTTTAACACAACTTCTGTGGCTAACACCGGAGGAACAGACAGGTGCATGAGGCAGATTAGCGTTTGCATCCTTGTGGAAAGAAGTGTCAAAGCTTTGGAAGGAAAATGTGCTGTGTTTCTTAGTTGCACATCATTGTCATCATGTTGTTCTTGTGCATCAGAACAAGACATTGCACCATTGGAACAAGTTGACTCATAAAACATATGATCACTACATTTTTGAGTACAAAAATATCTAAAGTGATGGACCGAGCATTCTCCACTCTATGTATTTCATGGCCCTGGTGCTATTTACCATGGTCTTCATCAGCAGGTGGAGTTACTGGGCTGATGAGGAGTTGTAACTCTGCAGCGTTTCCAACACTCTCAGCTCTTTTCAGGGGTTCTCTACAGTGAGTGAGTTAAACTGCTCAGCAAACACTTCTTTTAGACATATGATAACACACGTTCATGTTCACTATATTTCTGCACAGCAAGTGCTTTTACATACTTAATTTTTGTGATTCTTACATTGCTTTTACCTTCGTGGCACTTTTGACTTTAGAGCATTTGCATGAAATATTTCCACATTAGCATATTACTACTTTAATAGAGCCTCTTACTTTTTATCATATCTCTGCAGTGCTAATTTGCTGACTCCTCAGTATAAGGTATTCCATTGTTTCATCCTTGACCCCAAGCTTGCCGTGCACTGTAGTTTTCTAACACACACATGCATACACATGCACACCTGTCGCACATGTGTGTGTATTTTTAGCGGCCGGCCCTAGCAGCTGTTCACCATTACTCATATCAGTGTGTGCTCCTTCTCTCCCTCTCTGACCCAGTGTTATTCTTTCTAAGCCACTGGAGCTACAGTCACCGTATAAATGTGTTGGCCTAACCCTGGCAGGCTGTTTTTCCGGCCGCGGTGGTTGAAGCAGCTAATTTAAAATGCTTGTTTAGCTTAATCATTTCCCACTATCATTGTTCCTAGAATTATTTATCATGTAAACTGAGGAGAGGGAAAAGTTTCAGAGAACTTGCTGATGAATTATTCATTGTTCTTCACTTTGTTGTTTGTAGATTTTAAATGTGTTTGTTGAGAGAAGTGTGTGTCGGTGGGTGAGGAGGTGTTTACGGCGCGGCATATAAAGGGTGACAAATATAAGGGAACTTTATGCACATATACTCAAATGTATAATGAAAGCATCCAAAAATCATCATCATATATTTCTGGTTGAAGGGAATGGCGATGCAGGAAAGGGTGAAACCTATTTTTGTGTGTAGTTTTTAAACACATGTTTATTGAATGTCTCTGAACTGACCCTTTATGGCATGTTAGAGATCAAGTCAAGGTTTTTCTATCCCAAAAGGCAAAGCAAAGCTTTATTACCCTTAATTAAGATGGCATTAATGACTTCCCTCTGGGCCTGGACATAAACATCCAGTTACTGTTTTACAGAGTGCAATTACTCCATTGGTGTGATTACCTCAGCCCGGAGCCTCTGCAGGCTTCCTCCAGCAGTAAACGCAAGCCAGGAGGACTTCGGCTTATTTAGTTTAACTCCACATATCAGAATAACAGCAAAGGAATAGGAGAGGCAGGAGGATGAGAAATAATGTGTTTCAAAGTAATTCCACTGATTAAATAGAGAGGCGATGAATAAAAGGTTTTGGGTGAAAGGTCACTGAACATCATAAAGTCAGCAATAGCCTCGAAGACCCTGTCATTCTAGCATGGAGCTGTCATCAGCCGTGAATCTAATCTGCTGATTTTTTACTTGTCCAATCAGAGGAGCATGTTTCCAATACAAACAATCATGATGCCTCTGAGATCCAGTGGTGCTGATACAAACCAACAACATCATATATCTCTAATCCACCTCTGGCTCAAGTTTGTTGGTGATCACCACAAAAGAAAAACAAACCCCAGGGCAGAATTTCTGGTTTTTATTTTTCTTTGTTTATTCTCTCATTCATCACATTTGATTTGAATGACAAATGTTCTCCGTTGTTATAAGACCAATATGTGGTCATGATAGATGATTAATTTAGTTGATGAATGCAGAATACACCATTGGAAAAGGTATAAAAAACTTAAATTTTCCTGTTTTCTATGAATATTAAATGATTATTTAAATAAGTTCATACTTTGCCAAGTCATAATGTCTATTTCACCATATTTGTGACATGTCACATGCATTTTGTGTCCATTTTTTTTCATGCAAATGTCAAAACATTTCTACATCCAAAGCAACCTACGAATACAGTACTCCCTCACCTATTCCCGCTTCAAGATGCACGGCTTCACTACATCGCAGATTTTTAGTAGGCAGTCATGTGATACTCTACGCGCATGCTATTGGCTGACAGCATCCGAAAATAAAGAAACACTTAAAAGCACTTTAAACAGTCTATAAGAAGTTGGGAAAAGGTAATAAAGATAGAAGATGGTTTAATATCAGTATGGGGTAGGTCCGTAAACATTTAAATTATCGTAAATAATAAAATAAATAGTTTGTCGCTATATCGTGGAATTTCGTTTTTTGCACAGGGTCCTGGAACACATTAACCGCGAGTAACGAGGAATTACTGTATTAGGAATCTTTGTGGAAAATGCTAATTTACCTGCCACAATCATTTGTGAATTGTGATGTTGGCCCTGATTGCTGTGTAATCAGCGGGGTAACCTGCTGGTTCTTGTCTGGATGAAGATGTTAATGATCACAAAGCTGGAGCCCTCCAAATAATGACCATAACAAGCATTAGCTGTTCTGCTATGGCTTGTTGCTTTGATAAATAAACCATCATCACAGCTTAAACGTGCGACTGAACTCTGTTTGACACATCCTCAAAAGGCCGTTGGGCATTAAGTGATTGAGGGTAACTTATGTACAAGGTAGTGTAAAGGTGTTTGTAACACTTCTACTGATACAGAGCCGGGCCCGGGGTGTTGGATAAATGTTGGCTGGCGGTTAACTGCAGATGTTGTGACGCTCTTAAAGTGGTCTTTCCAAGCTTGATTTACCCAGAGCTGCAAAAGGTCAAGTCATTAACCTTTTATTGATAATTCTTAGAAGTCCATCCCTGAGGCATAAACACTATGATCAACAGTCATGCTCTACCAATAAACAAGTTTGCTACTGTGGAGAAAGTCATCTATGTGTCACAGACAAATGAATCAGTGTGCTTATGATGTTTGCATGAAAGATGTAACTGCAATGATACATGTAATAACCATATATACGCAGCGCTGATGGTAAACACTGAGGTTACACAGTGCAAATTGTAAAGCGCAAAACTAATGTTAATGCTCATTCTCTGTGCTGACTATCACGTTAATTCACACACAAACCTCCTTGTCCCACGCAGCAGCATGAGCATGACTTGGCCATGTACACTCCAGGGAATTGGTGCGAGCTATTGTGACCCACTCAAACCTCATGGGCGTGATTGAAAGCGTGAGGTTTTCAGGGTGTGAGAACCACGTGAGAGAAGTTGTTGAGAGGACAAAAACAGAAAGAGTCAGAGTAAAAGGGAGACAAGGTCTCTTGTTTCTTGCTCTCAGAGGCCCAGCTGCTGCAGCTTTCATTATTCAAATGCATGACGCTGAATTGATACAGCCATTGGTAAACACTGCCACATGAGGACCTACGCCGTAAACATCGACTTGGATTGTGTAGTAAAGACAAATAAGTGAGTTTAAAGATCTGCTGCGAGATAAGCAGGGAAAAGAGATTGGATAGAAAACCATTTAACGGTTATGGCACATTTAATATAGCACTGCCAACTGCTAAATGGGGCAAATGTCACATCTGCTTTGGAATGACTATTTTAGACAACCTTTGATGATCTACTATGTTGATATCCATCAATCATCAGTCTTTTAAAGTGATAGTCCAATTCTCATTAAATAAATCCTTTTAATTAGTGAGATGATTCTCAAATCAGTCACATTTCAGACCAGATTTCCACTTTGACTCAATACGAGCCAGTGATACCAGTAATGTTACATAAGAACATTTTACACGGCCCGTTCAAAGTTGGTCTGTAGCATATCTATATTAATACTATGAAGACCTGTTTTTCCACCTCTGTGATACCAGTGATGGTAGTGACACTGTCAAATCAGACATCTGTATAAACAAGGTAAGACAGCATGACTGGCTGGAGGCGTGACCACATAACTATTATGTGTTTGCAAGCAGCATGTAGCACTTAGATGCTAACTCACAAAGGATGACAGTCAATAGGTTAGTCAAAATGTCTTCTAATTCAGGAGACAGTTGAAGGTTCGAGAGCTGCTTATCATCTGAACAGAGAATGAGATTGTCCACCATGGAACAGCAAAGATAAATGTTTGTGTGTCAGCAGGACTGTGCAAAACTGCTTGAAAGATTTCCATGAACTGATGGTGCGTGGGTAAGGAAAGGTCCTAATAAATTTAAGTGTGAATCTCACTCAATGATTTAAGTGGCACTTAATTATTATTTGAGTAAATTTTTTTTTAATCATTTCCAATAATAAACTACTAAATTTATTTCCACTATTATTGTTGAGGGACAGAGCTTGGGCCTGATAGGCTGAACAGATATTAGGATTGTTCTGCTTTACAGAGTGTCATGTTATCTCATGGTTTGCAACGCACTTATCACACATAAAGGTTTATAATATAACTGTTATTGTGATAAAGCATTAATCTAAATATTTATGCGGATCTGAAGCAACCTTATGCATGTAGAAACGTGTGTAAATGTGACAACTGGTCAATAGCCATTCAGACACAGTGATTCCTCCTAAGTTACTTCACTCAATGACTTTATGAAGAAATCAACTGAATAGAAAACGCAACTGTGTGATGCAATCATATAGCATAAGCAAATATAAGCAATGACTTTATTAAAAATGGTGACAAATTAGTAAAGTAATAAATTAGTAATATTCTTTATTTGATGTCTTCAAATATTTAATGAATGGCAAACAAGTTCTTCTGCATCGGATAACAGCAGTATTTTCAAAATGTTGATACTTAAGTTTTCTGTCTCATGTATTTTCATTGGTTTTTTTCTTTCACACAAACAAAACTTAATGCCTCCATATGTAAACAAGTCCACTGACACAACCAGCCAATGGCAGCAAGTGGAGCTCAGCAGAGGTCACTACAGCAGATGACCTCGGCGTTATAGAGGGTGGAGGAGGGGGCCCATGCACTGAGGGTATCTCTGTTTCGTTCCCTGCTTGTGATTTCTAATGTTCTAATCTAGAGGGTGCGTGAGAGTGGGGGGATTGCCAGCCTCCCTTCCCCCCACCCTCCCTGTACTCCCGTGGGGAAAACTTGGAGCAACACTTGGCTGGAGTTGGTAAGACGTTGTCCAGACTCTTGCCTCTGAAACTCATAAAAATAAAACATAAATAAATAAAAACATCATGAGAGGTGATTTTTTTCTTAAGGAAACATTGCTGTTACAACACAGACTCAGGTTCCTGCAGCTCGTCTTTGTTTGGATGTGCAAGAGCGACAACGCCAAGTTTAACTGCCATGAACTGAAAAGACAAAAGATGTGATAGAGAGAAGGAGACACATTAAAACAGATAGAGTAAGACTGATTGCCCACTCTCGTTGTATATTTGTAATAAGTTCAAAAGTTCAAGATCGTATCTGGATCGTTTGTCTCGTGTTGCTAACCACTCGACGCCACTCTGCCAACCAGAACTGGTTTGGGGTGACTGACCACGATATGTACATCATAAAACCTCCGCAGTAAGGGTTGGTTCATCCTGAGTTCATGGAGGTAGACCAAGAGAAGGAGAGAAAAAAGGAGGGGAAGACAAAATTAAGCCAGCAGCTTTGCACCAAACTTTACAGGCACCTCTACGAACCCCACTTCTGCTGCACACTGCTGATTTGTTTTTAAAAATTGAGATAAAAACCCAAAACCATATGGCAGTTTTTCATATTAACTACATCATGAGATGCAAAGACTCACATGTTTTCATTGCCTACTAATGAATCAGCAGATTTACGGGTTCATAATATATATGTTGTCTGCACCTCCCCATCTAAACATCCTAAATCAAACAAAGCAAAGGTTCCCATTGGACCTTTAATGAATAAATAGCTCCCATGTGACCAGGGGGCAAGTCCCATTTCGCTCCATCTTCTGTTTGTTTTCCCCACCATTGTAATTACCCCTCCTCCTTTAAAAGCCCAAACTATCAGGCAGTGAAAAAAAAACCTACAAACCCTGAGACCCTGACTTAAACCCATAAAAACAGAAAAGAGGAAGGGGGCTGAGGGACAGTGTCTCATAGGGGCAAACGTGGCATGACAGCAGGAGAGGAAAAATTTGGGCATTTGTGTGTGCGTGCGTGCGTGCGTGTGTATGTGTGTGTGTGTGTGTGTGTGTGTGTGTGTGTGTGTGTGCGCAAAGGAATGGTGCCGTCACCCCCTTCCTGTGGTTCTGACCTTGGCCCCCTGCCAGCAACAGTCACAGTCTAATTACTGAAATCTGTGTGCCAGCTAAAGGCATTGTTGGAGTCAGTATTGTCTGGGGGCCCATGAGAGAAGTCAGCATTCATCCCTGGGTGCCCTCTTTTTACTGAGGTGGAACGGCCTTTACAAGCAATCTGTTTTGGAGGGAGCAACATGTTTGAATGTGTCGTCTGAGAACAGCCTGCTAAACGATACTGATGTGTGTCACTGTATTCAATTCAGCAACCAGCCTAAATGAGGCAGACTTCACATTGTCACAATGCGAAAAAACGTAGCAGTAGCCACACGCTATGGAAGGAGCTACTATGAGGAGAGGTTTGTTCAATTTTGATTTTAATATTCACCATAACCGCATCTGTTTTCCACCTTTACAACTGGAGCATAAGCAGTGATGTCACTCACCAGCATGAAATCCCTTTGCCAGGATCCAGATTAGAGCAGCGCTCCCGTGTTGGAGCCCAGCAGGAGAGGACTGGCTACAGCTTTGATTCCTCAGCCCATCTTTATCACATCCATGACTGGATTTATTGAGCCTAATGCCGTTAATCTCCTCGATTTTTAGTGTAAACCCATTTGGGGACATGCTGGAGGTGAGATAACAACAGGGGAGAAGATAAAGCGCTCTCTTCTGTTTTCAGGTTGGAGCCAACTTCTGTGCGTTTATTGGACTGACTATGATCTTGTCAAACACAAACTGACTGTCATAGGTTAGGGTGCGCCAAAACAATGGTGTTAGGCTGCTTGTTATCACTGAAACTGGAGATTTATTTACATCTGTGTTATCTACTTTGAGCCAGATCATGCTTGTTCACTGTTTTTCCAGAGGAAACCTTGAAAACAGTATCAGGAGGTATCCTCATCTGCAAAACAACTTGAGTTTATATAAACATTTTCTAGATAGGAGGCTACTTGTGGTTTGCGGACATCGCTACACTACAATTGTGACAACCTGGCAGCCCCATGCATGTCAAAACTAAACGATCCGCCATGTTATAATGCTCAATAGGATGTAATAACATAGCATGATGGTGGCTTTCAGAGTGGTCAGACTACAGTTGAGGCCTCTGCCTTCTTTTTGCCCGGTGTGGTGAATTTCAACTGCCACACTCCGTCTAGTGCGACCACAACGTTCACCACCGTCTCTCTGCAGCGTCACAGCCATTCGGTAGGCAGGGCCCATTCTCACCACAACTCACCACAGCGCAGCACACAGCCACAGTACACGGTCACATGAAACCCTGGTTCCACTCACTAGTCTGCAGAGCTGCTCGTTCTGTCTGCATAGTCCTGCAAATTGCACACGCCACAAAAGTGATTCTTTCACATCGTCTTCTGTTGTTGGGTTTAGGGGAATAGATTAAGAACAAAAAGTGTTTTCCCTGAACAAGAAGGTCACTGCAGGAAAGGAGAATTACCTGTAATAGGAGTAGACGCGGTCAACTCAGTCACATCACATTTAGTTATGCAGCGACGGGTCAGCGCTACATGGAGCACAAAGTGAAATACCACCGAATTAAGGTCAGGCCTTGAGGCCATAATAGTATTTGTAGATGAATTATTGCACAACAAACAGCATTAGAAAGAAACAGGAGCTATTTTTGCCATCACTGCTGGAGTTAAAAAAATCACTATAGCTGTTGGGCTGGCAAATGTTGCTGCAAATTATGCCTTTACTTTGTTTTCCAACCCATCATCCCTCTCTCTCTCTTTGTCTTTCTCTCTCTCTCTCTCTCTCTCTCTGCAATTTGAAATTCATTCAACTGTCTTGGAAGAGAATTATTTATGAGCAAATCTGTTCATTGGAATGGCTTGTCTTGTTTTTGCCTCACTGCTCTCCACTGATGCAGCTCTGCTGGGACCGCCTGTCAGAGTCGCTGCTTTTTAATAGAGCCGTCATGCCAAAAAACCAGATACAAAAAAAGTTGGCTGTTTTTGTAAACAGGAATATAATTACAGCTACTTTGCAGTTATTATAATAATCCACACACAAACTAGCCACTGTCCCATTTCCCTGATGTTATTAGTGAGATTCTGTGTATCTGTTTTTTTGTTTGTCCTTAAAAAAGGGTTTTCATGTCTTCCCATGATAGGAAGGAGGTGAGTGCAGGTTAATGATGAGCAACCAGAAATGAGACGATTGGAGTCTGTTTCTTTCCTGAGCTTCAGTCCCAGGTGGTTTCCTCTTTGAGAAGCACGGGTTCAAGAGTTTACCCACCGTCCTCTGGGCATTCTTGACAGCCAATCCACATGCAGGGATAGCAGCAGTTGGTCAGAGGTGGCCAGTGCTGGGATGACAGTGTATGAAGAGACGAGGTTGAATGTTTGGTCAAAGTCTGGACTCTCCTCTCTGAGGGGACAAGATGAAAATAGCTAAACAGGAGGTAAAAACAACAGTGGAGATGGTATTGTTTTTTGCTTTTTGGATAAATAATGTGCAGCCATGTTTAATAAATGTGAAGAGTCTTCCATTTGGTACTGATTAAATGCAAAGTATAATGCACTTAAAGTTTAGGAGGAGAGGAGAGGAGAGGAGAGGAGAGGAGAGGAGAGGAGAGGAGAGGAGAGGAGAGGAGAGGAGAGGAGAGGAGAGGAGAGGAGCCAATCCACGACTTTGTTTATTGCCATCCAAACTTGGCTCCCCTCAGCAGGCCCTGAAGCTCATGCAATTGTTTGAGATGAGCTGGCAGTCTGCCAGACCTGGAGTAAATCAGCACTGTCAGTCAGCAATAACAGCCAGCAAGAGCGGGAGGGGGAGGAGGAGGAGATGGAGAGCATGAAGTTTTGTATGTATGTTTATGTGATAGACATGCAGATTGCGAAGGAGTGCAGAAAAACAGGCCCAGTAGAGCTAGTGGAGTGGGGGGATGGGACATGAGCAGAAAAAAAAAGAGAACGA